>JBAMJV010000908.1:0-109361 GCA_037951105.1 Echinarachnius parma | reverse complement strand
ATATCTAGCGGCCATTTTGTTTATATGCAAATAGAGGGTTTTTAATTTATTGTGAGTGTTCTATACTTCTGCAGTCTGATTGTTTTAGAAATGTCTTTATTCATTTACCAAACCCTCATACTCGGCATTAAGATACTTCAGTGTGCGCTTGAGTAAC
Organism: Echinarachnius parma; assembly: GCA_037951105.1. Taxonomy (NCBI): domain Eukaryota; kingdom Metazoa; phylum Echinodermata; class Echinoidea; order Clypeasteroida; family Echinarachniidae; genus Echinarachnius; species Echinarachnius parma. Next base: position 109,204 of record JBAMJV010000908.1, on the reverse strand, counting down.
TTGAACAAAAGACAACTAATCATTTAAAAGGAACTAGTAACTCTCAGTTTTGAAATGTACAATAACTGGCAAATAGTTGATCAAAGGTATATTTTTAATGTGTTATTAATGTGTGACAATGTCATGTTTAATGGATGTTATATGGTCGAGTAGTGAGCGAAAAGGCAAAGTGAAATTCGCTATAGCATTGCACTGACGTTGTACACAGTTTTTAATATCAAGGACATACTATAGTTATAAACCTTAACACTTTAATCATAAATATCTTCATAACGAAAGAAAAAAGAAAAAAAACTATATCAAACTTGATGTCTTCAATCTCATCTTAGTGTCTGCAAAATTCATTAATATTTTAGCCAGGTTTCTAACACATTATATTACCTCAGATTTTCAAAAGTAATAGCCAGATCATACTGTCTAAACAAACTTAACTTCTCATTCTTTGTTTCGCACTTACAATAATCATAAAAACATGATTATAATGTCTTCCTTTTTTTCTAGATGCATACCTTCACATGACGATCTTGACCAAGTTCCAAAGCAATGTAAATAGTGGTTGGGCATCTTACCAATGTTACAGCACCGGTCCTCCATCCGAGACTACGTTTGGGTTCGGACGGACGGCTCCCATCCCATATAAAACTGCACCAGATCCCCCAAATGCTGTGCTGGAGCATGGGATCCCGATGGTCGTAACCTTCAGTGATGCATCATGGTATACGGATGCATTTGGAGCCTTCTACTGCAGTGGGTCGAAGAGCGGGTTCGAAACTACAAAAATATCAACATTCTTTGTGAGAAATTATGGTAAAATACGTTTCTCTTTGAGATATTAGACATATTTTGATTACCTAGTGACAATGGATGAAGTCTTATTGTGTAGCATTGTAATTTGGAACAAAATAAAACCTTTTAATAAAAAGCATAGAGGGGAAAATTTCAGACGTTCACTCAATTACTGCATTAAAAAGTCAACAAAAAATCTGCAAAAAAAATGTAACATATCAACATTAATCAAAGGAACTAATCATACACATTGCATCGTAATACAGAATAACACGGTATATTCTTTGCTGAGGAATATATATATTAATTGAATGTTATAAATGGGGTCACGAATAAGCCGATATTTATAATTCATTTATGATGATTATACAATTTATTACAGTTTTTATACAGTTATTACTACTACCGTTACAGTATGACAGTATAACAATATTTCTTCTTCTTCTTCTTCTTCTTCTTCTTCTTCTTCTTCTTCTTCTTCTTCTTCTTCTTCTTCTTCTTCTTCTTCTTCTTCTTCTTCTTCTTCTTCTTCTTCTTCTTCTTCTTCTTCTTCTTCTTCTTCTTCTTCTTCTTCTTCTTCTTCTTCTTCTTCTTCTTCTTCTTCTACTACTACTACTACTACTACTACTACTACTACTACTACCTACCGAACCTAACACAAACAGAAAGTCCCCCTACAACTCCTTATAATTATATAACCGACATTTTTGTTTTCAAGTTGTCTCTTAACAAAATAATTGTTCAGTTGTCATGTACCTTTTTTCATTGGAAAATCAGAGATATCCATTTGTTTCTGGTCGAATGAGCTAGACTAAAACCAAAATGACCTAATTTCAAAAGTCACAAGGACGTGCGCATGCCTATACATTGTTGTGGATAAATGCGTTGATTATGGTTTGTGAAACAATGCTGTTTTAAATTCCATCCATTTTGATATTGTATTATTAATGTTTATTTTAAGTTGTGCTTACTCAACCATGAAATAATGTTTACCTCTTTGTTTACATGTTGTCTTCCTAACTAACATATAAATATTTTGGCGGGACGAAATCTTTAAACGATTTTTGGTTATTAAATTTGGGCAGCTGTTTAGGGAACACTTACATTTTGTGTTAGGTTTACTAATACATTGTTAACGCTTCTTTACCTAGCTAAACTATGTATATTTGTATACCACAGCTAAATTTACTCCCAGTGACAACGTATTCACCAGGACAGTCAGTGTTGGTGACACGGGAGTGGTCATCACCATGTTGAGAAACGCTAATCCTACAAGTCGGGGTAGCATTAGATGGAGGAAAGATGGCGGTGAATTTATTGATTTAGCTGAAGGCTCTCTAAAATTCACGTTCCGTCTCCCAATCCACAGCTCTGATGGAGGAATCTACGAGATCCACTATAATCATGAAAGACTAGCGAGTCAAGGTGGATTGTACAGACTTATCGTAAGAGGTAAAACTGCACATCGTCATATTATGCAGACATTATATTCATATGCAAAAATTAAAAAGGCGTTTGCATTTACCGTATACAGTAACATTTGTTTTATAGTAGATCAGTCAATTCCAAAAATACTGGGAAGCGCCCTACACACACACACACACACACACACACCTTCTCGCACACACACACACACATGTATACGAAAGCAAAAATTCGAAGTACTATTTGCTAGCACATTGCCATTACTTTCTACACGGTTGTATTGGTCACCAGTATTTTTCAAATAACATCAAATCAGATATGATTATCTCATTGAAAAGAGAACGTTTGATGAACCAAAACTTATTGAATATCTAAGATATAAAAAACAACACAGGCATGAGTGAACCACTAGAGATACCACTAGAGTTAAATTGGGAAAACATTTTTCTTTTTCAAGATCCCTGTAAAGTAATCTATACACTAAGTCAAATTCAGAATTTTCATGAAATGAAATGGGGTTAGATTGTTCAAGTTTCTCCCTAATTATATAGAGATCTTTATCATTGGTTCAAAAGCGTTCTGGAACGAATTCGAATACTTCGATTGATCATGGTACCTGAATTTAGATACTTCGCACGAACGATCGATGGGAAGTAATTTTTAAAATATTGACATCAGCGTTCATGATTGCATTTGGTAAAGAGTATTCATTTCCTCTAAAAATATTACATATAATTCAGGAGAATATGACATATGATATTAAGCTAATGGATAATTTAAAGCTAAATCATACTATACATTAAAAACAATTATATTTTCATTTTCATTATAATCACATGCTATGCAGGATGTGCACCTGGTAATTGGGGGCTCCCAGACTGCCATGGAATATGTGACAATTGCTACAACGGAGGAGTTTGTGATGATAAGACCGGGCGATGTATTTGCCCGAACAATTTCAAAGGTCCGAACTGTCTAACCAGTAAGTTATGCACGCAGTATCTGTGCTCCATATCATTAACATAGTTCTAGTATACCATGTTTACTTTATATTGTTTTCAGATTCGAAAATTTTCTTCCCACTGAATAAAGAAAACAATTATATATTTATCGTTATTATATCACTGGTAGGTAATACTCAAAGCTACGGCACTTGTTCAAAATTAACTGTATAATATATTTATTACCAGATTATGGTACATTATGTTTGTTGTACATGTATTATAATACATGTCATTATACTTATTCTCAATGAGAATTGCGAAATTAGATTACTGTATGATATGGATTAGCAAAAATATACCAATTAACTTTTTTTGATTGGTATAATTGTTTTTATATGCATCTTTGCATACTATGTGTCTTCTTTGCTTCTTGTTTGTATAAAACCGACATTATATTGCCAGTGAGGTAAAGCTAATAAATGCTTCTCTCATGTAATAAGTATAATGTATCATAGGTAGGTCTGATGTATATAACATGTATTTTCTTTGTTTAATGTTGAATATAGATGTTAGACTTTAGTATCAATAGTTGGAATTCACATCTATACAAAATATCTACCAACAAACTCATGGTCCAGTGAAAAGAAAATAACCCCTTTGATACATTTTAGAAATGGATTGACAAAACAAAATAAAACAGTAAAGAACTTCGGACATTTCTGTTTTCTCTCGTGTTATGTTTCCTTAGTTTGTAGGTCTAATGGCGGAAACCGATTTGGTCTTGACTGTGAACACAGATGTACTTACCATTCCTCTGATCCTGTCTACTCATGCAGTAACTACATGTTCTGCCTCCCGGATCCATTTGGATGCAAGTGTGACGTAGGAGTCAAGGGACTGGCGTGTAACATACGTAGGTATTATAATTATAGTCGAACCTGTCTAAAATAACCACCCGAAGGATATTAAAATGTATTCTCTAAAATGATCATGTGGGCTTATATATAGACAATTTCATATCAATGTAAACTGCTTCCAAGGGAGTCCACATCAGTGGTCTTTATAGCTACATATGTGGACCAGGTCTTACTACGCAGGTGGTCGTTGTAGGGCGGGATTTTATATACTTTACATTTCGGTGGGTACATTCTTAACTGCATTTATTTGATTTAATATATTTATTTGATATATTTTGGTATTGTTATGAATTTGGGGGTTAATACACATTTTTTCTGTCATGTATGTAATAGAGCATGTACATATAAATTATTTCATTAATGAAATCCAAATTACTTCACATTGTATTAGTTTAATTATTAGTGACCATTTAGTGCCAAAGGCAAGTTGATCGAGATATTTATGTGAGTACTATAATTAGCCCCAAGAACTGACAAGAATGAGCTGAGAAAATAGATACGTACAATACGGATTTAATGATAAAAAAACTCTATTGTATAAGTAATTTTTAACTTGATAGTCAAAAGTTCAGACAAGTTTTGTAACGTACACAAGTTGTATTAGAGCACTCTCACCAGATTGCTGCTGCACCCCTTGTTTAAATACAATACTTGCTATACAAGACTAGACACTGTATTGATCGTGTGTATGTGTTTAACTTTACATTTGATTTGAACTATATCATCGAATTGATTCCTGCAGCATGTAGTCCCGGAGAATATGGAGCTGGATGTACGCAAATCTGTCATTGCCAGTATGGTGATGCTGTATGTAACCGGTACACCGGGGAGTGCAGCTCCGGAGGTTGTGCTTCTCACTGGTCTGGGGACAACTGTCAAAGTATGTTAAATATGCAAAAGTTTCGTCTTTTTTAATTAACCCTTTCACAATAGTTCTACTTGAATAGGCATTACATGAAATTAAATGAATTTATTATAGATGATACATGATCAATTATTAATTGGCTATTCATACACTCACCATTAGATAAACATTACGAAATAGCAACAGTTGTGTATACATGTATCCATGCATTAAAGTCATACCTGTAAAGTGTCCAAATCCACGAAAATTACTTGGAGCTTCCTCGTTTCTCTTCTACCGTGTTGTTTAGCTTATGGTAAGAGAAGAATAAAATAGGGTTTGATGTTTTCAAATGTCCCTTTAGTATGAAGATAATTATTATTGAAAATCATTATTTCTAAAGCGTTAATCAACGCAATTGAAAAAAAGTACAATGTCTTAGCTGAGAACGTCCGCATGCAGCACCCGTGAGAACATTCTGGAGATTGAACTTTGAGCCGAGCGAGTTCAAATTCCATGAATTATGTACTACGTGTGTAAAAATACACGGGTGCGAATATCTCAAACGGATCATTCATTACTGCGACAATCCCATGACAAGCCATCAGTATTCGGTGATAAAATTTAAACTCAATATTCGTTTTTTTCACTAGGTAAACAGTGTTCGTTTTCTTTCAAACTTTCACAAATCTTTCAATTGTATTTTACAATGATATTGATGTAGGATTGAAGTCTCAAATGTCATTTTGTACAATATCTGACACTTTACAGGCATCACTTTAAAGCCGTAATTTCACTCTTATGTACGCTCGTCTATACCTTCATTTGAGTAACGACTGCATGGTTGGTTTAACCAGGGATCTGGGACCTCATAATTCCATGGTTTAACATTTAGCTCATCTTACACGGACTCTTCGGGTAAAGATCCACTACAAAAGACTTACGTTTAGTCTCTATGCCTATGTCAGATACGTTTGGTACCAGAACAGAACACCAATGCCCAAATACGCGCTATATACTGAGTATATTATTATTATTATTACTATTATTATTATTATACTGTGACTTCATCCGATAATTAATTTAAAAATGGTGTCCCATAAATTGTCAAATGTGAGCTTGCTAGTTTGCTCCAACTCGCGTAATGCAGTTATTTGTTTTTCTTCCTCCAACCCTCAAAATCCTTCAACTTCAGTTCCTGAAGACTGTCCAAACGGCTACTACGGCCGTAATTGCACCGATAGATGTAATTGTCAGAACCATTCTCCTTGTGACAAGACTGGACATTGTCTTGGGTCAAGCTGCGCTACCGGATATAAAGTGTATGGTCCACATATCAAATGCCGAGGTGAAGTTCATCCCATTTAAATTTTGCTTTTCATTTCGGAGTAATCAGCTTTTGGTATTCTAATAAAAAGCAATATTTGGTGTTATGGTTGAATTATTCAGCACAGTTTATATCGTTGAAGGCTTACATAATGAAATGATCGGAAAGTGGGGAAAGTTTGAAAGAATCATATTAACTCAGGTAATATCTGGATTTGTACTAAATTATATCAATGTAGGATATGATTATAGTTTCATCTCCACTTGAAATTTAAAAATATTTCGCAGTTAAAGGGATAGTTGAGTTCTGGTAAGGAGAGTACAGTTTTGGTGAAACTGAATTTTATTAACCAAAACCTGCATCATTACATTACAAACTAATAGTTATAACTAGTTTTAACCTCAGGGAAAGAAATATCAGAAGGCTTTAATAATTTTTTTGTTAATGTTGGGCCTAACCTTGCTAAATCTATTTGTGGTAATGATGATAATGTTAATACATTTAAAGATTATCTTAATGATGGAACAGTTGATTCTTTGTTTTAAAACCAGTTACTCATTATGAGGTGAATGACTGTTTATCAACTTTGAATGTAAAGAAAGCTTGTGGTTTTGACAATATTCCAGCCCGATTGCTGAAGGATGCTGCTTATGTAATTGCAAAACCATTAGCTTATATTTACAATCAGTCATTATTGAATGGTGTGTTTCCGGAGGCAATGAAAATAGCCAAAGTTACACCGATTTTTAAAAAGGGAGATAAAGATGTCCCAGGCAATTATAGACCTATTTCAGTTTTGCCTCTTTTGGCCAAAATATTTGAGAAATTAGTGAACAAGAGGTTACTTGAGTATTTTGAAAGGAATGATGTTTTGTATAAGCACCAGTATGGTTTTCGTAAACATTATAGTACTAAACTGTCTCTAATTAATTTGACTAATGATGTGCTTAAATCATTGGATAAGGGCAGTGTAACATTAGGTGTATTCCTAGATTTTCAGAAAGCTTTTGATACAATTGATCATGGAATATTGGTTGGCAAATTAGAACATTATGGAATAAGGGGCCTGCCTCTTCAGTGGTTTAAAGATTATCTTTCTCGTAGATTTCAGTTTGTAAATTATGATGGACATAGTTCATTACGACAGATAATAACATGTGGCGTTCCTCAGGGTTCCGTGTTGGGACCTACCCTGTTTTTGATGTATATAAATGATTTGCCAAACTCAACAAATTATTTTAATTTTAGACTTTTTGCCGATGATTCTAACTTGTTTCATACATTTCCACAGAGACTGAATTTGATTGATATGGATATAGTTAATGTGCATTTAGATAAGGTGTCCGTATGGTGTAAAGTGAATAAACTTACAGTGAATCTCTTAAAGACTAATTATTTGTTAATAAGAGGGAGTAGGCAATCAGTCGTAACTCAAGGGGTACTGAAAATAGCAGGGACTGAAATAGTCCGGGTTGATGTTGCATCATGTGTAGGAGTTTATATAGACCAACACTTGACGTGGAAACCTCATATAGAAAGGGTTAATAAGTGTATTAGGAAAAAGGTTGGTGTTTTATATAGATTAAGACAGTTTGTGCCAAGGTATATTTTATTGTTATTGTATAAAACATTAATCCAACCACATATGACATGGAATTGAGGTTTGGGGAAGTAACTATGAAATACACATGAAGTGTTTATTATTAAGCCAAAAGATGGCACTAAGAGTCATAACATTTAGTCCAATTAGGACTCATTCAAAACCTATATTCCAGGAGTTACAATTATTGAATGTGTATCAACTCCATAAACTATCTATTTGTGTTTTTATGTATCAATTATTAAATGATAAATTGCCTCATTCTCTAATTCAGTATTGCTGTTTTATAGAGCACCAATATGAGACAAGACAAAGGGAAAGTAACAAGTTGAGTGTGCCTAAAGTAAGGACTACGCAGGGTAAATTTTCAGTGTCATTCAGAGGCACATGCTTTTGGAATGATTTACCACTATCTGTACGGGAGAAAGCATCAGTGTCTTGCTTTCGTAAAACTCTAATATCACAAATGTTAATAGAATAATTGTTTTGAACTTTTAACCGAGGTTCTTGCCTTTTTGTAAATATTACGTTATATAATCCTTTATCTTTTTATTTAGTGTTAAATACCAAAGATTTGTATTTAATCACAGAACTTATATTAGCTTAGATGTAGAATAGCTTGTAGTTTAAGTATGTATTCAACAGTTATTCATTATTTATGATATTCTCATTGCTACGCTACTTATGTGTGTTAATGGTACCAGACACGATTAGCATTTAATGCTATTTTCTGGTCCCAATTATCCTTTTAATATTTATGTTACACATTGACATTTGATTGTTATATTGATGTACTTTTTATTTGGATAATAAAACATCAAACTCAAACTCAAACTCAAACTCAGAAAGGAACACAAAATTACAAATGACGTATAGTAAAGATCATGTTATCATTCAAAAAGAGCCGTTAAAACGTAAGAGGGCGCTCTCTAAACACTCATCGGTTTCAACCATTTTGAATAAAATATTGTGCATGTGATGTTTTGTTGAAATAGTGATTAGATAACCAACAACTATTTAAATACCTATTTTGTAGCTTTTTGAAAAGCATTTTTAAAAATGTTTAACGGCTGGTTCAACATTCTCTAATAAACCTGGGGACCCAGCTTTATTACAAATTGTTATATTTATGGATATTTCAGCCGTCTCTGAACCAATTTTGATCAAACAAAGATGATTTTATTATTTAAATATTATGCTCTTTCAAATTTTACACTCAGTTTTTCATTACCTCACAAAAAAAATAAGTAGTCTAGCGCCCTCTCTACCAACACTCAACTATCCCTTTAATAAGCTAGTCGTTGGTTTACTTGGCGGCATCGAAGGTCGAACTTCAAATAAAACGCAAAGCCCCACTTCACATTTTGTTCGCTTTTAGACAGGTGTTTGAATCAATTATAGTAACAGTTGTGACTCAATCCATGGTTACTCCTTGGTGAAGGTACCGACAAGTTACTTTATTCTTGCAGAGGCTTTGATATCGATATACATGTATGTGACTCCCTCTCCCCAAACCCACATAAAGTCGCCAGATACGTTTGTGTGTTTACGAGCCAAAAAGTATAAATTATGCAAACAAATTTTGTTTTCTTTTTTTCTCTAACTTAAAGTATAATATTTCATCTATCGACTATTAAAATAAAGAGTCGGTACAACAAGACTTGCTCACTCTCCTACCTTTAATCGCCTTTTTTGAATAGGTTATACTGACCTAAATTTGATAAGTTATATATCATATTAAAGCTTAGAGCCTACTCCTTCTAACTATATTATACAAAAGTCTAAACTCATTCTCGTGAAGTTATTTGGGGGCGGTCACATATGGTACTTTTACATACAGTGCTCTACAGGACCAGACACTGCAGTGTATTGATCATGTATATGTATTTAACTTTAAATTAATTTTAACTTTATCTTCGAATTGATTCCTACAGCGTGCAGTGCCGGAGAATATGCAGCTGGATGCACGCAAATCTGTCATTGCCAGCGTGGTGCTACATGCGACCGTTTCACCGGGCGGTGCAGCTACGGAAGTTGTGCTGATGGCTGGTCTGGGGCCAACTGTCAAAGTACGTATAAACATGCCAGGTTTGTGTCGTATTTCATTAACCACGATTGTATGTATGCCTTATTGTATCGGCATGTCATGAAATGAAAGAAAGTACATGTACATACTTCATTAAAAGATATAAACAGTCGTTATGATACTTGTATCCATAGTATTATAAATATATGCCACTCATATGTACGCTCGACTATGCCGTCAATAATTGACATTTAAGTAACGACTAGCTCATTATTACCAAGGATATAACACCAGGGTAAATTATATCGTTGATCATCCTGGATCATCCATACTATGACGAGACCTACCATTCTAGACTTGAGAAAGGCATTCAATATTGGTAACCGGCTTGGATCTTGTGCCTGATACCCGGTAGTGTTGCAAAAATTGTCCCATTTACTGTTAAATCTGACCTTGTTAGTTTGCTCGAACTCGGAAAAGCAGATTTTTGTTTTTCTTCCTTCAACCCTTTAAATTCCTTCAAATACAGTTCCTGGCGAATGTACAAACGGCTACTACGGCACTAAATGCTCAAAAAAGTGCCATTGTCGGAACGATGCTCATTGTCACAAGACCACTGGACAGTGTCCTGGGTCGAGATGTGCTGCCGGATATACAGTGTATGATGGACAAGTCAACTGCCTAGGTGAAGTTCATTCGATTTAAATTCTCTTGAAGTAATCAGCTTTTGATATTCTAATAAAAAGAACAATCTTAGGTGTTATGGTTGAATTATTCAAAAACATTGTATCAACCCAGGTAGAGGTACCAAAAATTAGTCGATTCTTGCAGAGGGTTTGATATCGATACATGGTACTCTGTAGATCTGTCATAATCGAAGTTTAAAGCAATAAGAGGATAAACGATACAAACGCATTCAGGATATTTTTGCGTATGAACTGAAACATTAACTTACTTGAAAAGGGGATACAGATATGAGCTGTTGCAATCGATCTAGCATCGCTATTTTTTACATAGGTCTAAACGAAAAAATCTTCTGTATCGGTATATCACGGGTATGAGGGGCAAGGCAATCCGTTCTCTCGTGGTATTTAAAGTGAATTAAATTGAAATAACCTAATTGTGTGACTCGTATTTGACTAAGCAATATAAAATTTAAAAAAAAGTTGGACTTTTAATTTTATTTGAACAGAGTGCCACGGACCTCGCTATGGTCTGAACTGTGCCGATTCCTGTCACTGCGACGAGTCGGCTTGCAACAAAGTGACAGGATGCGATGGGAACTGCCTTTCTAACTGGATACCACCTGACTGCAAACGAAGTAACCTATAAATGACAAAAATATATTGTTTGCATGTGTATGTAATTGTATTAAAGGGAGTTTCCGCGATTTAAAAGTTATCTGAACAGTTGTTAATATATAGATAATGATAAATATCACGCCCACACGGAACTATAGATCAAATTACGCTGTAGTTTAGACGTTACGACTATAAAGTGACACGAGAAATCCTCGATTCATTGTACTTCATTTCGACCCCTAATTTGGAATATGTTATTAATTATAATATCACAACCATGCATGTTTCAATTATTCACGTGAGGTAATTTTACGAATAAAATGTTTCATTTATATGCAACAAAAATGTCTCGTCACAAAGAACTAGCAAAATACATTTTTTTTTTTAACGAATGTTTGGATTCATAATTCGGTTTCACCGTTGTACATATCAAACGCCTCATAATTTACAGTGCATGCATGTAAAGCCACTGCATAACCATGATAACTACTGGAATGGAAAGGTGGTGCTACCCGTAAACTTTCCGTTGACAGTTTCCGCTTGACATCGTAGTAGGGCCTGTGATAACCTGTCCCACAGAATAATGGAAATCATAGCTGATTGCGAGTGAAATAAAAAATTAATTTAATCGCATCTAGCGAAAGGAAAATCGAGCATCAGGGAAATAGTATACTGGCAATGGCAATTGTACTTGCAGTTCAAACATTGCTGTGTTTTGCTAGTTATGCAATGAAATGGCCATATATAAGAGGTCTGATACATGCAACATTTCTCATGTTTAGCGAACGCTCGACAAATCTCTAGAACAAAAAAAAATATGTTGAAACTTGAGGTGCTCGAAGGGCGCCTTCTTTTGTTAACGGCTACTTTTTAGTGAAAACACCTTTGTAACTTAACCGGTTATATGTTTCACGACTATTCAACCATTTTTGAATTATAATCATTAGTTTTAGTTACACATTTGTTTTAGACCAAAATTGTGCTATCCCCTTATGCTTTATATATATGAATTAAAATGTACAATCGTTATGTCTCATTCGCCTTTTATGTTGTTCTCTTTATGATGTAGGAATCCAACGTGCTATTTCGAATCCGGTCGTAAATCCCTACCAACCGTCAAATTTTACTTGCGTATATGATCATGATGATGGATTTTCTACAGAATCCTTAAGAGCAAACGCACATTTCTATCGCTATGACCATGTGACTTTTAATGACACGGGAATACAAATCATGCGAATCGGTACATATAGCACAATTGACAACGAGTTGTTGGTGGTCTTCGCAGTTGAACGTGTTGTTCCTGGTCTTTATGCCTGCGATTTAAACAACAATCAAGGACCGAAGTTGGAAGTGAATTCCACAACATACGGTAAAGACATTGTTTTGATATTTCCTTATTCAAACTTATCTTTAGAAAGAATTGTGTATAGGGGTGGTGGGTGTACACAAAAGGGTTTAAAGGGACTTAGTAACATTGTCCAAATCCTCAAAATCCAATTGGAATTCTAGCGCTTCTCTCATACATTGTGTGTTCATATTAACAAAAAAGGCATGGGACAGGTTTCGGTTTTTCACATTTCCCTTTCGTTAAAAAGATATTAACGATTGATGTGTTCGGATGATAAAATATCCAATGTACAAAGTCAGTGCGCTGAGTTAGTGAACATCACATTGCATTTTTGCTCATTACTCGGCCATATAACGTCCATTTAACTTGAGATTTCCACACAATACCCAGTGGATATATCAGATTACAACAATATACATTGAATAAACCATTCATCACTTTTTGCACATGTCAACAAAGTTACTAGATCCCTTTAAGTGATAAGCATTGTTTTTAGCCCTAACCCCTCCACTACGGGAATCGTGTTTTCATTGTTCCTGCGAGACGTGTTCAGAGGCGGGAACCGTGTTTTCCCGGTTCCCAGGAAGCCTATTTAATTTGTTTAAAATGTATGTGTTTGCCCTTCTTGTGCCAAGTTCATGGCATATATTGAAACATTGAAGTCCGATCTAACTTCGTCTATGATTTGTTCGCCTAAAACTGTCTATTTTACATGTTAAACGTTACGTTACAAGGTGAGTAAAGTAATGTCAGTGGATTTCTTGGTAAATTTCGTATACAATCGTATACAAAATATTTATCGCAATTATCTTAGATTTTCACTTTGCTAAACATAATTATATTGTACTTGACCAGTGAACGAATTGCGCTGTATAGGAACTAGGTTAAATAGAGGCGAATACAATGCTATGGTCTGACATATGTCGATCGGTTCTCTGGCCGTGTCAACTGTTACATTTTACCCGGTCTGTAAGATAATTTCATATATGCCCATTTCAGCATTCTAAAATGCGAAGTACATGGGTTAATATTAAACTATTAAAGGTGTCTTTCATGCAAAGGCAAGTTTTGGACAATTATGAAAATAATGCTAATAGAGACGTTGTGCATTATCTGTATTTCACTTGTACACATCTGTATACAAAGAATAAACCTATTCCGATTATAAGCACTGCCCCATCAATGATCAGCTGTACCACTGCTTCCATAATTTCGCGATCTTAAAAATGGCATGCCACATTCTTTATTTCATGTAGTTGTATTTTCGGACTCGTAGTGCGCATTTACAGTGGCAACTGATATATAGTTTTGAGACTTGTAGCACTGATATTTCCGCATAACAAATAAACATCCCATTTATTATGGGTTGTCCATTTGTCTTGAGAAAATGTGTAGACTATGGCTGTCGAAGTCAAATCCCACAATTTTACTTGGAGGGTAGCAAGAGCCCCGTATAACTGTCGTATAGTACAAACGAACAATAACAATAATAATACTTGTATATACGATAATCGTTCTATTGCAAAACGACCATTGTTCGCGCAAACGTAGGATTAACATGATTAAAGTTTGTAAGAGTTTTCCATAATTCTAAGACGCAACAACATCCAAAAACAAAACCCCAAATTCTTTAATTTTAAATTCTCAAGTCTATTTCTCTCTCTCTTTATGAATATTATTCATGTGACCATTAAACATAATCTATTCTATCCCCGCAGTTCTACCAGTATTACCTTCCCCTCCCGAGACATCGGTGGTAAGTTCAAGCACGATTAACTTACAGTGGACTGCTTGGAATGCTAGTGGGACTGGCATAGGCGACCCTCCACTTGTTGGGTACACCATCTACCAATCTTCACTGCTCATCAGTGGACAGTCAGAAGAGAAGACAGTAGGACCAGGAGTGACATCTATCACCCTGAATGATCTTCAGCCAGACACGGATTACCAGTTCAGTGTCGCTGTAATGAGAGAGGGAGCAGGGGGTACAGGACCAAGGTCACCAGTGACCAACGCTACAACACTATGCGCGAGTAGGTCTTTTACACAAATGTAATAATTAGCCATGGAACATGGATACTCTTCTTGTACTTACAGTTTTCAGTAGTTGTTATTATGAAGCTGATGAAACTAGTCACGGTTTTTTTATTGGCATTAATTAGTACATTATGAAAGAAGACTCGAGGAATTAGCAAACTGGAAGCTGGACAAATATTTTATATTGGCAATGAGTCGAAATATTGTTTTTAATCTTCAGCAGTAAGCAAATCTCTTTCAGGTAAATTAATTTTGATTTCATCAGGGTTTGACAATATTGGTCAGTACTTTACAATGCACGCGTTATCACACCGAAAGGGTTATATTTACGTTGGACTTGAGGCTCGTATAGCAACAAGTGGATGTATGCAATGTCTTGGGTTATTTACTGCTCCGGCTAATATAGACAAGATGCTCATTTTCTTCTCGTTCGTATTACAAAGAAGAATATATCTGTTCATTTACGAAATTTTGTTCTGCTCCATTTCCTTCCAAGAACCGAGCGATGCTCCATCAGGAATTGAAGTGACAGCGAACAATCCTAAAGAACTTCAGCTGACATGGAATGTAAGTATACACGAACTTATTTATGTAATTTCTCTACCAAAACAATGGTTTACTCAAGGGGGTATGCGCGATTTACAAATCATCTAAGCAGTTTCCAGTAGATAGATACAGATTAACATGAAAAGCGCAGGAAAATGTAGATTATAAAACGCTGTAATTTGGATTATACCAGTGCAAAACCACTAGGAGAGGATTTCAAACATCTTGTCTTTACATTTCGGCCACTAAATTTGTAATGGCTGCCTTTTAACAAAACCATGTACTAGTATAAATCACGTGTGCAACATAATTTCTTAGATATGCCTCGAAACTAGTCTCACAACCACATACAGAACCAATACACCGTAAAGCGTAACGAATATTGGTTAGTTGATTTATTGTCAGACTTCGCGATCGTATCCAGTAAACAAACCAAAATGTGCATATCACCACTGGACTATCGGGGTGCATGCCCGGTGCGAGTCGAACAGTTTTCGTTGACATTTACTGTTTCGCCTAGCAGGAGTTTGTGCTTCTCTATTATTTTCTTGTTGTGTTAAGAAAGAAAGCCATCGGCGCGAGCTTGTGATGGAGGAAATTATATCACCGGCGATTCGACTCTTTTCAGCACTGATGTATTTCGCTTGCAAAAATAATTGTATGCAATGAAATTGTCTAAATATTTTGACATTATGTATTTCAGATTTGTAGTGAACGCAGAACGACAATCAACCAGTCAACGCGATTATGGGCCTAGCCAAGTACAGAGCAGTATACATGAGTGTTTTCGAATGATAACGTATCTTCATATATTGTCATGAATCGGAAATGTACATATGCAACAATTGCACTTGAATTTATGGGACAGTGTTTTTTGTACAAATATTACTCCACGCTAGACACGAATATAAATACAAATATATTTTTCAGAAGCATAATTATTCTGAACAGAATTATATTTGTTGGGAAAATCATGAAAGATTTATTGTTTTTATTGAATATATATAATATTGTATATACATGTGTACCGTTATACCAGGGAAATGGGAATCCTCCCTGATTATACACCCTGATAAATATTTATTCCTATCTGAGATTAACATTAAATAATTTCCTTTTGATTGTACCCTCATCTCAATATCAAAACAGACCTCTGCCCTCAATTCAAGTGGATGTAGGAGCGGGATTAAGGAATACACAATTTACTACTCATCCGTTAAAGTTACCTCTCTGAAGATCCTAAACGACACGAACATCACGACGTACATGACATACACACTAGAGAACCTCGACAGCTACACAGAGTACACCATCTACATGACGTCATCTAATAAGGACGAGGAAAGCGAAAGGAGCGAGACATTAACGATCAACACGAAAGAAGAAAGTGAGCATGTTACGTATAATTCTTAATTTACAAAACAATTACGTTAAAAAATACGTTGATATTATTATTAAGTTATCTTCCATTTTGTAGATTAGAGGGACATTATCATCTGTGTCTTATGCAATAGGATAAAGACATGTTGTAGTATTTTCAAAATCTAATTTTATACACACCCACACTAATTCTTGCCAAAAGAAGACTACCCCAGAAGAAGACCACTACATCATATTTTTGCCCTGCGGAATCGCAGGATATCTGCAAGAAACCTGCAAGGCCGGTTTACAAGACAATGGGGCAGAAGATTGGCATGTATTGGCATGTATCCAATTTGCGAGCCCGCAAAGCTACCCGAAAACCCGCTTTGAAAAAATGACAAACTTGCAATAAACTGTGTAAAAGTCAAGAATGATGATTATTTCTCAGTCAGTCAATAAGACACTTTAAATCTTCCTTACAACATTCAAAATCGCTATTGCACCACCTTAAAATCATAAAGACACATTTCATTCCCCAAACATGCCAAAGAAAAAAATGCACCATTAACAATCATGCATGACCGCATCATTCAGAACACGTTATTCTCCCAACAAAAGGAGTCACTTGCATTTTGCAACGTTTAACTTTTAACTCGGGTGTCATGTACATTCCATGATCACTTATTTATGGCAAATATCATATCAATGTAAAGGGGGGAATACGAGCTTTCTAATGATACCAAATTAATAAACGATAATAAAGTAATAAGAGAGATATGAACGCTCAAACTTGAATTGCGGAACTTTTTGCGATTTTTTTTTTTTTTTTTTTGCGATTAATGTTGACAAGTTAGAACAAGTCATGCTGAGTCCAATATGATATATATGGGGAACTGAAGCACGGTTATTTGTTATTGTTTTAAAGTCATCCTTAATAAACTCTAAATGTGGAATCCACGAAATCCACCTTAAGATGTTAAGGGGCAATAAGTTATTGCCCATTAACATCTTCAATGCTTGATAATAAAGCTCAACTCGTTAGCAGTCTTTTCTAGCTCCTATACAATTCACTAATTAACACATTCATTAATGAACAAATTAATTGATCTTGGCCCCGTTTCATAAAATGCCAATTGTTGTAATTGTCAAATTACTGTTAGTACTATGGCAACAGTCAATCGGCATCAAGCATTTTAGCTGTTGCCATGGTAGTTATTATATGTGGACACTTGCAACAATTGGAACATTTTATGAAAAGGGCCCTGATTTGATGTACCCGAGTCGACCGTGACGCGAAATTTAATGGTTATACGAATATGCAATATATTTTTAATTTACAGACGCACCGCCGCCAGAAAATGTCGCTGTTGAGGCAAAATATGAGGATTCGCTTGACTTATCCTGGACTGCTGCTACACCTCATAATCTGAATGGATTTATTGAGGAATACCAGTTTAGATATCTGGCAGTATCTGAAGATGTGAATGATGCTCCTAAAATTAAACAAGTAAATTTGACGGCGCGTGAAGTATTATTTTCATTAACTGGACTGACGCCTGCTACCAATTACTCGATCGAAGTGAGTTAATTATTTGTTTGGACTTCGTCTTTTCAATTACGTTTTCTATTTACATTACATTCGGATATAAATTGAATAAGAATGGTTACTCCGTGTTTGGTTCTCTCTCATTATACTTCATATGCCGAGTTTTTGCGTTATGTATTTATTTCTATTCTTCAAAAATAGAAAAGAAAATGGTGAAAAAGTCGAAAAGTGAAAGCAAGATGGCTTATCTAACAGCTGTTGTGATAACCAACGAGATTAATGATGGCATTCACCAAACAATGTAATGACTCTTCATCAATATCAGTTACACCGTTCGACCTAAAGTATATATTTCATTGGCACATTACACATTTGTAGTAAAACAGCTTCCTTTCATCCCTTTCATATGATAAATTGAATTTCCAAAATAGTAACTGTTATTTTCATATGAGACAACGAAATTAGATTTAAGTAGAACCGGTTATGATTCCCTCCTAAGCCCACTTTTCCCCCTATTACATATTCTTTGATTTGTTTTCCCCCTGAAAATGTCCTCTATGTCTGAATTTACATAATGTGCATAATACATCTGAATTCCTTAGGTTAGCGCATGGTATGATTTTTGTGGAAACATTTACATGTTCTAAATGTATAATTGTTTCATAAAAGGAAGTAAAATTCTCTTTAGCCATTGTCTTACAAACATGCAGTTCTTGTATTGCAACGAAAATTATGCGAAAGGGAGCATGTGTTAATGTGTATGTGTAAATAATCAAAATTTATATTTTTTGCCTCTTCACGTACCAGATCAGAACGATAAATGGCGCTGGGGATGGTAAATGGTCGCTTCCGATATATGCCACGACTGGAGGTAATTAATGTGATAGCAGCGTTAAATGAACGTTCGAACATTATCAAATTGTAAGAAAAAATAGTATTCAAAGAAAAACTATAGATTCTTCAAAACGTATCCTTTCAGGAAACGTGCCTTTTACACAAGAATACCTAAATATGGTATACTTAGTATACTTTACTCGTATTTACATCATTCTAGTTCGTATGTTTTTTCTTCAAATGATTGTGTAGGTTATTTAGAAGATCATCATGACAAGTCTGAGTGTTTAAGTCTATCATGATTCCATAAGCTCCATTGTAGAGAATAGATTATCGTCTTTTTCATTCTCTGTTTTCCTTATGCCAAATATTTACATTGGTATTTTGTAAATGTATCATGACATATGAATGGGTTTTCTATTTGTGGGTAACGGTTTCTGTTTTGTCAAATGGAAAATTAACTGCTTTACTTTGAAGTAGATCGCACCTGCACCAAATCGGGTATTAAATTGTTAGCTATTCACTAAGATGTCTGATACAACGTTCGATCAGGTAATGTAATCAAAATATCTAAAGAGATAGTTCAGTTTGGGTTTAGGGGGCGCGTCAAGAAATATTTGTTTTTGTTGCGTGACGTAATGTTTATATGATTTTCTACCATTCAAGCATAATTTAATTGCAATTAATAGTTTATAATGCTACTTTACAAGCATAATGTTAATACAATTCAGTTTGACCAGAAGTGCACAATCCTATTAAAACAAATTGTATTCATTGTCAAAGTTATCACTGTCAATGTGGTGTACTATTTTTCTAACGAGTCTCTCTCAACATTCTTGTTTTAGTTGCCAAAGTTATCCCTGGCGCTATGTCTTTGTCGGCTATCGCAGGAGGCGCTGTTGGGGGTATCATCATTATCATCATCATCACTTTTCTCGTCTTTTTCATCTTAAGGTTAGCTGGCAGAGTCCATTATTCAAATACAAACATCACCATGATCACGTCATGTAGGTAGCATTCACGTATGTGCATATTATTTTGTTTTACAAAAGAACACACACTATTATGCCGCTAAACATTGTAATCCGTCCCAGCAGAATACAACCAAAACAAAATTCAACATTGTTTTGTTACATGTACCAGTAATTACATTAATAAAGAAAAGGTATAAACATTCGTGTACTATAAAATATGTGTAAAATAATGGTTTTGTACTCAGACTCGATGAATTTGTGTTCATGTTTAATTAAATGTGTACCGATTTGTAACTGTTGTCATAGACACATGATATACCAACATCATGAGGTTGTAGGAATAATTGAAGTGGAGTTAGTGTTTTACCAACTGTGCTGTTGTTTCATAAACAATGACTTCGTACAAATGCTTTCTTACACAGGAGGAGATCCCATCGGCCGAAGGACGAAGTAGGAGTTTCTTATGCAGGTAGACTTTATTATTATAGTATTAGTTCTCATCTTTTATTGGGAGGAGGCTTTCAATAATTCCTTTACAAAAACATAGTTATAGGAATGACCAACATTTAGAATACCGAATTTCGCTTTTTTATACTATCATTTAAAAAGGCAATGAGAGAGTTGTTGGAGATTTCTCTGCTACTGATTTCCTAGCTCTTAAATGTAGCGTACAAGTGGTTTCTCCTATCAAAACTATTATTGTCCCTTTGACGTTCTGATCGATGTTGATCCTTTCGATCTCTAAAATTTGCTCCAAGGGGCTTCACCGATGCTTTGGTTGCCTGTTGTTCAGATCGCGTAGCATTTTTATATTTTGTGATCACCATTGATTCAAAACATATCGCTCATAATAGCGGCCTTCTACGCTTTTTTAAGAATATGATATATTTGCGTAATGTATTTCAGCCTCGCAACAAAGAGACGCAATCGAAGGCATACATAACGAAGTAATTGGGGATATAGAGCCTGATCCACCAAACGCCACGCCCTTAAAGCGGAAAGTAGTTCTCAAGCGCCCTATAACGCAGCCAAAGCCAGTCGCCCTAGTCTCACCGGTCACTCCAGATGATGTCGATGAAGCTATTTACGAGAACAAGGCCATTCCAGGACCGATTCTCGTTGCTAATCTTGAAACCTACCACGCGGGAACTGACAATAGAGCCAATGCTGCAAAGGAATACGAAGTGAGATTTTGAACAGAGTCCCAGTTTCAAGTAGTAGTTACAAGTGTCATTTTAAGAATACATGAAGCATGCATTAAGTAAAATACATAAATCACAGACAATGCATCGTACTATGTATTCAAAACGAATAGCAATAATGTACATTTATAAGGTATATAACTCGATACATCATGAACATATGCAGAATAAGAATAATAATCAGTATGTTATAATTCTTTGTAACAAAAAACACATAATTTCTTTTAAAATACAACAACATGGTTTTAAAGCAGTTTTGGTATTCTCTCTGTTCTATAGGTACTTTAATCAAACATCACATTCACACTTTGGATTTTAAAAGATGTTTAAACTTGGGTGTTTGGAGGGTAATAAAACAGCCGTAAGTAAGGCCTTCATGTTTTTAATTGCAATGATACTAACAAATTAGATACCTAAACTTCTGATTGATCAAAAGTAAACTATTCTCTTAATGTAACCTGGATACACATATATATAAGTTGGAAAACTAGGGAAAATGTTCTTCTCTCACTTTATTTCACAGTTGCTGAAAAGGGAGCAGCGTTATCCATGGGAGGTTGCTAGCAATGAGGTGAACAAGAAGAAGAACCGCTTCAGAAACATCATCCCATGTAAATATATTTATGTGACTCGGGTGATATGAAAGCATATTGACGTCGTCTATCTACTTTTATCGCCATCCTCGTATTTGATTCGTTATATTAAAAAATGATATAGCTCAACATGTTAAAGGGGGAGTACAGGTTTGGTAAGTCTGAACTTTAGTAACTTAAACCTGCATGATAACATTACAAAATAATAGTTATAACTCCACCATGCTCGAAAGGTATAAAACAATTACAAACGACTAAGTAAAAAGTCTGTTATCTGTCTGTTCTAAAAGAGCCATTAAAAAACAAGAGGGCGCTTCTATAGCTAGCATTAACCATTTTTTACACAAAATTATGCATGTGATGTTTTGTTAACAATAATGACTGAATAGATAGATAATCAACAAGTATTTAAAACAAACACTTCTGACAATTTTTGAAAAAGTGAAAGCATTTTCACAATTTTGTTCGAAATCATCAAATAAATCTGGTGCCCAGATGCTTTGTTAACAATAATGACTGAATAGATTTATAATCAACAACTATTAACAAAAACACTTATGACAATTATTGAAAAAGGGAAAGCATTTTGACAATTGTGTTCGAAATCATCAAATAAATCTAGTATCCAGATTAATTCGATCGGATATATTTATAAATATTTCAGCCATTTCTAAACCGATTTTGATCAAATAAAGTTTATTCTGGTATCAAGATTGTATGCTATTTCAAATTTGATACTTAGTTGTTCATTATCTCACCAAAACTATTTTGTGCAGCGCCCTCTATACCAAAATTGAACTACCCCTTTAATTAATGAGATTAATTTTAATTTATCTTAATTGATGTTTAAAGATTACCACATATTGTTAATTTTATATTTGTCTTTATTTCAAATTTCGGGGGGAAAATGTTTACCTATTGCTTGATCTACCAGATGACCACACAAGAGTTGTATTGGAGAAGATAAATGACGATCCACTGACCGACTACTACAACGCAAGCTACATTAAGGCAAGTTAGCACTTACTGCCGAGGTGATGTAGACTTCCTCTATGTAAATACATTTCATACTTATGCCATAGAACTAAACTATGGTGGCAGTTTACAGGTGAAATTCAGCACAAGCTCTTCCAACAAATGTGTAGTATAAAGTATATAGGCTAATGACAAGCCGTTGTCCATAAATGTCAGAAACGACTGGCAAGAGAATGATATTGTATACACTACCAATAAAACCTTACTACGTTACTGATGCTGACGTTGCTTATGTGTGTGCTAGTATTTGCTCTCAAATCATGTCTGATATTATGATGTCACGGTCATGCCTTGTCAAAAGGCTAATATGGGTACTACGCATGTGACCTATTATGTTGGTAGTTATAATAATAATGATGATAATAGATCGTATTTGTATAGCGCCTAATACAGAACAGCCTCTATTAGCGGGTATTATTAATCCCTGGTCATTTGGTACAGTTCACTTATCTTGTACACATGCTCAACTCCCCGGGGAGCATACTAGCAGCGGGCACCCATATTGGTGCACCAAGCTAATTTTCACCATACCAGGTACCCATTTTTACACCTGGGTAGAGAGCAGCAATGTGGAGTAAATGCCTTGCTGAAGGACAAACGGAGTCGGCTGGGTTCGAACCCGGGATCTCATGATCGGAAAGCACGCGCTCTACCAATCTTGCCACACTACTTCCACGGCACACTTCTTCCATGTTCATATAAATATATTATAAGTTTATATAAAATAATGCACTGACTTCATCGTGAAATAATCAAGTACACATTTCCTTAGAACAATCATGTTTGACTTCATCTTGCATGTAATAAATATTAAACTGTATATATGATATTAAATATACAAATAATTATAACATGAATACAATTTGGTTATTAATTATTGTTATCACTGTTATTTTCATAACATTCGTTTTTAATAGTACTTCCTTATCAATTTGTTTACACTCAATGTATATCATGAGCGCTTTCTCTCAATTTATGTACTTATGTTAAATACAGGATTACAAGGGAGATCGGTGTTTCATTGCATCACAAGGTAATTGACCTAATATATCGACAAAATCTATATAGAAATAATTTATATCAAATGCTTTTCTCTCAAACTATTTTCGGACAAGAAAATGTTATCATAGACAGTCTATAGTTCGAAAATATATATCATGCACCGTTACATGTACATACTCCGTTGCACTGGCATTGTAAAACTTATGTATTTTAAAAATGTATTATGTACATTACGCGCATGTCCTGATTGACTATCCCTTTCACAAGCATTTGCTTAAACGCTCCGTTTAATATGTATATTATGTTCATAGCGCCAAATCGAGCTTCAGTCGGCGATTTCTTCAGAATGATCTGGCAGGAAAACATATCAACAATAGTCATGGCCGCAAACTGTGTAGAAGCTGGAAAGGTTTGTAAAAATAAGTATAGGCTAATTCATACTGTAAAAGAGTAATGTAAAATAGTGTATTCCTCAACATCATGCAGGCAGTGGCACCAGAATTATAAAAACGCGGGTGGCAAGGTATTGTGTGTGTATGTGTGTGTGTGTGTGTGCGTGTGTGTGTGTGTGTGTGTGTGTGTGTGTGTGTGTGTGTGTGTGTGTGTGTGTGTGTGTGTGTGTGTGTGTGTGTGTGTGTGTGTGAGTATGTGTGTGTGTGTGTGTGTGTGTGAGTGTGTGTGTGTGTGTAGGGGGGATAAAAAAAATAATTAAGGTTGTTTAGCAAGAGTACCAGCTAACAAGAACAAATGACGGTCTTGGTAAAGCTTGGATTTTTTGAAATAATTTGTTTAACAACGTAACAATACATAAGTTACATTGTTATTAAAAGTGGGGTATTAAAGAGATCTAGTAACATCGTCTAAGTAACCTAAATTCACTTACCTTTAGCGGCTCTCAGATACTGTGTTCTATAGTAATACCAATATCACAGAGCGGGTTTCGGAATTCCTAATTTATCTTCCATTAAACGAATGTGGAGAATTTCCGCTCTGTACACTTGGCGATTATCGGATTGTATTTTTGGTCTTATCTAAGTAATATGATTTTGATTTACCATGGGCTGTTCACTTATCGTCAGTGGACATATCATATCACAGCAATACACATTCTATCAACCCTTCGTGAGTTTTTGCACATGTCACCAATGTTACTAGATTCATTTAAAGATTATGATATTATGTGTCCATGGAATTTCCACAAAATGAATCATCAACTAGGAATTATACAGCTACAAATATTGTACTACAGACTTTTGCGAGAGAAGTATTATCAAAATAATTTGACCCGGGAAAGTATTAATCAAATTAATGAATACCATATAATCATATATGTCTTACTTCAAAGATAATTTTTAAGCCCCCAAACACACAATAATTTCCTTCAATCGTAATGATTATTTATCCATTTGTAACCACTGTTATGCTGAATATGGTGTGAGAGACGTGCAAAGTTTTCGTCTTTTTGACGCGAGCCTGATCGTTACGGAGATTTGTCTACAAAATACAAATGAGACATCTTTATATGTATGCAAATAACAATACAATGAAGCGGATGAAACGACGGATTGAAAAGACAAATTAAAACCATTATACATCATTAACATGTATTAATAGAATAGTTCTATAACCGCTTAACGGCCTCCCCTCTCATATCATACAAATTGTGTAGTTATTGCGAGCGTTGAAGTTTCATTTACATAAAGCAGTCAGTCTCAAGGCAGTGTAATTTTACCGTTAACAATATTTCAGAGATGAATTATAATGTATTTTTAAAATTTTGTAGGGAATAAAATCTAATATTTTGTTTTACCTTATATGCATATTTATCCAGGACAAGTGCATGCAGTACTTTCCGCAGCAGATAAAAAAAACAGTGGATATTGGTGACTTCACTCTTTTGCTGGATGACGACATTCATTTCTCTGACCATGTTGTCCGCAAATTTGTCATGAAAAAGGTTATTATAATATTGTTATTAGAACAGTTGACTTTCGTTTTGCCAAAATGTGAGATACGGCATTCTTAGAAATGCAGACAGTACTGTGGAGCTGTTTCGAATAATGTAGATTGTATCCACTCAAGAATCAAAACATCATTCATAATCTAAATGTATAAATGTGACTATTTTCTCTATTAAATGTAACTTTAATTCATGTTTCTTAAAGGCCAATGCAACTCTAGAAAATAGTTTATCCTACTTTATACATCGTAATATGCTTGTTTGTTTCGCGTAACATTTCTCCGACTCGGATTTCTGCTTTGGAAGAAATATGTGCAAACGCTAT
This sequence comes from Echinarachnius parma, assembly GCA_037951105.1. NCBI lineage: Eukaryota > Metazoa > Echinodermata > Echinoidea > Clypeasteroida > Echinarachniidae > Echinarachnius > Echinarachnius parma. The sequence continues at coordinate 83,267 of JBAMJV010000908.1, read as the reverse complement.
CGGGTACAACACTATTCACGCGAACGCTGGAGGCCGACATTCTTAGGTCTGTGCGGACACCACTTTGATCGACCAATGATGCATTCCTGCACTTAACTAGTTTTCACCGCACCAAACCATTGTTTGAATATATAAACGCTTTGATGAATCTGCAAATCAGTGAAAATATTTTATTTGTGTTCGGCCATCCGCACAGACGTCAGAATTTCCGAAGAATGTCGGGTAGTAACACGAACACGGCCGCTTCGGCCATCATCTTTTGCCGCCGTAACAATTAGTAACATTTGGGTATGTTCATAGAAGGATTTCATGGGATCAAGTATGCCAAAATTGCCAAGTCATATATCAAATTAAATGTCTGTTCACCCTCTAAATGATAATAGTAGCCTTAAGCCATAGTTGTACACTGTTAGAAAATTTCTCAGTAAAAATACAGAAAAGTGCTTTGCAGCAGAGTCTCGAGATGTCCTGTAAGTTTACTGCATACTTCTTTTCGCAATTTACTACTTATCTGTTTTTAACAGACAATCTGTGTGTGATAAATACAATTTCTTCTTTAAAAAACAGAAATGTACTTGCAGCAGAGTCTCGAGAACTCCTGTAATTTTACTGCATACATCTAATTGCAATTTACTACTTTTCTGTTTTTATAAAATATCTGTATGTGATAAAAACAATTTCTTCTTTAAAAAAACAGAAAGTCAATCCATATCACAAAAATGAAATATGGCGCACTTGTAGTGAGCTTCATTCTACTTATTCATGTCCCTATCTTAATCCTAATTCTGTAATCCTATGCCTGCTAACCTAGTCCTATCATCCTAAACCTATCATCCTAAGCCTATCATTCTAACATCCTACCTTTCCTACGAACATTTTCTGTAATCGGTTCCATATATATACACATCTTCTAGGTATGCGGGTTTTTAGTGGTTAGTATTTGCAGAGAGTTGATTCTGAAATGATTAGCCTTCAAATCAAATTCATAACACAATATACAATTGTTATTTACATGTTTATGAATTATATTCAACAACAAGGACATGATAAAAATGCTTTCAAAAGAATTAATTACAAAAAGAAAGAAAGAAATTTACATTCACTTACAATTGTTCATAATCGATCATGAATTTCCCGATAGCAATGGGGATAGCGTGGGGATCGATTATGGAACCAGCATTATGGGCTGCCCATATGGTTTCATTATCTGGGCACCCAGATGGCCCCATATGGTTTCATTAAGTGGGTTCTAGGTGGGTGTACCCTTGTGGGGCCATAATATGTCCCATCTTTGAAGTTTGAAGTGTATTAACAACAACAAAAACAATATCGTATGTACATTAAAACATACATCCAAGGCAAATTATTAAAATACGAACTGTAAACTATTATTTTATATTTATACAAAAGTTAAAATTGTTGTTAACCCATCAAGGACGAGAGCTATTTTAAGGCAAATCTGATCATTGTTTTCCTCTACAAATTTTGTTGACCGATCAATGACATAAAAATAGGTGGAAAATATTTAGTAATGACCATTTAAGACAAAATATATGAAGTGACTTTGCTGCAAAGTTGCCAATTTGAACGCCAATATCTGTTTTTAAAATATTACAATGTGTTGCCAATTTAAGGATTTTTCTAAATTATAGTGATTTACGCAATAACAAAACAATTATTACAAAATAACTGAAGCAGGTAGAGTAACAAAATATGGATCTAAAAATAGAGGAATTTATGCCCTTTCTTTCTGTACACTTCACATAACTAGTCTTCTTCTTGTTTAAGTGTAGGACTACCAAACCACAAATATGTGGGCCTTAGGCTCTGATGGGTAGAGAACCGAAAGTTAGCACAGGTGTTTGTCGAGATCGGTTCTCTTTATTATCCAGTATTACAAAAGCTGATATAATAATTCTTGAAATTAAATAATAACTTATGCAAAAGATGTATTTGTTCAACAAATAAATTGTGAGGGTCTTATGAAATGAATATCTTGTTTTTTGTTCTTTAATCTTCTGGGGTAAGCTATTCCAAAGCTTTGGTCCAACAAAGTCTTGTTTCATAAGTATGGTGTAACATCTGACAATATTCTAATAATGAGTGTGATAAAGTACAAATCATATACAAATGTTGAAAATGCAAGTTCATGCAAACTAAAATCATCTTACATCCCCAATTGTTTAAACAGTGGTTTCGAGGATTTTCCCAATAATGAAAATGTAATAATTATCAAAGTATACTTACAACGGGCTGTCCTTTCTTCAAGCTTTGTGGACTTTTATTTTATTAATCATACTATTATATAGTATTGATATTACCCCGCCGTATAGATCTATGTAATAATGTGATATTAATTGTTCACTTGATTTTTTCGTAATGTTGATGTTTTTATATCATTGGAAATAAAATTGAAATTGAAATAATAGCTCGCATAGCCATTTGTTGAGCTAAATGAATACAAGTGAGATTTAGAACTGCTTCCCCATACCTCAATTCCATAGAGAATTTGAAGTTGTATAAATGATTCATACAAAAGCACAAGAATATACTGAGGCACAAAATATCTCAATTTAAATAGCTAACGCACTTTTCTACGAACACACTTATTTACAAAGTCAATGTGATTTTTCCAAATCAATGTATACTATCGATTTCAACTCCTAGACAAGATGCCACAATTACAACATTAGCATGATTAATATCTGTACCAGACAGTTAAGGACACCGTTTTCATTCATTACCTGTATTTTGCTTTGGATAATCATAATTAGTTTTCTTTAAATTAATAGTGAGTTTATTAGCATTACACCATTTTGAACTGCATTTAATCGCTCATTAACTTAATTTGAATCTATTTCCTTTTGACTCTCATCAAAAGTATGAAAATATTGAATTGTCTGCAAACAATCTAAACTCAAAGTAGTCACTACAACAAGGTAACCTGTATTTTGCTTTGGATAATCATATAATTAGTTTTCTTTAAATTAATAGTGAGTTTATTAGCATTACACCATTTTGAACTGCATGTAATTGCTCATTAACTTAATTTGAATCTATTTCCTTTTGACTCTCATCAAAAGTATGAAAATATTGAATCGTCTGCAAACAATCTAAACTCAAAGTAGTCAGTACAACAAGGTAACTAGTTAAATATAAGTTAAAACAATGTTACTGATACCTGTGGCACACCGCACGTTATAGTCCTAGCTTTTTGAAAACAGACCTTTCCTTTAAAAATGAGGATTACGTAATTCCATAAAGCACTCTGTGAAATTACAGAAAATCGGTTCATGGGGTCTTTAAGCAAAACAAATTTCTGCAAAATAACTTTTCTTCTTTTTATTTAAAGTAAAATAAATGCAAAGTTATGTTGGAAACCAGTTATTTCGTTTTTTTTTAGAATTGTTATTTAAAATTATAGATGGTTTGCGTCTACAATGATTCACAAAATAATTTTGTAAGAAAACAGATCTTTCCTTTAAAAATGAGGATTACTTTATTTCACTAAGCACTCTGTGAAATTACAGAAAATCGGTTCATGGGGTCTGTAAGCATAACAATTTTCTGCAAAATGACTTTTCTTCTTTTTATTTAAAGTAAAATAAATGACAGATTCTGTTGAAAAACAGTTATTTCGTTTCCTTTAGATTTATTCTTTAAAATTACAGATGGTCTGCGGCTATGATGATTCTCAAAGCAATTTTGTAAGAAAACAGATCTTTCCTTAAAATCTGAGGATTGCTTTATATCAGGAAGCACTCTGTTAAATCACAGAAAATCGGTACTGTAAGCGTACAAATTTCCTGTAAAAAAACAGTTCTTCTTTTCTTTTTAAGTAAAATAATTGAAAAATTATGTTGAAAAACAGCTATTTCGGTTCTTTTAGAATTATTCTTTAAAATTAAAGATGGTCTGCGGCAACAATGATTCACAAAACAATTTTGTAAGAAAACAGATCTTTCCTTTAAAAATAGGATTACGTTATTCCATAAAGCAATCTGTGAAATTACAGAAAATCGGTACATGGGGTCTGTAAGCAAAACAATTTTCTGCAAAAAAACTTTTCTTCTTTTTATTTAAAGTAAAATAATGCAAAATTGTGTTGGAATCCAGTTATTTCGTTTCTTTTAGAATTGTTATTTAAAATCATAGATGGTCTGCGGCAACAATGATTCACAAAACAATTTTGTAAGAAAACAGATCTTTCCTTTAAAAATGAGGATTACGTTATTCCATAAAGCAATCTGTGAAATTACAGAAAATCGGTACATGGGGTCTGTAAGCAAAAAAAAATTCTGCAAAAAAACTTTTCTTCTTTTTATTTAAAGTAAAATAAATGCAAAATTGTGTTGGAATCCAGTTATTTCGTTTCTTTTAGAATTGTTTTTAAAATTATAGATGGTTTGCGTCTACAATGATTCACAACATAATTTTGTAAGAAAACAGATGTTTCTTTTAAAAATGAGGATTTCTTTATTTCACGAAGCACTCTGTAAAATAACAGAAAATCAGTACTGTAAGCATACAAATTTCCTGTAAAAAAACAGTTCTTCTTTTCTTTTTAAGTAAAATAATTAGAAAATTATGTTGAAAAATAGCTATTTCGTTTCTTTTAAAATTATTCTTTAAAATAACAGATGGTCTGCGGCAACAAATGATTCACAAAACAATTTTTTAAGAAAACAGATCTTTCTTTTAAAAATGAGGATTACTTTATTCCACGAAGCACTCTGTGAAATTACAGAAAATCGGTACATGGGGTCTGTAAGCATAACAATTTTCTGCAAAATGACTTTTCATCTTTTTATTTAAAGTAAAATAAATGACAGATTCTGTTGAAAAACAGTTATTTCGTTTCCTTTAGAATTATTCTTTAAAATTACAGATGGTCTGCGGCTACGATGATTCTCAAATGAATTTTGTAAGAAAACAGATCTTTCCTTAAAATATGAGGATTATTTTATTTCACGAAGCACTCAGTAAAATTACAGAAAATCAGTACGTGGGGTCTGTAAGCATAACAAGTTCCTGTAAAAAAAAACTTTCTTCTTTTCTTTTAGAGATCTTTTCTGTTAAATTAAAGGAAATTTCCAGTTACAACAATTTACAGAATGATTCTGTATTTTTTTTCCTGTAAAATCTACTGTTTTTTTTAACAGTGTATGGTCCTTTAGTTACATATTTTTACAAGCACGCAATTGATAATAATTGTACCGATAAATCATATCACGAATACCGCAAAAGTGAAATACCGTTATAAATACAGAATAACTATAACAATAGCATAACACTAATATAACCTTACATCGATATATGCAATCAATCACGTTATATGCTTACGAGATATGAAAGAATATCACATCAATTCATATCAGATTTAACCTTATTGCAAAATGCAAATTTACCTTACTGTTAGATCACAGCTGACAGTACTTACGAGAACGATGTCGATTCCCAACGGACCATTACCCACTTCCACTACGTATCCTGGCCTGACATGGGTGTGCCACAGCTCTATACCACTCTCATTGAATTCACGAACTCTGTCAAGGAGCACCATTCGGCGAACCTCAAGAAAGGTCACATTGCACCATTGCTAGTCCACTGCAGGTATAGTACGAACATGGGCACCTTTAAACTGTTTTGTTTTTTTTTACGAAATCCCTGAACAATACTGTTACAGTATTGTATAAAAGAAAAGCCGAAAGGGTAATTTATGGCCATCTTTAACGAAACATTTTAATGCATCTATAATACATTTAGGGTTTTGAAAGTGTAATGTATAAATGGGCAATTCGATCATCAGATCATGATCATTTCGTCTTGTTATACAATATTTAGGGCATTGCGTAAAAAGTAATGATGATTTTTCCACCTTTATATAATACAATAATCTAAGACACTATTTTAACAATTGTCAAATGATAATCTTGTTCGGCCTTTGTCATGTTTGTATACAATGCAGTGAACTGTGCAACCTCTCGTTATAATATGATATTTCGCTTTTTAAATACCAATATTGCGTTCTTTCACAACCCTACATTTAGGTCGATTCAATTATCACTGGGTTAGTGTCAAGGATAGCGTCTGAATATACGAGCAATGAAAATGGTTTCAAAGGAACGTCCCACATTCAAAGGTCTTTTTGGCTTAAGATAAGGGTGGTAAATCACCGGTATAGTAATGTGGAGGTGTTCGGTTCGATTCCCGGCCAAGCCTATTCTTCCGTGGTCATTTCATATACTTTATATATTTCTGATCATTTCCTTTATGTTTGAACCATAAATTTAGAAACAATATCACTTTCTAAACGATGTTTGCCTTTTTGGGGCAATAATATATACAGTGCACTTTGTATACCATCATGTAGAGAACTTTGTAGAGGATGATCAAATGATTATCAAAAGACTTTTTTAAAGTCTACCATTCTATTGTACTAAAATGAGCTGTTTTGTTTTTGTTTTTTTGTGGTTCAAATTAGACTTTGCCGGATTTAGCAGTACAGGAACGATTGGGAAGTTGTGCAAAATAATGGGCATGATGAGAAAGACAGGCAAGGTGTATGTCTTCGTCTCTGTCACTCGTGAGACCCGATGCTTGAAAATCAAATCAAAGATTGGTCAGAAACCCTTTGATTCGGGTTTAATGGAGTTATGGTACGGTACACATTGTTGTAATTGATAATTAACTTTTCGAGTGCGGGAGTTTATTTTGATTTTGTTTCATAGTTATAAACTATTTTGTTGTACCTTCGACGTGGAGTGCCTGCCCGAGTGCCGGGCTTTTATGCGGGACAGGAGCATTCATCGCCCTGTATACAACACGCTGGGCATGTCGAAGGTTGCATACACTGTAGGTGTCTTTGGCTGTGTCACTCCTTGGACGCGAGCTTCGATTATGTCGTCGAACAAAATATGTAAAAACCTCGTTTGATTCTTGGTGAATGTTATTATTCTGGTTTCACTTGAATAGTGCTGGTGTCGGCAGAACGGGAACATTCCTCGCCCTGTACAACATGCTGGACATGATGAGAGAAATGTGCAAAGTGGATGTCTTCGGTTATGTCGATCAGATGAGAGAAGACAGGATTCAGATGGTGCAGAATGTTGTGAGTTATTTATTGTATATGTTCATCAGCATAACTATTCACCGCATATTAGTTGTGTTAAGTTGTGTATTATATTTGAAGCATAGGTGTGTAAACTTGTATGATATATTCACTACACATGCAACTATACAACTTTACATGTGACATCTAATTTGCAGTGTTGTTAAAAATAGGAAGAGATCCATAGTCAGCAAACTGACCCCATATTCATGAAACCCCGCTAGCTTAATAGTTATTTGCTTAGTGTCATTTAAATGCCGAAATTATTTAGCAAAAAAAAAAAAAATGTATTTTCTTTTATAATATGACTACTTAACAAGTTATATGTGTTCAGATATAAGCATGATCTTAATATGTACATGTACATAGCGGGTTTAGATAATCGCAAATGTTAAGAATTTGTAAACATTACGTTATTTGCATATAAACTATTCATAATTGGATATGATTACCGATATATTAAATTACCTTACGAAATAAAATGTATTGACAGTTGCATTATGGAACAATATTATTCCCTTCCAATAAACATGTTCAACATATTATCGTTTAGTATGTTCATACTAATCTACCTGTTGCTTTATGCATACCACTTTAACGACTGTAATAATTGGGGGGGCCAGTCTGGTAAAATACAGTGAAATGCAAGTTGATAAAGAATTCTGAATAAATAATTACTTAATTAATTAAACTCCTATAAACCATATATTTCTGGAAAGATGAGACAATGGAGAATCTAAATCTTTTTGAGAAATTTAATTATCTCATTAATTATGCAAATTATATGCAAATTTCTCAAGGACATGAATATTCATCAAATATTTTAGTGCTTGTTCTTTTTTGCTACTTCTGTAATTGTGATTACAATATCAAGGCACTTTTATGTGATTCTGATAGTACATGGTATGCACAACAATCCTATGACACCGTTTGTATAATTTCCATCATTTACATAAAATTTGCATATTTCAAAGAAAAAACAGAAATACGTATGATTTTTGTTAATAATTTTGCTTGTGAGGTATGTATGTGCAAAAGCTATCATAGGATTGTTTGTTGTATGAAAACAAATGTTACTGCCAATTTTGAAGTAATTCTGATGAATATTTTTCAAGTTATAACAGTTTTGGTCTAAAAAACCTTAATTTTGGTAAAACGGAAGTTAATGTAAAACCTATATTTTAACACAGATATAATTCATCACATTCGACTACATTATATATATATGTACATTCGACTACATTATATATATATGTAATTCTGATTTTGGAAGGAGCACTTTTCGGTGTATTTTAGGGTCGACGCCAATTAATTAAACCTTAATTAAGCACAGAAGTCATTATCTGTACCCCATAAAGTACCCCATAAAGGTATATTCTGAAAGCTTACACTTCACAGATTATTTTGATCTGAAAATTTAAAAAATGGATAGATTTTTTTTTTTACCAGACTGGCCCCCTTAATTTGATCGAGGTGGGAATGCACGTTTCAGTTCATTTATATAACTAAGACTAAGAAGCAAATCTTGTATTTTGTGTTGCCACTTACAGCACCAGTATGAATTCATCTACAACGTGCTGTATGAGGCATATCTGACTGGCGATACAGCAATATCGGTCGCGGACTTCACTGAGAGATACACTCTGCTCTCCAGTGCTGCTCCGAGAAAACAAAAATCTCTGCTGCAAAGGGAGTATGAGGTAAATAACACGAGTGGAGTTGCCAACTTTCGTCCCACAAGTATGCTCAACGTCAGTGGCGTAGCGACGGGGGGGGGGGGGGGGGGGACGGGGGTACGAGGTACGGGGGAGCACGTGCCTCATTATAAGGTGTGCCCCCCCCCCCCCCTTCCCCAATCAGTTCGACACCGCTACGCCACTGCTTAACATTGTGTGTGGTTTCTTTTTTACAAACATTTAGCCACTCATTTTAACCAATGGATCTAGTAACATTGTCAAAATCAACGAAATGTAATTTAGTACGTGAGTAAGGGGAGCACGTGTCCCATACATAAGATGTGCCCCCCCCCCCCCCCCCCCTCTCTCCAATCAGTCCGGCCACGCTACGCTACTGCTTAACGTTGTGTGTTGGGTTTTTTTTTTTACAAACAATGAGCCACTCATTTAAACAAATAGATTTGTAACATTGTCAAAATCAACGAAATTGAATTAGAACTGTTAAGGTTCTAAATTAGTGGTTCTCACATTTCTCATTGTATTTGACTTTATTAAGAATAGAAGCAAGGAGCACCCGGGCAGGTATGGGTTTCTGATCTACTATAAAGACATGTATGATTTAAATGTATGGTTTTAATCTGAAAATACCTTGTCGAGAATTTCATCTGTGTACTAATTCAATGAGTTAGTGATAAACTGTGCATGTTTGCTCATTACTTGGTCATATGACACCCGTTTAGCCTGACATTTTCGCACATCACTTTAATTCGACCAATCAGAGAAAAGCTCATTTTTGTTCTAACCTTCGTCAGTTTTTGCACTTCTCAACAAAGTTCAGTCTGCTTATGTGTCCTAAATTTGGTGTCAGACAATTTTTATAGTATTACAAAATGCATTGTAAATCCTGGTACACGTTAAATGATTTGCAAATTTTGTTTTTAAGTTTATTGTGTGATAACAGTTTTGGTAAATGACGCGTGATGTTTTTGCGTAAAACCTAGTGATTCAGCATGTTATCTGTAATATGTTTTGACATAATGAAAACCATAAAACTCAATTAAATACATTGTCATCCCCTTTATGACTTTATTGCATAACGTTTCCTACTTGTAGAATCTCGGAAAACTTACGCCAGAACCATCTGCAGCTAGTTTTAAAGGTGGAAGAAGCCTTGAGAATGCACAGAAGAACAGATTCCCGGATGTCTTACCAAGTAGGTGTCTGAACATACACCAATTTGATATCATATTGTATTATGTCAAATTATTTGCTAGTGTTCAAGGTATGATTATTTAATTTATGCATATAATTATTATGATGTATATAGTTTCTAACAAACTGAATTGGCATACCTATATCATTTTTAACCAATTATTGTTACTTTTGTATTCAATAGGCGGATAACACAATAGATCAAACATATTCATGCAAAAGAAAACTATAGATCAAACAAATTCATGCAAAAGAACACGTCTCAAAGTATATCTGAAATCTGAAGTACACCCAGAGGTATCGAAACTGTGTCAATAATTTGCCAATACATGTATACTATGAGTCAAAAGTAATTTAACGCAAAATGACGATTCCTAATGTCCCCCCCCCCCCCCTCTCTCTTTTTTTCTTTCTTTCTCTGTCTTTGTTTTGTTTTTACGACAATATCATGTTCTTTGTAAAGTTTTGTGAAGTGTACTCATGCTGTAAATTGTATTTGATGACGTTGTCTTCAAACATTGAGTGTCACCCGAATACTGTGTTTAACTGTTGTGCCTGACAATTTACTTGCTAATTATCAATATTTGTTTACATACATAGTGGATAAAAGGACGCCGTACTTGATGATCAAGGGAGGCAGTGATTCCACAAGCTACATCAACGCCTCTTTCACTGACGTAAGTTACTTTCAAGCACAGAAAGTGATAGAGCAATTCCATATGATAACGGCGTGACATTGCAAACAATGTCTGCTACCCCTTTCCTACCAGCCACAAAACTTCTTTATACATAATATAGTCTGTAACCATACCATTACCTCTGTGGCAGACATAAATAATTAACTTCTCATAAAAAAGAAATGTTTTGTCAAAATGTCAAACAAAATCACCGCAATGGCGTGACTTCAAAAAGACATGATGAGTTTTGAATTGATGAACATTAATTTCTTTAATTCCATGCTCTCTTAATAAGCATTCAATCCAAGTTACCACCACAAGTTGTAACCTTGGTAGTGACATTAACAATAACAGGCGCGGATCTACGGGGGGGTTTAGAGGGTTTAACCCCCCCCCCCCCCCCCCCCCCCCCTTGGGCTGCCAAGTGAAAATGTATCAGTGAAAAAAGTGACAAAAAAATCACTTACGGGGGTTCAAAATAGCAAAAAAATTCGCCGCTTCGCGGCTATCAGTGAAAAAAGTGAACAAAAATCACTTACGGGGGTTTAAAATAGCAAAAACATTTGCCGCTTCGCGGCTATAAGTGAAAAAAGTTAACAAAAATCACTTACGGGGGTTCAATATAGCCAAAAAATCTACATCGTCATTGGGTCAAACCCCCCCCCCCCCCCCCTTAGCAAAAAGCTAGATCCGCCCCTGAATAATAAGTTATTAGACAAGTTGCCAGCGGTTCCTTACTGAATGGTTTCATTTATCCTAAGCGTACCGGCGTAACAACGTGCCAAAAATCACCTTCGATTGACCTTTCAGCGAGTAACTTATTTTACGATGATGGTTGACTTTAATCCAAACTTTGGAACAAAAGGTTTAGCTAATAGAAAACTAATTGTGTGCAATCCCATGATCATGTTTTAATGAAAATAGCCAATTATATATGACATGGAGCACATGGGAACATCAAAACCCAAAAGTACAAAACAGATGCCAAATTTGCATTTCTAATATCCATAATATACATAATTTAGGTACCAATGTTTTTTTCTTCTCAGCGAGTCAGATAGTTCCCATCAGAAAATGTTCAAGGTTGGGTTATAATGATTTTAAAACAACAGAATGGTAAACAAGTGCCCTTAGCGTAACTCCGTGACATGATTTTTGTATCATTTTTACAACAAATTGATCAATGTTTTCCTCAAAAATGTTGTATCCCTTTGATTTACAATGACAGTTTGTATTGAACATTAATTTGTCCAACATTCAACCAAATGTTATGCTAGTCATGCTAGTTATGCAACTAAATTGAACAGTATTGTAACGGCGTGACATATCAAAACAAGGCAATGTTTTAATATCAATTCAGCCACCTTCCATATTGACTGAGATAACCATTGTGTTTGCATTGCTTAGTCCAAGTGTTAAAGACAAACTGACATACATTTGGTCAGTCATAATGTTTGAAATTCTTTTATCAGAAAAAAACAAAGTGTTGTCCTTTTTTAATCTAAATAGTTCCTTTCTGGAGTGCCCTCTTTAAACTATCATTCAAATGCAACATAGTAATACTGTGCTTAAAACTTGTATATGTTTTATCATAGAGGGGATTTTACTTTTTCTTTTGATAAAAGCGATGTATTGTTAATTCATTCAGACCTTTCGCAAGAGGGATGCTTTTCTGGTGACCCAGTCGCCTCTGCCCAGCACTGTGATTGACATCTGGAGGATGATCATAGAATGGAGCTGCCCAATCATCGTCATGCTCAACCAACTTGACCCACACGATCAGGTAAACACAACCATTACAACCTGAGTTATAGAATATGCGTAAAGAGTAGCAGTTTAGGAAATACCTTCAAAGTCCACCGGAATCCGTCAAAACTATTTGAATTATAAATGGGTATACTCCATGAATATTTAGTGTGATAAAAAGTGAAAAAGATGAATTATTTACTCTACGAAATAATGAAATTATAGACAAAAAATCACGTAAACATCCTCGATAGTAATGTAACAATTGTTTTCTCCCATAAAGTCTTATCCCCATTCAAAGGTATTTGGTGTCTTAGTCGGAGTTCAGATATGACATCCAGTTTAAACTTGGTATTTTGTTATGTCTTGACAAACACAATGTAAACCCTTTAGAATAAGTTCCGCAAATCAAGTTTGAGCTTACATTTATATCTGGTAGGATGTATACTATGGGAAGGGGGCACGTGGGACACGTGCCTCCCATACAATTTGAAAAAAAAACAATGGAAAAACAAAAGGGGACATTTTAAAGAAAAAAACAAAGAAATACAGACGGTGTGCCCCCCCCCCCCCGCCCTCCCCCCCCCCCCCCCCCCACCCACACACACACACGCACACGCCCACAATCAGTCCGACCACGCTACGCGACTGTATTATTAATGGATCTGACGTTCGTGCGCTATATAAACATAACAAAAAAAGTAACTTCCCCCCTAAGCAAAATTGCGTAACTTTTTAACAAATAGGGTTTGAGCAAAATAACTTGGCAGGAATGTTTCTAAAATTATTGGCTAACGTCTCTGTGAAAATAAATTTGATCTGCCATGCCATGCATGAGTGAGCATACATTAAAGGAAAAATGTCACTTTTCAAAAGTCACAAGAGTCAAAAAGTGAAAATTTTGCCTTTGATGTGTGGTCACTCATCCATGACTCGACAGACCAATGTCATTTTCACACATAAGTTAGTCCATAAATGTAGGAACAATCCTGCCGAGTTATTTTGCTCAAAACCTTTTCGTTAAAAAGTTATGTTATTTGATTAAGGAGGACTTATTTTTGTGTTGAGTTTAATTGATCAGTATTGTTGGAATAAACTCAACAAAAAAGTAAGTCTCCTCCTGATTAGAATAACATAACTTTTTAACAAAAATGTTTTGAGCAAAATAACTCGACAGGATTGTTTCTACACTTATTGACTAACTTCTGTGTGAAAATGAAATTGGTCCATCGAGTCATGCATGAGTGAGCACACATCAAAGGAAAGATTGGCACTTTGTGTGCTCACTTATGCGTGACTCAATGGACCAACTTCATTTTCACTCAGAACTTAGTCACAAAATGTAGAAACAATCCTGCCGAGTTATTTTGCTCAAAATTTTTTTGTCAAAAAGTGACGCCATTTTGATTAGGGGGACTTACTTTTTTGTTGTGTGTATTACAAAAGCGTGCATGATTCATAAACACAACAAAAAAAAGTGAGTCCCCTAATAAAAATGTCGTCACTTTTTGACAAACTTGTTTTGAGCATAATAACTCAGCAGGATTGTTCCTACACCTTGTGACTAACTTCTGAGTGAAAATGAAGTTGGTCCATTGAGTCACGCATGAGTGAGCACACAAAATGCCAATCTTTCCTTTGATATGTGCTCACTCATGCATGACTCGATGGACCAATTTCATTTTCACACAGAAGTTAGTCAATAAGTGTTGAAACAATCCTGCCCAGTTATTTTGCTCAAAACATCTTTGTTAAAAATATATATTATTCTAATCAGGAGGAGACTTACTTTTTTGTTGAGTTTATTCCAACAATACTGATCAATTAAACTCAACACAAAAATAAGTCCTCCTTAATCAAATAACATAACTTTTTAACGAAAAGGTTTTGAGCAAAATAACTCGGCAGGATTGTTCCTACATTTATTGACTAACTTATGTGCGAAAATGAAATTGGTCCGTCGAGTCATGGATGAGTGACCACACATCAAAGGCAGAATTTTAATTTTTTGACTCGTGACTTTTGAAAAGTGACATTTTCCTTTAATGTGTGCTCACTCATGCATGGCATGGCGGATCAAATTCATTTTCACAGAGACGTTAGCCAATCATTTTAGAAACATTCCTGCCAAGTTATGTTGCTCAAACCCTATTTGTTAAAAGGTTACGCCATTTTGCTTTATAGGGGGAAGTTACTTTTGTTGTGTGTTTAGATTCAACCGATTAGTATGATCATTATGTAATAGACTGTCAAGTTAGACCAGACTTATGTGTCTGCCAAAACATGCCAAGAGTGAATGCATTAATTGACTTTGCATGGAATAAATAATAAGTGGTTACGATATACAAGTGCCTGATAAAGAGAGCTGACCAATGTCATAGTTTTTAACGCAGTGTTATACAATTTTGTGTCGACAGACCTGTGCTCAATACTGGCCGGATGGAGAACAGAGCTTAAACGTTGGCGATGCGACCGTGATTCTCTCAAAGGAGGAGAACGTGGCGTCCTACACGAAGAGAACATTTACTGTTACCAGCGGCGGACAGGTGAGTGGCAATTGGTTTATATACCGTCGGTTCGAACGGGTGTTCAACTCACACCATTGCAAATTAGAGGTATAGCCATTGCTTTATGGTTGAAAGCATAAATTTATAACAAAATTTATTTTTATACCGGTTTTTCAAAATTCGCAAACGGAATAGTGAACTGAGTATTAAGAAATGTCATATTTTACTGTTTTAAAGTCGAAATAATTATAATGTATTGTGATTGTACAATAGTGCAATGTAATGCATTTAACCACGTGTGCCATAAAAAAAATCTAAATGGATGGAAATTGTTGAATTTCACAAAGCATAATGATGCATTCAGCCACATGTGCTGTTTCACAACACGAACT
Organism: Echinarachnius parma; assembly: GCA_037951105.1. Taxonomy (NCBI): domain Eukaryota; kingdom Metazoa; phylum Echinodermata; class Echinoidea; order Clypeasteroida; family Echinarachniidae; genus Echinarachnius; species Echinarachnius parma. The sequence goes on along the minus strand of JBAMJV010000908.1, from coordinate 67,946 downwards.
TGCACACGAACTTGACTTTTGAAATTGGGTTAAATTATCCACTGGATCGTCGAAACCATGTACAAAGTGAATGCAATGAGTTAGTGAATATCACTTTGCATTTTTGCTCATTTCTCGGCCATATAACGTCCATTTAACTTGAAACTTTCACACAACACCCAGTGGACGTATCAGAATATACGATACACATTGTATCAACCATTCATCATTTTTTTGCTCATGTCAACAAAGTTACTAGATCCCTTTAAAGTATTACATTGAATGCTGGCAGTAGAACTGCCCTATCTGACTCGATATGTTTATACTTTTCTTGCCACAAATATGTTATCTACATATTTTGTAAACAAATTTATGTAAATGGTTTTAATTCAAAATACACAACTTAAAAATAAATATTTCTGCATTCTGCATAGCCATGACAACATTTTTAAATTGCATTTTCAAGTAAATGCATTGGTGAGAAGTGAAAAGAGGTGAGAAGGTTATTGGGTCCTATATTCTGATGCAGCATGCATGACAGTATACGTTTGGATGTCGTTGTGCAGAAAATAGAGCGGTAAATAACATTGCGACAATACGTGAGATCCTTAACTTTACAAAAATAATGCTTTTAATATGATCAGCCATTAATTTAAAAAATCTTTGTGTAGTCAAAATCAAAGCGATAAATTAACGTCACACTTTAGTTTAATATATGAGAAATATTTGTAAAGTAACAATATGAATTTGCAAAATTAGAGCAACAATTAACATTGCGACAACACGTTAGATCCTTTAAAAAAGAGGTACACTTTTAATGCGATCAGCCATTAATATAAACAAAAATGGTAGTGTAATTAAAATGCAAACGACAACTAAACGTTACACTTTAGTTTAAGTTATTTCAGTAACAATATGAATTTGCAAAATACAAGCTAAAATTGCATAAGATAATTATACTAGTCATTTGAAGGGATCTAGTAAAATTCCAAATCCACAAAATTCACTTAGAACTCTTGCGGTCAATATTTCATACCTTGTTGTATTCGCATTACCAATAGAAGCATGAAACTAGTTTATTTTATTTGTTTCGAATTTCCCTGTCATTACAGAGATATGTTGTGTTGTGATTTCCATTATGCACTGGGAAGTTATCACTGTTTACAAAATCAGTGCAATGAGTTAGCGAACATCACTTTGTATTTTCGCTCATTTCTCGACCATACATCATCCATTTATCGTGAACTTTTTACACATTACTTAGTTGACATATCAAATCCGCAAAATACAAATTGTTACCAACCATTCATTACTTTTTGCACATATCAACAAAGCTACTAAATCCTTTTTATTGGTGACCTTATGATAGTGTGGCTAAAAGGGTCTAATTCATGACTTATTATAATTTCGATTTCAGATTCTGAATGTGCATCAGTTCCAGTATAACGGCTGGCAAGCGAGCAAGCAACGACCGGACTCGACAGTCGATCTTCTAATGCTGATCGAAGCGGTTGAATACAGTGCGAAGAGAGCCAAGGCAAAGGGACCCATCGTCGTGCATTGCATGTAAGGAATAATGTTCCGTGTAATGTTATACAAATAATGAATGTTTATGAGTGCAGTAATACGAATTAAATATTTGCATGAGGTGGAAGATAAGGTGAATCATGAAACATTCCATATTTCATCAAAAGAAAAGATTCGTACCATTGCACGAATAGAAACAAACATTAATGTTTTTGTTTTATATGACACCTAGATGTAAAAGATGCTTGCACAAAACAACTACATGAAAGTTCCATTGCACGTTTATGACGTCAAAATCGTGCAATAGTATACAAATGATGCACAGGCATGAGTGGATCGGTAAGAATTTAACTTTGGAATGGTTTGCGAGTGGGTTTTAGACCATTTCCAAAGTTAAAAGAGTGCATCCAATTCTTACCGATCCACGAAATATGCCTGTGCAGCATTTGTTTTACAAAATGGGCGCAAACAAATGTGAAAATCAAACTTTTTCCCAGTAACAGCTAAATGGCTAAATTTAGCGACGCACGACTGTAAACTTACCGACGCATGCCTGTAAATTTACCGACGCATGGCTAAATTTACCGACACATGCCTGTAAATTTACCGACGCATGACTGGAAACAAACTTGATTTTCACATTTGTTTTCACCCATTTCATAAAAGTAAACAAATGCTGCACAGCCACAAATATTTCGTGGATCGGTAAGAATGAGATGCAGAATTTGTCTAGAACTTAGAAGAGAATTGAGAAACTTAAACATGTAATAACTGAATGTTTTAGATCTAGTTAATGTAATATAAAGGTGATTTTTACTTACTGTTTCCAGTTTATTAAGATTGTGTGCTCTTTCGAATTTGTCACTCAGTTTGTTCATTATCTCATAAACAAATTATTTTGAGTAGCGCCCTCTATACCAAACCTCAACGATTCCTTTAATGGTTAAAAAACAAGGGGCTAATGGACAGGCGTTAACATCCGTTTACAGCCGTTAAAGGGTACCACTACCCAAAAATAATATTCTTATTAAAGAAAGGTAACATCTTTATTATTCCATTCCATCAACAAGTTCACCAAAATATGTTTCCAGAAAAAAAATATATAATTGGAAACGCATCACCATTCTAAAGCATGCGTTCATGCGGTCTGAATTACGCAGACTGCTATGTGTTCGGTGAATTGCAACGTGTGCAGAGCGAACGAATCGCCCGGGAATCTATTGTTTACAAGCGTGCGCGTGAATAGCATTGGCGCACTCGCAAATGGTTGGCCCGTATGGAACCAGGAAATAGCAGTGGTTCCGTAAGTGGTGGAAATTAATTGCTTTGTTTATGAATTACACAACCCTTTGCAAAATGTTGGGTATCTATTTGATATCACAAAACGGTACAAAACATATAATAATGTGTTGTCCATTGCCTGGTGGTCCCCTTTAAGACAATAGGGCGCCCTCCAGACACCTGAAGGTTCAACCATTTTTGTTTTTAATGTGAATGGGTTGTGATGTTACGTTAAAATTATTAAAATATACAGATTTAAAAAAGCATCTGTGGAGAGCCTCATTAACAATATGGAGCATAGACCTATCTTCGTGTCAAACTGTCAACGATCCTTGTTGTAGGTTCATTAATGAGATCAGTTTGTGTCCTTTGGTCTTTCCTGGACCATATCAGAAGGAAGAACATATTATTGAAATCTTTCAAGTGATTTGGAAACTCATGAAGTAGAAAATTACGCTTGTGTTATACCAACCGTGAATGATTCATTTTGGGGGGTTTTAAAGGTAATTGAGGAATGGAATCAGGTTTGTGGTGTTTTCTGCACTCTATCTGATTCGGGGGCAATATCAGAAAGAATATCGAACATATTAAAATCTTTCAAGTAATTTAGAAACTCATGAAGTAGAACATTTTGTTTGTGTCATTCCAATCGTTAATGATTCTTTGTTTTGGGTTTACAATTTAAGTCAGGAATGGAATCAGTTGTAGTGGTGTTTTCTGCATTCTACCAAATTTTGGGGCAATATCAGAAAGAATGTCAAACATATTACAAATCTTTTAAGTTATTTGGAAAGTCATGAAGTAGAACATTCTGCTCGTGTCATTTCAATCGTGAATGATTCCTCGTTTGGGTTTACAATGTAATTCAGGAATGGAATCGGTCGTAGCGGTGTTTTCTGCACTCTATGGTCCGTCTTGAGCAAGATCAGACAGGACGAAACGGTGGACATCTTCCAGGCGGTCAAGAGGCTCAGGGCAGGAAGGACCAATATGGTGGACTCCTTGGTAAGACAGTCTTAATTTTTTTATCCTATTTTATTGAAAATTAATTAGACATTTCAGAGCGTAACACACATACACACACATGGTGCGCGTAAGATACAAAGTGCAAAGATCCTAATTATTATTAAAATATACAATGAAAAGTGTACACAACTTTTGTAGGTTCAATTTTCTGCTTTGATCTCTTAACGCTTTGGCACATGTAAAGTAGAAATGCGAATCACATCAAAATAGTATTCGTAGGTAACATGCAATTATACTGTACACGTAGGTAACACAAACGTTATATCCACCGTGATTGTAACGAATCTTGGAACACTCTTGTTAGGTTCAAGGATTAAACAATTACCTAAGTGTGCTGACATTGTTGTGAAGAAAAAAGGACTTCTGTACGATTCACATTGACACCGTTCACGCTGCTAATCAATATGTATTACATCCGAATCAAAAGACACTTTGAGGATTCTTTGAAATGCACATCACACTTGCCATAACCATGCTTAGTTATAATTAATGGTTTCTATTATATCCACTGAAACAGGAGCTGTACAAGCTATGCTATGATGTCATATCCAACCACATGCAGGGGTTCGTAGAGTACGCCAATCTGGACACATTTTAGCGTGTGTTACCAGGTGTTATAGCGTGGTCGGACCAATTGGGGAGGATGAACGCAACAAAAATGAATTACCTATGTACAAAGTCTAAGGGAATTTCAGAATCTCGAAGGAAATGGGTTAAGGTTAACGCATTTTGACTTGTTTGTGTTTAGCAAATTATTTGTGTTTTTTCGAGAAAAAAAAATACCAATATGATTTGTGATTAATATTACCATTACATTATGAAAGATTAATGGCATCGATTTGAAAGCCACGTTGGTAAATTTGAACGATTGGTAGATTTTACAATGATCGGATTAATTTCTGGGGATATTAACGGTAGGCCATATAATTATCAAATATTTCAGGATATTTAAGCTGTTTCTGAACCGAATTCGACAAAATAAAAATTAAAAATTAAAACTGTGTTTTGTCTTCAAATGTATGTGCATTGTCGAAATTCGATTTCAGCGTATTAAATCTCGCAACAACATTTTAAAGCGCCCTCTCACCTAACAATGTATAATCCCTTTGACTAGTGTAATAGTTGGCTTAAATCCGATTTAGGGAAATTGTAGCAAATCGTTGAGTTGAGTACAGACTCACGGAGGAGGATCTGAGGAGGAATCCGAACGTGTTTGGCATAAGATATCAACGATACTGGTAATTATAATACAAGATATAATACATCCCAAGTTCGAATCCATTTTTTTTCCGTTGCGTTTGTCCATCAGCCAGACAATTTACACACTATTACTGCTCTCTACCCAGCATGTGTATAAATGGGGACCCGGAAGGATGGGAATGTGATGCGTTAAGTATATCATGTATGTACAGAATATTATTGTGCTGATTTATTTTATTATATTTTTGGTTTGAATGAAGGTCTGCACATTTGTATTGTATGGTCCTAATGATTCACTAGAACTACTTTAAAATTAAGATCCAGTTAGTCTGCACCTGATTTTATTAGTGTTTAATTAACCTTCACCAACTATTACATTAAAAATGATCTAGTCACATTGTTAAATTCCTCAAATCCTAGTATACTTGGAACTCTAGCGGCTCTCGCATACCTCGTTGTATTTGTATTACCAATAGAAGCATGGAACATGTTTCGCTTTTCCAAATTTCTCTTCTGTTATAAAGATAAGTATGACTGAAGTGTTTAGATTTATAACTATCTACTGGATAATCATAGCTGTGTACAAAGTCAGTTCAATGGGTTAGTGAATATCACCTCGCATTTTCGCTCATTACTAGGCCATATAACATCCATTTAATGTGAAATGTTAACACATTCCTTAGTGGGCATATCAGATCACAAAAATACACATTTTATCAACCATTCTTTCAGTCTATGCAAATGTCATCAAAGTTACTAGATCCCTTTAACATCTATTACCTTCTATTGGTAATACTATGAAATAATTTAATAACATATGGAGGCTTGTAATACATTTCTCCAACCATGAATGGTTTTTAATATACACCACATTTTAACGGTGTTCCATCTTTTTCAATTTGTAAATAAACAAAATGAAAAAATACATGTTTCTATTATTTTGTTTATCGCAATTAATACATGTTTTATATTTCGTTAAGACAGTATATTATTCGAAAAATGTGATGTTTGTTGTACAAGCATAGTTTATAATGATTGTAAATATACTTAATATTGATATTGAAAGATCAGATTAACGATTTTAACATAGAGAAGGATATCGCTTGTTACTTTGAACGCATATTATACGTGATCTATTTTCCATTTTTGTATGGTCTTTGATTGGTTGGTGAAAGTGTATATAATTATCTTTAGCTGAAACCGAAGAAATAACACTGTGTAATACATGTTTCTATATTTTGTAGAATATTATGTATATATATCAGAATAATACTCCGCACAAAAAGAAACAGGACACTTATTTCAGACAACATATCTCATATTTTCTAACGATCAAATATATGTTATTGTATATCAAAGTAAAGATAAATTGCCCTCTTCGATATTAGCATAGAATCCAGGAGAAATCATTCATGCATGACTTGTCACGGTCAATTAACCACCGCAAGGTCTGTTTTCAAAAATAGCAAAAATGGAACATCCATTCAATCATTTAAATGTTGACAAGCATGATATAAACGCTATATTCATGACATGGCATAATTATTTCATTACAAATGTGATCTTTTTTAGTTTCATCTCAATAGAAAAAGTGTAAATGAAGACAAATTGTGAACGTTGTAGGTTTTATTTTCATCCATTGTTTTTGCTATTTTTGAAAACAGACCTTGCTATTGTTAATTGATCATGGCAGTTCATGCATGAACGATTACACCTTTAATTTATATTCTGCCTGTAGAGGACTAAATTTCCTTTAATTTGATATATGATAATGTACACTCTGTCTTACATAAATATTAAGTATTTCAACTTAAACAAGTGTCCTGTTTCTTTTTGTGCGGAGTATATTTAATCAGTTGATGTAATATACAGGCATAGTATGTTCCGATTGCAAATGTTGTATATACTTGATACTTATTGATAGAACAGATTCAACTTTATGTTTGTATATATAGTAGGGTATTGAATAGCTGATACTTGAAACTTAATATAAGTTATATTTTAAAGGTGTATGTAACCAAGGTCTTTAAATGTGTGGTGTATTGTGCGTATAATGTTTTTAGAGGCTCCGTGATATGCAAATGCATGTTGACGTCTATCAATCTGTATTAGTGTAAAACTATTTTACCTTAATATGTTTTGTATATTTGTTAAACATTTGAGAATTGATTTCCTTCATTTTGCTTAGCCCCATCTCTCTTTTAAAAAAAAGAAGATATCCGGAGTAAAATTCTCCCCGTTATATCATCTGTCAATTCCTGGTAAGTTTACCGGAGATGAACAAAAGACATAAGTACAAAAGGAACATGCTCACAATTGCATGCATTGCTTGTTTCCATACAGAATCTTACCGAAGCCTTTTCTTATTCTATTTATGGTTGAGCTTTTCTGACATAGCAACTGCTATTGAAATTGAAAGTGTGTCAGTTATAGAAATGTATGAAAACATATTGTGAGCAGGCACTTAGCTCGGGCGAATGTACAGTCCACTGTGTATTGTTCATCTTATCAGTAACTGAGTAAGGATTGACAGATGATGTCACAGGGGAAATTGTACTCTAGAGCGTTTTTTAAGCAGTCAGGCTAGTCAAAACGATAACAAATAATTGAGAAAATGTACGAAACGTATTACGGTCAAACTTTTTAGAAATATTGGATGCGTACACTTATACAAATAAGCTGAAGTCGACATGTAGTTGCGTGTAAAGGGAACCTTAAAAGCTGAGATCGATGTAATTGTATGACTATGTGCTTGATGATACTATGGATAAAGTGAATTGTAGCAAATAATAATGACACGAATAACGTATTTTATTAAAAAATCAACATTAGTCATTAAATCAGTTAATTATTCGAATTATTATGAGGAATATATAAATGAATCATTCACATTATGTTTTTGTTAACTGACCTTCCTGAGGGCATTGTGCCGTAATGCATACATTGTGTGTTTGTAAATTAATAATATCTTAAAGGTGCACCTGTAAAGTGTCTAACTCCAACACAAATTATTTGGAGCTTCCGCATTTCTCTTCTACCGTGTTGTTTAGCTTATATAATAAAAAAAAGGGTTACATCTTTACAAATGCCCCTTTAGTAAGGAGATATATATCATTGATAATCATTCAGCGCAAGAGCGTCTACAGACGGTCATAAGCGTCATACTTAAAGCTTACCCAATTGTTTTGCTTTTTTAACCAGGAAAGTAGTGTTCTTTTTTCCAGGTGAAGTTATAACTATTAGTTTGTAATGTAATGCTGCAGGTTTTGGTTACTAAAATTCCGTTTGACCAAAACTGTACTCTCTTTACCGAAACTTAACTATCCCTAAGGTTGGACAAACAAAAATGAATACGATTTGATAAACGTTCATGTATAAATAATACTACATTATATACAAAAATAATTATGTTAAAGCAGCATAGCATGATTGCACTATCATCGATTTTGCATATAATTATAACCTGCTCGGTAATCATACTACCTGTTTGTTGTATCATAATAATTATTATCACACTTTTTAACAAAATCTTCAGAAAATCAGGCTTAGAATGTCTGCATGGATATAACTTGTGAAATAAATGTAGATTATTAAGCAATATTCCTTTGGTGGCTTGTTTGGTAGTGCTACTAGTGCACTTGATAAGTTAAATTTTAAAGAAATAGTACGTGACGTAATCATTTAACTTGGAGTAAAATTTTAAAATACCGCTGGAAGACCAGATCTTTAATTTTACAGCACGTTATAGCGATACAAATAAATCTTACACCGTATCGGTATCATTTTTAAAAAATGCAAATCTTATAATTTAGTCAAGGGACCTCGTATTAATTTTTAAAATCCTCAAAACTTATGGGATCCCTAGCGGTTCTCACATACCTCATTGTATTTGTATCACCAAAAGAAGCATGGAACAGCTTTCGTTTTTCAAAATGTGCCTTCCATTATAAAGATATGTATGATGTTAGTGTTCAGATTTATAAATATCTACTTGATAGTTTAAAATGCGTACAACGTCAGTGCAATGAGTAAGCAAATATCACTTTGCATTTTGCCTATATAGCTTGGTAAAAGTGCCATTCATTTCCATGAAATGTTTACACATCACTCAGTGGACATTATCAGATTGATGAAATACACATTGTATCAACCATATGCTACTATATTCATATGTTAATAAAGTTAGTAGATCCCTTTAAGCGAGAGCATGAATAATAAGTAAAAAATGGAAATTGTCAGTTCTGTAAACTGTCATGTTGGCCTTGAAATAAGTTTTTAAAAAAGTATTACTCATTGCAAAGCAAACTAAGGTATTACCTGATGCAAATTATACACAAAGTAATAATAGTCTGCCACAACAGGTAAATCTATATTAATTAAATAGAATGTTTTCTTTTAATTTCGTATAGCCTTATTTAAATAAATAAAAAATATTTTGGAAAAAGAAACGTTAATGCAGCATTTTGTTAAATGTATATTGATATTATGTTAACTATTATAATAGATTAAAACCTCGTCAATAAACTTTCTTTATCATTTATTAACAAGTTCACTGTTTTTATTTGTTTGCAATCGAAAATATGTAGATATGATAATTTGCATATGGTACGAAAACAATATATTGTAATATTTAACAGTGTTCATCGTGTTTATGGCCTTGATGTTGTAAGCTCAGAAAAGCGTTCATCACCTTTTTAAAACACCGAATATCCCTACATTGCCTTTCCCAACAACCATAAAATCTTGTTCATCCAATGGCTCCGGTTTCGCCTGTTCTTCATCTTTCCTTCTATTCCTATCATCGGTAGAGGGCGACTTTTGTAATTGTCCATCGTCACCGGCGTCCCGACTCCGGTCGTTGGTGGCGCCGCCATCAGCAACAGCGCCCTCACTGTTCTCGCTGTGGTCCACCACAGACAGTTTTTTGGCTTTGACCCGCTTCTCGCGGTAGAGTTTCATGAAAGGCGTGTCGAGACTGGTCTCGTTGTACACCTTGGGCTTCCAGGTCGGGTAGTAGAAGTTGACGTTGTGCTTTTGCGCCCACCTCCCGAAGATGTACTTCTCGGTGACAAACAGGTGACCGCTGTTCAGCCGCTCCTCGCTGCGTCGGTAGTAGTCGCACTCCGAGCGCGTCTTGTTCTCTTCTTGGATGTAGTAGTGGTACGGAGTTGTGTCGTTGGGGTGATCTCTAAATAAATGCGGGAAAAGGAGACTTACGATGAAAGCTTTGTATATGTATGGCTTTTGCTCGCATTTATACCATTTGTTGAACAATGCTCTTTACTTGGAAACACGAGAGATAACTTTCGAATGAAGTTTTCCATATGGCGAAGGATAACTTGAACAGGAAGTAGAGTGCGGTACAGTTTGGTGATCTCTTAAGGAAAGAGGGCAAAGGAGACCCCGCATTTTCCAAACTTGCTCGTATAAATATTTGTTTATTGAACATGTTTGAACAACACTCTCGACTTGGAAATACAGAAAACCATGGCGAAGGTTAACTTGAAGCGGACGTTTCCGCTACACCACGTACATATTCTTTCTGGAAGAGTGGGGGACCTGAGAAGGACCCACACGTGACTCAACGTGTCGATAAGTGTATTCACCTGACGACGATTAGAACACAATGCTCGAAACGTTCAGCGATGTGTGGGTCCTTTTTAGGACCACCTCTTTTAAAAGAATACTTTTTACGTGGCTTACGGTGCTCTTCTTCTTCAAAGATAGATAAATTTGGTATTATAGGCAACGTTCGTACAATGATTTGAAACGTTTTATTTTCAGAACAGTCAATGAAAACATAAACTATTTGACTCCTATTATACCGTATAATTTCAAATTCATGATATTTTGAATGTTTGAAAACAACGTTTTCTGTTTTTACAGTATGTTGAAATTAACAACTGTTGCTTATGAATGTTTGAAAACCAACACATTTCGTTCTTAGAGTGAATGTGTTGCACATTAAACTAAACAAACTGTCCGGAATATTCATAATTTTATTCAAAATGATAGCAATACGTACTGGCAATATTCATCGTAGACCATGCCATACACGTTGATCTGGTCACACGTGTCCAGAGCAAGCAACATGGCGTGCCAACCAGTGGTGAGCCACGTCTTGGCCTGAGTTCTGAATGCACGGAGAAAGATAATTTAAAAGAAGGAGAGGGAATAATTAAAAGTACGGATTTGTCACCACATCGAGGGAGCCATGTTGTACGTGCTTGTCACTTATAGGCCCATCGATATAAAAATACTGGATATAGCAACAGCGCCCTCATCATTAAGCCAGCGACAGTGTGAAAAAGTACTCCAAAAGTACTCCAAATACAAAGACCATGCTCGCTCGAGTGAATCGATTTACGGAAATGAATAGAAGCACCTTTTGTATTTGGTCACTTAGGTGGACTTTTAGATACTTGCGGCGGCTTCAACGTCGCTCATTCGGCATTGTTCAGCGTGCTGTATCCAGTGTGTATATATCGATTGTATAGGCCCCGTTGCAGAGAGAGATACAATCGATTGTAAGATGCAATTAATCGTAAGTCAGATCACGTGTTCTAGATGCGCAAATCTGATTGGTTGAAACGCGTACATTTTTTTACTTACGATCAATCGTGACTTACAATCGATTGTATCTCTTTCTGCAACGGGGCCCATGTCCTATATTTCCTCATGAGTATCACTAATACAAGTAATGGAAATAATCCCTGTTTTTAAAACTACTGGAGGCTGCCATGTTTTTCAACTGTTCCATTTGAAACGTCATCCGAGCGCATTTGAGCGTGCACTACAAAAGGCAGGTTGTGTAACCGCTGTTTTTTAATCTGCTGCTATGTCGGTAATTACGTTAACTGCTTTTATTAGTGCAAGGTCAGATGACGTTTTATATAGAACAGTTGAAAATCATGGCAGACTCCAATGGTCAGTCAAAACAGATTATAGTGGTTTCAAAAGCATGGATTATTTCAATTATTAGTGATACCCATGAGAAAATATAGGACCAAGTGAGACGGATTATCCACTTCCATTCCAGTGTTTCATTCCCTTTTAAATGATATTGTTTTGTTCCGCAAACTTACCTAGTAATACCCGTTTCATTATGAAATATCTGGTTGTTGTGTTGCATCATCGCCAGCGTGTGCATGAAGAACGTCACGTTCTTGTACATCTGCGAGTAGTTGAGAGTCAAACGATAGGCGGGGTTCTTGTAAATGTTCGTCGCGTACAACCACGCTATGACGACATTCTCTGCGCGCGTCGCCGGGTCCTTAAAGTGCGTGTACTGTGATTTCAGCTTGTTCTGGAAGATCGTGCGGAAGTTGGAATGTCCGACGACCCGCACCGTCGTGCGCCTACCGACATCTCTCTCGAACCCTCGTATGGGGGCGTCGTTCATCCTGATGACGCATTCTGAGGAGTCAATGGCGCTGCCCGCCGCCTTCCCGAGGAGCTGGCCAGAACTCGTGACAAGTGAACACGTCTCGCAGTGGAGCAGGAATGGCTGCGGAGTGAGGGGTGACAGTAGAAGACAGTAACATAGTTAAGTTTTCATAAATTCTTATAATCACTAATGAAAAAACAGTGTTGTGTCAATGGGGAAAGAAATAGAAGGAGAGGATAAAGCACTCTCTCCCATGCTTGGAATGGTTTTCTCTGACTCATCTGCCGTACTCGGCAAAGGCTCTTCAGCATTACTCTTGTTGATCCCTATTGCCCTACTTCATGGGCGTCGATCCTTACATAATACCTATTCATCAGGGGGGATGAATGAGTAGATCATCCCCCCCCCCCTCCCCCTGATGAATATGTATCAATTACAGATCGACGACCATGGCCTGAATACACATGCTAAGATGTGTGTGACAGTGCCCTGCCGCCTTCCCGAAAGCCGCAGTTTATACAAGAAGTATCGTCAAGAATTGATGGATACTGTCCAGTATTATCGCATCTTAATCGTGCCAAATGTATTATTATGGTGGCTCGCTTTATCGAAGAGGTCAATAGGATTAAGTATCATACATGTAGCTTCATGTATCCTCATCGTGACATCAACTTTGACATTCTGATCCAGGTTTGATCAAATCATGACGAATTCATAAAATCCTCTCATGTTGAGATAGGTTTTGCCTTAGAAGGGTAGTGCAGTTAGTGCACGGTCGCTTGGCCGACTGTTTCAGGAGAAGGGAGACGTACTTTGTTGAATGTATTTCTTTGAATTATTTGAGGGACACGTGCCCCCCGTCGATTTGCCACTGTACACATGGTATAAATAAAAACCAATTCGAATGAATACATGTTATTCCCCTATTGTATTTATATTACTTCTGTAGATCGTGATCACATCAATGCCACGTACCTAGGATCCGGAACGAAATCAATCATTAATATTATGTTCGGTCTCAGGGCCCACTGATTGCCTTCCATTATAAGCATATACTACATGCCATTGAGGATTCGCGCACATAGACATGCGTGCATGTTTGCGTGTGCTCTACATAAAACTACCAACAGTCACTACATCAATGTGCCTCTTTTAAGACGTGTGCGTTGATGTTGCGTTGATTTGACGTTGATGATGTAAAGTTACCTTATGATCTGGTACTGACACTGGAACAAGTAGCTTCTGACGGCTTTTCTCCAGACTTTCGTTCCTCGGTCTATGCGATCTCCGCACCAGATTGGGACTGTAGGTGTAGCACCGTGAATGCCCGCACTGTGGAATGCGCGCGCTCAACATAAAACTACCATGTGACAGGGCGCCTTGTCGCTCGGCGTAGTAGAAGTAGGCGAAACAGATGATGAAGGAGTAGAAGGTGGCGAGGACGAGCATTCCGCACGGACCCTGGTAGACACAAAAAAAGTGCAAAACAGGAATCAATTCATGTGAGACTTTTTAAAAGGATCTTATTTAGTAAATTTGTCTCAATACAGTATACCAAACACAAGCACAATCATGCTGCTTCTCCGAGGTCCCGACTATGATTTATACAATTTACATTGATTGTTTTACTTTTGTTTTTCATTTGCCAAATGAACGGAATCTGAACCTATGGCAGTGAGTTAGCAAATAGTACTTTGCCTTTTTACTCATTACCCGGCTAAACGTGCATACCTCACTGAGTGAATATATCAGAGTATACAGATATCAACTTTTGGTCAGTTTTTGCATACATTTGTCAACATATGGCGACTACATCCCTTTCATGGACTTCCACGTTAACTATTTTAAAACACTTGGTTGGTCGATAATATTAAGAAGAAGAATTATGATATGTTTAATTAAAGTAGGTGTATTTATCACGCTGGATAATATCCATTACTTGAGGAACACTGACCATATGTATATTCCCGCTGCATGCCAGCAAGATACCGAGACGTGTCGAGATTTGTGCTTCAAATGGAATGATTGATTTTCACTCAACAAAACGGAATTATTGATTAGAACTGTCAAAGACAGAATATTGACACCATATATAGTCATACTACATGCGTAACCTTTAGACGATATGTGACAGTCTGCATACCCTCCAATGAGCCTTTAAAGTATAAAAATGTTTTAAAGGGATCTAGTAACTTTGTTGACATGTGCAAAAAGTGATGAAGGGTTGATGCAATGTATATTGTTGTTAGTTCATATGTCCACAGGGTATTGTGTGAAAATTTCAAGTCAAATGGACATTGCATGGCCAAGTAATGAGCGAAAATTCAAAGTGATATTCACAAACTCACTGCACTCACTTTGTACACGGTTTCAAAACTCCACCTGAGTTTTTCTATACTGAATACTTAAATCGTACATATCTTTGTAACGAAAGGGAAATTTTAAAAACCGAAACCGGTCCCATGATTTTATTGTTAATACGAATACAACAAGGTATGAGGGAACCGCTAATTTTGAGGATTTGGACAATGTTACTAAGTCCCTTTAAACCTACAGGTGTGGGATATTCCCTATAGAGTGGTGAAGTGTGATGTCATAAATGATGTCATAAACATTTTTTTTAGAATTTTCAAATTTGGAATTCATTTTCAAAAAGAGCATAACAAATAATGTCCAAATACCGAAATTCAAAGGAATATGTTACCTATAGGCTTAGATATGCCCATCCGAATTATTTTTTTGGTCAATGGGCAATCAGTGTTATAGTGCACTGGTTCATAAATTTAGGAACCAGTGCTTTATAACACTGATTGCACATAGAAGTAAAATTCATTCGGATGGGCATATCTCAGCCAATACGTAACCTATTCCTTTGATTTTCGGTATTTAGACATTATTATTTTGTTATGCTCTTTCTGAAAATGAAGTCCAAATTTGAAAATTCAAAAAAAGTGTTTTTATGACGTCATGGCTTCTGTACTCTATTAATTCCGAATGGATAAATAATACAGCAGAATAAATTGTTTCTGTCTTGAGAGTACTCTAAAAAGTGCCACTCCAAGGACAGTCATAACGATGTGTGGGTTTTTTTTCGTGCAAATCTGAAGAAACAGTATAAGTATAAAGGAGTTTTCTGTTGGCCCCATCCTTTTAGACCAAAACCATTAGACGATCGTCTGGGGATCGATTTGTGATGTCTCGAGTAGTCTCAAAGTAAAAACAGTGTTCTATTTAAAATGTTGTTTATGTTGCTTTCTTTTTTCTACGTGCATCTGAAACAAAATCACGAGTGGCTATGGAAAAACGAACGATGTGTTTCTGACATGGAACTGTCTTTTTTTCCGGTTGATGGAAAACATGAAAATAATCACGAGCAAAATGTTATTTCGTTGTTAAATATTTCAAACAAAATGAAAGGTCAAATAAGGAATACAATTCGGAGAATTTACAGAATAGAAAATGAATTGAAATGCATGATTTAACTGTTGAAATAAGCAATTTGTAATAAAATTAGTATCAGTCTGGATAGTAATACTAAAGTGTCACGTCGTATATGGCTAATTTACCTGAGCACGTTAAATGTATTTGCATCAGTACGAACATTAATAGTAGTAGTAGTAGTAGTAGTAGTAGTAGTAGTAGTAGTAGTAGTAGTAGTAGTAGTAGAAGTAGTAGTAGTAGTAGTAGTAGTAGTAGTAGTAGTAGTAGTAGTAGTAGTAGTAGTAGTAGTATAAGGTGTTATAGAAGATCAGCAGTAGTATACTAATAATTAGTGTTTTTGTTTATTATCATCGTCGTCATTATCATCTTTTGTATGTATAGGCTACAGTAAAAACAAAACAAATGTTGCGACTTACCACGCTCCTTCCAGTGATAGGGTTTCGCAGACACATTGTGCCTGAAGACTGTAACCGCTGGTAGCAAGGGCTATCATATCCAGAGCTTATCACATAGACACTTCATCTTTGAGATAAAATGGAAACGCACACGCACACATTATATCACTTAGTAAATTACAAGTCATTGATTGGCTCAACACAGTCAAGTGATTGCAATGATATTTAGTTATGACACATGGCCAGAGTGGTGATATAACCCACCATCATTCAATTATCATTAAAACAAGAAAAAACATAAAAATTATGCTTTGTACCAAAAATTCACTTACCGGTACTGTACCGTTAATTCATCTCGCGGGTACGGAAAATGGCGTAAATCCAAACGTAAATCTGCGATTTCCAGTACAGTTGGATCAGAAAGTGAGCTGATAAGCATGATAAGCATAATCGAACAAAACCATTAAAGGGGACCACCAGGCAAAGAACAACACATAATTATATGTTTTGGTACCGTTTTGTGATATCAAATAGATACCCAATATTTTGCAAAGGGTTGTGTAATTCATAAACAAAGCAATTAATGTCCACCATGCACTTACGGAACCACGACTATTTCCTGGTTCCGTACGGGCCAAACATTTGCGAGTGCGCCAATGCTATTCACGCGTACGTTTGGAGACAATATAATCTCGGGCGATTCGTTCGCTCTGGACAAAGTAGTCTCGTACTTGCAGACCCATAAACGCATGCTTTAGAATGGTGATGCGTTTTCCAAATTTTTTTTTTTTTTTCTGGAAACATATTTTTGTGAACTTGTTGATGGAATGGAATACTAAAGATGTTACCTTTCATTTATAAGAATGTTATTTTTGGGTGATGGTACCCTTTAACAAAATACTGAGGATAGAAATGCAGTGATCTGATCATGTTGAGATATTAGTGTGGAGAGAGGCAAACTACGATGAATGACTGCAAGTTTAGTCAAAACCCCTCAGTGAATAATGTGAGTTTATATATTACAGTCATTTAACGCGTAGGTCCGCCAGGCGAACGGGGAAGTTTGAAATGCACCTATACGCGAATCGGAGTATGATTTCAATTCGTACAAGTTTACGGGCCTGGCGTGGCACTTTCTGACCATCAGATTTATGGATAACTAAGCCATATGATATAACAGATTTAAAATTTGTTGTCGGAAACATCATGGAATGTTTCCTCAGGATTTGTAACGCTGTATTTCAAATCTATTGAAGTGTACATACGTAATAATCCCTCCACCGTCAGCTAACATCTGTTTATTAGTCATGGTTACATGAATGAACAAATATAACATTTGATAAAGTACAACATGCCGCAGTAAACTGGCTGGTTGTCATTTTCATGAGTGAGTCACTACATCTCAATAATTGCACATGTCACGAAAAATCAAGGAAAATCAACACAAAAGTACGTTATACAACTTATTAATGAAGACAATGTTTATTTATACAGGGTGGCCCAAATAAAACGGAACGGGGCACCCCCAAAATATAGTAACAAAATGATTATGTTTATCGTATAGGGTGTCTTTTCCGATGAAAAACAATACCACGAACAGTCATTTTGGTCGTGTAGTTTTTGTTTTAGGGCGCTGTGAGTGACACCATGTCAGGTTCCCGTTTTTGTCAATTTTTACCAAGTCAGTGCTTGATAAATCGCATTAAATGCCCGTTATGGCATCGAACAACGAGCGATACGCGCGCCATTGTTATTGTGCATTCACCTGTGTGCCCAGAGAATGGGCATAGTTGCTCGATGCTATGAAGGGCAGGAAGTGCGATTTATCAGGCAGTGGCTTGGTAACAAATTGGGAAAATGGGAACCTGACTTTAAGACGACCTATAACAAAAAACCATTCGTCCAAAATTACTGTTCTGGGTATCGTTTTTCATTGGAAAGGACACTCTATCCGATGTACATAATCATTATGTTACTTTATTTTGAGAAGTGCCCCGTTCCGTTTTTTGGGGGCCACCCTGTATTTCGCAGCTTCTCTACTGCGCATTACAAACGTGTTTATTGTCAAATTCAACCAAAATCACGTGGAGCTTTAACAATGATCTTGTACCTTATCGTTTGGTTTTTGGAAACAAAAGACTGTAATGGGTTTTGATTTTCAAAAATAATGTCCGCCTAATGTGGAGATATTTATTATCGAATAAAAAACGTTCAAACATGTCAGATATCAGTTTATTTAAACGCCAACCGCGACCAGCATTCACCCCCCCCCCCCTCCCCCCCCCCCCCCCCCCCCTAAAGAAAATCCCTCTGCCGTGGTTAGTGTAGATGCTGTAGCAGTATTTCAATTAACATTTCAGACTCTTCTTTAGTCAAACGGTACTCTCAAGTTCACTTGTAGAGTACAGGTGGCACTTCAACTTACCTTGAAGGGTGAGTAGTATGGCAGCGGCCTCTTCCTTCTTTTTCAAAACATCGATGACATCGAAGGATCTCGGAAAATTTCACGAAACGCTGCCCTGAATAACTTTGCATCGGGTTTGAGCAATCAGCAGATCAGCTAAATAGAGTGCCCTCTGAAGTGATACGCGTTTATCCGGGAAAAGACGACCATGTCAACATTTCCTGATAAAAGCCCAGGGACGCTGTTGCCAGGTATCCAGGGGCGAGTAATGGCCGATATTAGGAAGAATGCGACCGACAGCTTTGCTAATTGCTACGACGTAACGACACAATGAACCTGGAACAAATCAAATAAGATCAAACATTAATTCATACAAACATGTTTTGTTTACGTATATCAAAAAAATACAGCTTTTCTGGGAAAATTAACATTCATGGTTTGGTAGTGTTCGACTTGCTTAATTAATACACGGCTCTCCGATGAAATGGGTTCTAGTCGAAAAAAATAAAAGTGAACATGTTAAAGGGGTAAAAAATACTTTGTCAAAATTCAGAACACTTACTTAGAGTGTGGACTCAGTGGACATATCAGATTACAGAAATGCACATTTTATTTACCCATCTTCAAGTTTGTGCAGATTTCAACAACGTTACTAGATCCCTCTATATGAATTATGTGAAAAGGAATATAGGAAATATGCAAACAAGAATTGAATATGCTCACTGCAATATGAACAATTAATGTGTTGATTTTACGTTCCTCGTTTTAACTTGTTGATAATACCTGCCATAATAATATTGGGCTATAATAGTTATGACAAATTTTAACAAAATGTTGGACTATTCGGCAAAAATTGTCCATGGAAAAGGAAATATGCCTACATGACAGGGAATAAATCTTTGAATTCCTAAATGAATTTTAAAACAGATCATAAGATGTAGGCCTATATGCGATCGTAAATAACAAAACAACGATTGCCACACGACTGTTGCCGCTAAAAATATCATGAATGTCAACAGTCGTAATCAAAATCAAAATGTGTATACATGACCATCAACAGTCGTGAATAAAATCACAATGTTACGGTCTAGTCCCACTGCACCGGTCTCCTTCCGTTTCCTATCCGCCCAAAATATGGCGAAACGGTCAGTATCGAGCAAATTTTTGAGTTATATGACGTTTCGTTTTACGCGAAACGGAGCCGTATTAAAAGTATCTAGTAATTTCCGAACTTGGTCCGCATCTTTTTTTTTTCTGCTAGTACATGCCGGATGTCAAACTGATATGAAACGGAGGGAGAAACGGTGCAATGGGACTAGGGCATTAAGAACTAAAATCAACGACATGCCCGAAAGCGGAGTACTACGGAGTCGATGGAATGGAAGCGGTTCCATCTATCATTATGGATGGTATTAATGAGGAGTGGGCAATTCATGTATTCGTCACCTGTGGCAAATGGTGCATGTTTGAGATCATGTTTCTCATGTTACAAGGAACTTCTACATGAACATGACGGCCCAACGCGATTCAAACATAAATAAATACACAATGACGTAATATATAGTTTATCTCCGGCACAGATTACCCCCCCCCCCCCCCCCCCCCCCACTTTCCCAACCCCAACGTTACTATCGTCGTTAAAATGAAATAGCTTCTATAATAAACACAAAATTGAAGTGTTCAGAAAGTAAGTCCATCTATCACTTCAACATACATTTTGGAGTATATTTGATATCCCTTCGCAAAAGGAAAAGAAAACACACAGGCGAAAGAAACAACAAATCTTTCTCGTACTTTATTATGTTGATAAGCGATTACTAAGTCTGTAGTGACTCTTAGTATGATAAAAGGTGTTGATATTCTGCACATTCGAGGGACACGAGCAAAGAATAGCTCCAGATTAAATCAACAAAAGGTGGTCCATTAGTTGCATTTCCAGGATCTACCGCCATCGGGTTAAGACATCTATAAGACATGGAAGAACCCCTCGATCAGTGCGAACGGCGGAGAATCATAGTGGGTGTTGTATTTTAACAGACCCCGATTTCACCCTACAGATTTCATACTAGATCCCGATAACACCTAGTTCCGACTGGAACGTTTTATACCGCGCGGAGCCCACTATAATGCATCCATTCCACTATCGCTACATGCCCACTAAACGCGCAATGCCCTCTGATCGCGCGACCCTACCCATGAAGATTACGTACGTGCGTATATTGCCATATATGCGCACGGGGCCGAGAATGAACGCGCGGTGCGGGAGGAACCAGCATACGAACAACGCTAAGGCAGTTAGCTAGATAACACCCTGTCTTTGCTCTTCTTGTTTACACAGCAATGTTGCCAAAAGCGAATAAGACAATTATTTGGCAATGATTTTAAAAGAGAGTGCGCTCTGGTTTACTTTATCTTCCAGTCTTTTAAAAAGGAGAAGTGGCTTGTGGAAAACCGTTCAGATGAGACAACTTTTTTATATATTCAATGTTTATATAAGTATGTTAAATTTAATTTGAGTTGAACATGATTTCATTTCAAAAAAACAAAATATAAGAGAGTGCTGAATAAAATTTGAATTGAATTAAATTGAATATTATCCAGAGGTTCAATCAAATAAATTAAGAAGTTGGCATATTCGTGTCTATGTTGGATATAAAGGATACAAATTTGAATCATCCGTATAAATATATGCGTCAAAGCTTACAAAAAAATCAAAATATTACTGTATGGATTTGTGCTTAAATGCCAATTAATTTGGGAAGAAATCCAGGTTATTTAGGAATTCCGGGCTAGAGGTATCGACTATCCTATAGCGAACCATAAGTGTTATTTAACCCCAACGACACTTGACATTTTGTACCAGTCATGAGATAGATTGCTTTCTTGACATTTCACCGGATACCTTTGAAACAGAGCCAGGGAATAGGGGCCCATGTGTACCGATTTGTAGTGTGATACATTTAAAGGGTCGAGTATTTAAATGTCGAAGTGCAGAAGAATCATCGTTTCGTTTTCGTCGTCTGTCCCTTTTATCTGTCCTATATCTGACATGCCTCTGTCATTTTAGTCTTCTAATTATCATCTTTTCTTCTAATTTTCTATAATTGAACCTTTTCGAATTGAATTTCATTTTTAGGACCTACTTAGTTACAGAACAATCCATTCGTTGATTAAACTAGACACACTATTCCATGTTATCGATACATACATGAAGGTATTACAATTTCAAAATTGCATACCTGTAACTATTATTTTGATATTATCCCACGCCAATAAAACCATTCTAAGCGCACTTGTAAGTCAGTGTTCATACTGTTGACACAAAACAACATTTAAACTAAATGCATCGTGGGCAGCAATGTTATTCCTTTACATTGTGTTTTGTACTCTGGGCAAAGTCAAACTCACCGATTCAATGTATTGGTCCTAATGTGACGGCAATGAACGATGACAACAGACCTGACAAACTGACTCGCTGATAAATTGTATTTAAATTAACCACAGTCACTTCAGTCCCCTCCCCCCCCCCCCCCCTCCCCTTATCCCCACTCTTTGATTAAAATAAATATGTCAAATTTAGTATCACGACTTGAAATTGTCGATTTACAATTCAATAAAATGAAAAATGTATCAACGCTTTATCAATAAACAAATAAAAGACGTGTCCAATATTCAGTACCACATCTTCAGTTGATTTGCTCACTAGATAGCACCCCTCCCCCTCCCCAACCAAAAGACACCAACAAAAATTGTCTGGTTACGCCAATGACCACAGTCCATGCAATTCAATAATTCATGACTATACCCACGTTAAAATATACTACTGATTTGATAAGATTTACAAAGTACTCCAATAAAAATACGGACCGACGAAAGTAACTAAAATACAATATGTTGCACGGGTGTCTTTCCTCATTTGCAACGCCTTAACAAGATCGTGATGAGTGTCCTCCCGAAATGGTTCCTCCTATACCCTACGTTAAAATCTACAACTCTTACATTGTCTAATGATTTAAATCCTTAAAAACAAACCGATTAAATATAAGAACTTAATAACATTACAATGCTTCCTTCCCCCCATTCCTATATAATACACCTTAATACGATCATGAAAACTTATTATTTTATTATAAAATTGTATGGAATAAACCCTAGGTTCTGGTGGATTTTCAAGGATAGGAAATCCAACAGAGTAGCGCAGCACTCAAATTAATAATAATAATAATAATACTAATGATAATAAGAATGATAATAATAATAATAATCATCATCATACTAATAATAATAATAATAATAATAATAATAATAATAATCATAATAATCATAATAATCATAATCATAATCATAATAATAATAATAATAATAATACTAATAATAATAATAATAATAATAGTAATAATAATAATAATCATAATCATAATCATAATCATAATCATAATAATTATAATAATAATAACAACGTTTTCTTTACCCAGTGTAGCCACTTCAGTGACAAACACTGCTCTTCTATACCGTTCGTAAAGGGAACGCTTCTCGATCCTCAACGTATATTTACATTCAATTTGGCGCCGTAACTTGAATCCTACGTTCGTGAATGGTTACAATAATACTATCCAGCGTGGATGGTGCATTTCTATCTTCTTAATAATTCAAAACACTGTTGTCATATCTTTTTCGTTTACAAAACGATCATTAAAGGGATAGTTGAGTTCTGGTAAGGAGAGTACAGTTTTGGTAAAACTGAGAGAAATAACCAACAACTATTTAGGTACCGATTTTGTAACTTTTTGAAAAGAGGAAGCATTTTTTTGAATTTTTAACGGCTGGTTCAAAATTCTCTAATAAACCTGGGGCCCCAGGTTTATTACAAATTGTTATATTTATGGATATTTCAGCCGTCTCTGAACCGACTTTGATCAAACAAAGATGATTTTATTTTCTAAATATTATGCTCTTTCAAATTTTACACTCAGTTTTTCATTACCTCACAAAATAAATAAGTTGTCTAGCGCCCTCTCTACCAAAACTCAACTATCCCTTTAATTACATTCGTTCAAACAAACTATAGGATACACGTTACGGTTATCCAAATCGTCAAATCGAGGCACCGCAACTGGTGCAATAAGCATTACCATTCGAAAGTAATTATAGTAACGAGCATTTCTTCTGTTGATGCTATGTGCTGGGAAATATTTTTCAAGTTAGGAGTTTTCATTTATTCCATCGTTTCTCCGGATTAGCTGTTAGTTGGAAAAGGGTTTTGATTTTCTCTCAAAATGTGCATGTTTCGTTATCTATACAGTATACGTGTCTGACGTTGGGTGAATCTAGGAAAATTAGCTATTATAACTAGTATCGCTCTTATTACAGAGACTTTTGCTATATGTATTCGCTATCTCTTCTCATTCTTATTTTCCATCTACTTCATCTTCTTCTTTAATATTCATCTTCTTCTTCTTCTTCTTCTTCTTCTTCTTTTTCTTAATAACCAAAGAAACATGTACTATTCTTTTATTGTAAATCTCTGACTTTGATTTATAGTTTGTAAATAAAGATATCCTTTTGAAAAGTCGAAAAGTCTTCTTCTTCTTCTTCTTCTTCTTCTTCTTCTTCTTCTTCTTCTTCTTCTTCTTCTTCTTCTTCTTATTTTTCTTAATAACCAAAGAAACATGTATAATACATAACAAAGCAAAACAAAACAGAACAACAACAAAAGCATCTCTCTCAACAAGACATATACATATTAATATGCGCACTGTACAGCCTGAATAATCAAAGACACATACATTACGTGATACAAAGAACAACATAACATAGGCATCTCTCTCAGCAAGACAGCCATAACGTAGCGATGATTTCCTCTTGGACGTGCTTGCTCGGGGTGAAACTGGGCATTATTAACAAATTAGACTCATAAATGAACTGCGCAATGCCACCAATTACGTCGTGATGAGAGCCACCAGTTTCAATTATACATGGTTAGGGCGAATATTCGCGAAGCGAGCATTAAAGGTATGTTCGGAGACGTAATCCAGACGCGCGCAAGGTGCCATCTTGCGTACGCATTGCGCACGGTGCAAAATACACACTGGCGCGGTGGTGCTCAGTATATAGTGCGCACAAACTTGCCTATAAATAGTTGCAAATGGCGGGCTGCGGGATAAAATGTCGAACCCTATGAAATACAGCTGTGCTGACTATGATGTCCCGCCCGTTGTGGAAATAAATGAATACAAAAAACAATGCCCTCTATATTCACGAGAATGGTAATCTTTAAAATATTACCTATAGGAATACGGTGTACGGTGTCAATATATTTATGAGGGTACATATTTCACTCTTTCACGGCCAGTATATCAAAGGGAAAGAAAAGATAGGCTATTGCAAAACTTAATGTCAGTGGCTAAATTTGAATGATACCATAGGCGCAATATAAATAATAGTCTATTATTATTATTATTATTATTACTATTATTATCACTGTACCATTTAGACGGCTGCTTTCATTCAGTTATCCAATATCATTTATAATCCAATTTTACACTAAGTAACGTCTGTGCCGATTGACAGGTTTATCACGCC
Source organism: Echinarachnius parma (assembly GCA_037951105.1). Lineage (NCBI taxonomy): Eukaryota > Metazoa > Echinodermata > Echinoidea > Clypeasteroida > Echinarachniidae > Echinarachnius > Echinarachnius parma. The sequence continues at coordinate 42,724 of JBAMJV010000908.1, read as the reverse complement.
CGCTAACGTGGAGATCGGCACTCGACGCATCCAGAGGGTTAAGTCTTGTATCTTAACTGTCTTGGAATGTCTCGATACAGACAAATATGAACGGCTATAGCAAAAAACCCACCACCAGTCCTGTCGTTAATAATGTTTGAAGTTATTGACTTCCAAAGTTGAGAATCTGTCACATGGTCCAAATGTACATTTTGACATAACTAGCAAGATAAACTTTTGCTCTTTATAATGCATCAAAAATCAACTTGAAATATTAACCCAGTACAAAGTTATTTACGTTTCTGTAAACAAAAAAAAACTTCGTGATTGTCATATTATTTTGATAGGTCAATATCTCAGTTTCACCTTCACACATTATGAAATATAAAATCATCATAACTCTGCCAAAATAGAATCATATAGGTATCAAATTCAAGCTGATGATATTCCTATTAAATTGTATATATCTGAAATTGTATTTGTTACCTGCAAGTGGTGGGTTTCGATGTATTCATCCAATGCAGTGCACGTTTCAACATGGTTTAATTTGTACAATTAGAAGATACATTTTACGATAATGTAACAATAAACAAGCTTCTACATCTCTAAATATATTATACTATCATGTTGTGTCATAAAAATGTTCCTTGTTCAACTTGCCATTAACAGTACTGCCTGCATTTCATAGCCAATGGCCAGAAAATTAAAATTAAAATGTTGCGAAAAATATTTCTCCCACGATTTGAAGCATGAATCTTAAATTGTATCAAATTAAACAACAAAAATTAACACTAAAAACACAATCATACAATAAAAATAAAAAAGAATCATGCTCACAAGTGAATTGTACAGTATTAGTTTGTATAAGAACCTCATAATTTATCACATTTAATGTTCCCGCGTGCATACACTAATACATTTGAATACTTTACAATCGTTTCTCGTTGTACCATTCAAATTATTACAATACAGTAATCTCAGAACAAACATTTAAATGTTACAGTGGACATTTGTCTTCCGTGACTACGATTAATTAATAAGTATGTAGAGGTTCAGAGGGCGCATGGGCGCGGTGCAGCAGAGAATTCAGTGGCGTATCTACAGCAATGGGGAAGCAGGCGAGGCACGTGTCCCCCCCCCCCCCCCCCCCCTCCCTCCCAATAATGTGCCAACAACAATACATGACAATAAGAAACATATAAGAAATCATTTAAATATAGAGTAAAATACAGAGCGTGCAGCCACAATAATTTGAGTGCCTCCCCCCCCCCCCTCCCCTCCCTAAAATATGTAGCAATGAGATCGAAGCACGCGAGGCACGTGCTCCCTCCGAATAATTTGACAAAACAGTAAGAAACATTTATATATGAACTGAAACGTGTGTCCAGTTTAATTTGAGTGCCATCCACCCCGCCCCTCCCCAAAATCAGTCCCGCCATGGGAAAATACTGTTGCCAGCATGCCCCCATGCTACTCCGATAGTCCACTCACTATATAGTAGTTATTCATACATATAGGCCAACCCTTTCAAGTTACCCCTCTTTCCCCCCAGATAGACTAATGGCACGTGATGATGCGAGACATACAACGAACTTGAGTGACCCAGCGGCAATGGCGAATGTCGCGTTAAAGCGGACGTGTTGAAGCTTCTGCTCATATAATAATAGTCCGAAATGTTTAAAAGAGTGAAAATCCAAAATTCGCGATTGCTATGGACAATGATAGAATAGTATATTATAGGAATTCCTCATGCCTCAATATGGGCATGACGGTTCACAATCCTCAGCAGCTCATTACTGAGACTATAATTAGAAAAACCCTGCTAGTAGTAGTTGGTAATATCTGTAAAAGGTGATGATGCACACATTACTTTGCGCATGTTGTTAACATGTTTTGGGGTTTGTTTGTTTTTTTTCAATCCTACATGTAGTATATGAAATAGAACATAGTATCTATATTATTTTCACATCAGCATGTAAAAAATAACCATCATCATGGTCATTTTCAATTATAAAGACGTTTAAACCATGACATTATGGGGAATCTAAAAACACGACTTCATAGGATGCGAACTCTTGAATATACCTTTAAGTCCTAATGTACTAGAGTCGTAATGCTTCATGACTCGATTGGACCTTTATTAAAGTGGCAAATCGGAGCATTTGTGACCTAAGCATAAACAAATGCTCCGATTTGGGATACGGCGCCCGTACGATGCCACTTTTAGGTGAAATCTTGCAAGAATCTTGCGGCGCCCGCAAGGGTGCCGTGGCTATCGTGCGGTCGCCATTGTATTTTTCCTCGCCGTATACGATGTCAACAAATCGTTTAACGCGGAGTTAAAGAAAGAAATGCATCGTACGATTTTTGCCCGTAGACACGTCGTAGAGAGCATCGCACAGGCACCGCACGGGCACAGCACGGACACCGCAGCCTTTTTTCGAATATCGTACGATTTTGAGACTGAATATTTGGACACTCAAATCTCACGGGTACCGTGGAGTCACCGTAAGAGCACCGTAAGCCACCCGTACGGGCACTAAGATTGTGTTCACGGGAGCCGTGCGATTTATGTTTTTATTTTAAGACAAAAGTCATCGTACGGGCCCCGGCAAATATGTGACTGCTAGTCTTAGATACCACAGACATCGTACGATATCACAATTTCCAAAAATCGTAGAATATCCGCCGTAGAGAGAAAAATCGTACGGCGCCCGGATTATTTTGACCTAGGCATAAGAGGGGCAGAATGTTCATCGGCAATGTGGCCTGCTTTCGTAATTACTTATAGTATCGGCCATGTACCTGTATAACTAATGATATAGTTCCATGCACATGCGTACAAAATGTATACATGTGTGGCAAAGGCCTTATTAAACTTAACCGGTTCAATACTAGATTTTGAAAATGAATTTTGTCAGATACCAAGATGATGAGGTTAATGAACAAAATACTGCTGCGTGGAAAAACTTTTTATCTACTTAAAATCGCCAATGTGTTACAAAAACGGTTCGTCAGGGCAAAAATGACAGTTGTAACTGTAGTAACTGTCATATTTGCCCTGAGGAAGGTCGTTCTAAAATTGAAAGACTGGCTCCAAACGACTCAAATATTGAGATGGATTGTTTTTTTTATATCAGTTAATAATTTATATGTTCTCTATTTATAAGCAAAATCGTGCATGTCATTATGAACAGCGACGTCAAATGTGTCGGGCGACAGAATAATATACTTGGTGTGATAATTTTTGTCTTCCTTGCCTCCGAGGTTTAATGAATTCATTCGGACAGTCTGTATGCATGGCGCGCATCTGTTGGTCGATTTTCAGACGTGAATTATGTCTACATTGCATGTGTTTGGGGAGAAAATTTCATTATTCTTTGTTATTCATGATCATAATGAAATAGGACCTACTGTACGTACGTTATCGCTATACTGCGTCAGAGCGGAAACACTTGTAGTGAGTATAATACTGGGATGACGCCTATAGCAGACCTCGGTGTCGTTACATCAGGGACAAAGGTTTAGCTACGGGGGGGCGGGGCACGCCGGAGCATGCTACCCCAACACAAAAACTATTTATAACAAAAAAACACTATAATATCAGGGTAAAATTCGAAAAAATACTACATTTTGACTTAGAAGCAATTCTGTAACAATTACTTACAACATGTACAATCTACTGTATCAATATAACATGTATAAGAACACGATTAAAGTGTTATGTGTACATGTATTATTGATTCAAATTATTAAAATGCGGCTAATAAAACAACATATATACATAAAACAATGAACATAAAACGAGATCGAGAAAGCATTGAGAGTAATTCATGTTTAGTGCACATACTGGTCTTAGGATACCAACATACCTACATGAAATGGTGAGGCGATGCTTCGCGGCGAGAGAACTACAATCCTGTCCGCTGTTCGCCGGTGGCTATATGGGGATGTCTTTATATAAGTATGATGTATGCCCCGCGATAGCTAAGGGGGATGTCTCGATGAAGTATGCACCTCGGTCTCTTTATTTCCGTTCTCTACATGTGCTCGCTGCTCGACACCCAGTATTGTCATGTGGAGTTAATGCCCGCGGGATTGCAGGGGCCCTTGTGACCTTTCACTGGAAACGAAGGCCTGGTAAGAGACGAGAGGTGACAAAGATGGAATCATCATTCTATAGCCGAATGGATCGGGATGTGCTGGGCAAGCATACGGGAGATGGAAATGCCACTCTAATCAAAGTGGTGGCGGAGTGGGAGGCGGGCAAGGGGGAGGGGGTCGATTCTTGTCCAGCACCAATCCGGTCCCTCGTGACCTTTCACTGGAAGTAAAGCTTTGGTAAGATACGAGAGGTGACAAAGATAGAATCATCATTCTATAGCCGAATGAATCGGAATGTGCGGGGCAAGCTAATGGGTAATAGAAATGTCACTCTGATCAAGAAAACAAAAAAATAATGATGGAGCAGGAGGCGGACAAGAGGGAGGGGGCGGATTCTAATTGTCCCGCACCAATCCGGTCCATCCCCTTCGTTCTCTTTGAGAAAAAAAGAAAACAAAAACAAAAACATAAAGCATACAATAGCAGTCAAACCTGCATTTGAAAAGCGGCCACGAGTCTATAGTATCAACCAACAGTATTCGATTGTCTACAGGGGCCACCTTTCGTGTTTCCTTTAGATGGTCACTATGCACAGGTTGAACTGATTATGGTTTGCGGTTCCTCCTTTATATGATGATGTTTCACCCTTATTACGCCCCTGTATCAGAAGTTCATGTGACGTATTCAGTTGATTAAAGATTAGTAGTACACAATGTTTAAGTCTGATCTAATGAACTGGAAAATTAAAAGAAAAACAAACAAAATACAATTAAATGTTAGGTTCCCACTTGAAATCGTATCTCCACGTTATATGCCCCATCACCGGGTATAGTTGCTTCCTTCGTATGCCTCTGCACTAAAGGTTCAGTTAACCCTTATAGAGATTATTGTACAGAACGATGTAGGTGGAGATTTATAGCATGCAATACAAATGTAACAATAATCTAATGAACAACAGGTTGGATGGACTTGCAGCAGCACTGACAATTATATTGTGCCACGGGCCGATAAACATCTAAAAGGCAGTATAAGGTACAGAATGTTCAGGACCTATTATTATTATGCAGTAAAATACACAACGAACGAACAAACAAAATCGTAGAACCCTTTATATGACCGTGCTGTCTTCTGAAGATATGAAACAACTGTATATATCAAGAGTTTCCAAAAGTTTCATTTCCAAAAGGCGCTTACTTCACTTCGCTAACTTTAAAGAAAAACTCGTGTATGTATGTGTGACTTTCTACACATGCTTATGGGAATATGACATTGTTATGTCCTATTATTTTGACTTTTATTACGTAATTTGTATTTTAAAAGGTTTTAGCGGCTAGCTGCGACGCTTATCACTACAGTTATCATCTTTAACTCGAATTTTATGAAAAGTGGTTTCAGCCCCTTTTGGAACTAAGCTCTCCATATAATTTACTCTTTAATTACTCCCTTTACATTGCTCTCTATACAAGATACTTGATCTTGTTATGTACCTTGTGAATTTACTAAATTACTGAAGAATATCCAAAGACGAAGCAGTCTTTAACTGATTAATGTTTATCCTGCTTATAGAACAATTGATACTTCTCCCTATCTATGTTAGAAAATGACCTTATCGTTTCTGAAGTCCGGTCAGATAATAACACTGCTCTGTTTGATATACACTTCAAAGGATTGGTTTATTTGTTTGGATAGTGTGTATGCATATTCATGTAGATAGCTGGCGCCAAGTTATTTCTGTTGAGTCTACAATGGAAGATGTTCCTTTCCAATATTTGATAGTATTTTCGCGAGATTCAGAAGAATTGCGAATTGTTTTATTCAATTTGCGCGTGAAAACTGATACTCTTTCGGGTGTTTAGAATTACTTTCATCTGTAAAAAAACACCAACCAACACCATATAAAACCAGCAAGCAATGGTTCATTCTTTTGTATAATAATGTATGATGAATATATACTTGGAAGTTGGTTATACATATTGTTGTTGGACGAGATTTCCCCACCAAGTTAGTAATGGTAATGATGTATCTAATAGGGGTACGTTAAAGGTTAAAGTGATACGTAATACATGTATACAATTATTTCAAACATATATAATTGTACAAAGAAAATAGGGTTTCCCCGAAATTCGAACCCGAGTCCTCCGGATTGCTAAATCGGTGCTCTATCATTGTCTACCAACGAAGCTAATGTAGATACAAAATTACCTGCTGGTGTTCGTCCCTGTAACCCTTTTTAAATTTCTTGATGTCTACTGCATGCAATGGATCGTATATACATTATCATGGTGATAACAATACCTAGTCTACCGCCGAGTAGGCAGTGTCGACGCCGTTTCTCGCTTATTCCTTCGAATCAATTGTGTTTTCATAATCAGGTTCAAATTAATCTTCTTGAACAAAAATTTGTATTCATGGACGTGCTTGCTTCTCATGTGTGCTTGCTGCATATTCACGGCTTAACATTACAAATGAGAAAATATATTGTCATAATGCGACTCTATTAGCATGATAAGTACCTAAACATTATTTGCTTAAAATGTGCGAATTCCATCAACACTGCATAAAAGACTTATGAACTATGAATATACGCTTTGGCAACGCTACGATTTCGGCAATTTTAATAACAACACTGATTGAGAATCTTGTATAATTATGGAATGCAGCGTGCCTAGGGGTAAATCGATGGGATGAACGGAAGTGAAAACAACACTGGGATGTCAGTAAGGGCGGGGGCACATGCCCCAAATTCGTTTACATAACAAAATGCTAAAAATAAAATGATACAAATACAAAGCATGTCAAACAAAATTTTTAAAAAGTAAGTGCTTACCAACACCCCCCCCCCCCCCCTCCCCTACTCAGTCCAACCACACTACGCCTCTGCCCTGGGGTGTTCATACCTCCTATACGTTGGATATGCAGCCAGGTCACGTGTACACATGACCACGGTTCAATCATGCCAATCACTTTGATTTCCATCATTAATTTACTTCCACTTTATTATGCTCTGTGTGATGTGCTTGTTTTGTTTGATTGTGTGTTTGTTTGTTTGTTTTTGTGTATGTTTGTAGATTTGTTTGTTTGTTGGTTTGTTTGTTTGTTTGTTTGTTGATTGGTTGGCTGTGTGTTTGTTTGTTCGTTTATTTCCTAGTGTGTTTGTTTGCTTGTATGTTTGTTTGGTTTGTTGGTTGGTTGGTTTATGTGTTTGTTTGATTTTTGTTTGTTTGTTTGTTTGTTTGTTTGTATTTGATTTTGTTTTCATGTAAGAGTTGTTACACGTTTCGGGTAAAATGCTTATCATGTTTTCAACTTTTGCACATCGATCAAGGGTGCGATTTGCAATTCCGTCCATTGAACTCAGTCCAATGACATTTATGTGAAAGATTAATAACATGTTATATTATGTATAGCCACATGACATCTTTTCTCCCGACTATTCTATAACTAATACTATACCTATAGTGTACATTTGTTTTAATAATAGATGTGAATAAGATACTTTGTTTCATGTTTTGCACTGACACCAGACACCTTTTCATGTCGTTGAAAGAACAAAACATACTAATGTAAAAATATTTATTTTTAAATCCGTTGTCTTTTTGGTTTGAAACATTCATTACAAAAAAAGAAATACTTATATAAAATATAATTTCTTTGTTTAACTCTTTGTTTTACTTACTTAATGCTTAGAGAGTGATGATTATGGTGCTTTAAGATGCTGTAACGTTCCACTTTCATGAATTTTGCTCGTGATGATTTTGTGGTTAATTGTGAGATAAAGTAACATTTTGCTCGTCAAGCCGTCTTTGGTTTCAAATGGATGCAGCATTCGGATTATAATTATGGTATTAACAATGATATGATATCGTAGCATTCTATATAACTGCTGATGTTGCTGCATGCTGATCCTATTCGGGTATATTCACACCTTCAACATCTCTGCTCCTTCTCCCTTACCACTCTCGCTTGAATCATAAGGACGCTCCACTTCAAATGAAGAGGGAACGGCTTCGCTCTCGAATCGCAGCTCGATCGAGGGGGGGGGGGGGGGGGGGAAGTTAATTTGCTAATGAGCTGCGGCGGTTTGACTTCATGCACAGATCAATCTAGGTGTATACATTATCTTCCAACAACTCCACATCGTCGAGTTGGTAATGGAGCGCTTATGGCTACATATTGATTCACTCACTTCTGGTTAAACGCAAAAAGATTTTTTTTTTTTTTATTGAGGTTGAATATAGAAGGGAAAGGGGGCCTTACTTCCAGACAAGGACTTTTGGGAGTTTGAAAGCGAGCGGCATGCACATATTCATCGCGGTCAAGTGGCGCAATTTACGGCGCATATAAATCACGACGGTACGTCCTCTTCTACCATGTCTAGGCTGGGGACTCCGCCAGTGGGGGAAGGGGGGGATAGAGCAGTAAATTGGCTAGTAACTTGACCCTCGCGATCGGGGGAGACTAAGGCAGAAGAAATAAATGTATGTTTCTTTATTTTGTTTTCAGTACCCGCTATATATATACAGATGCAGTGAAATTACGGAGTGAGATTTACCAGGTTTGATTTATTATCAGACGTCTCCTTCTTGCCCCCCCCCCCTTTTTTTTTTGCTGTTACGACAATCCCTGACACAGCTATAGAGGAGTTTGCAGCAGTGAGAGAACAGTATGTCGATACTGTCTATTAACGCAGTTTCATAACTCACGTAGAACGTGGGAGTTTTTAAGGACGTCGCATTTCCAGTCAGCGATGGAATGTTTTTACCACCTCATCACAATAACCACCTTTGTGATATTGAAATAATAGTCACTATACAGTCCACCACACCCCGAGTAGCTATGATCACGGGGAAAGCATAAACAAATACTTGTTTATTGCCAGTGGATTTTGCAACCGTAATGGTGATAGAATTTGTATATTATTTATCGGTTAAAGAGAACAGCATCGCGGACTGATTCGAGACTTTTGTTCTTTATAATGTTTATTAGCGTTTTATCCAGTTTGAAAATGTTAGCAAACTACTAGGTACACAATGCAACACTTGTGCCTACCGGCGCGTACGTGGAGATCGGCACTCAATGCACAGATATAGCCTATATCCAATTACTGTGACCCCTAAATCCCTATCACGTGACAACTGTTCGGTGAGTTAATCGCGCATATTCGTGTACGCACTGTGAGCTAGGTTTATTTATGCGATAATACGGTCATCGAACATCTTCAGAGCGCACGCGACTACTAAATACAGGAACAATTCGGAACTAGCAAACTATCCTAGTTTCAGAGCTTCTTCAGTCGAGAAACAAAAAGTAGAAACTTGCTGTTTTAAAGGACATCATAATTACAAGTTATCGAATCAATTATTTAATCATCCTATAATATAACACTCGATGAGTCATATGGAAAAGGTCCTCCTTTATATCTTTCATCATCTTTACGAATGCTTGTTTATGAATAACTACCTCTGGAAGTGTGTCAGTCAGTAATGAATAACTGATACCATGGTTACTGCTCAAGAGAGTGGAGGGGCCAGGCAAGGAAACACACTTTCGGCAAAAATTTAGCAGTTTCTAAAAAGGGTACCTAACTGTAAGCACATATCGAATTCTACTCTTAACGTGCCAGGGATTTTAGTGCTCTAAGGCATTTGTGTGTATTGTAACTCGCAAACATGCGAGCTTGGCGCTTAAGGAGTTAAGTGTGCTCATATTAAAGGGGTTTTTTTACTAAAAATTAATATCTCTATATATTCTAGTTCTATATTGAGTATACTGTACAAACCTGGGTAGGTTATAACGTACAGAAACCGCCTCCTTCAATGTTGAAGATTCTTGCAGTATTTACTCTTTTGGTTGTGATTTGCAGGGTATACTAGTCAACCGGGTTAACACCCTACTCTTTTCGAGAAGTTGATTAGGTTCTTTAGCGTACATGAGGTGTGACTGTCTCATACACGGGACCTCCATTTATCGTCCTATCCCAGGGACGGAGTGTTTTCCGCGAATCCTTTTCCTGCGAAGGAAACACGGGCGGGGGAGGGCGATAACACACAACGGGAGTTAGCTCGAATTTATTGCGTGATGTAAAACGCATTGTCCGATATCCGATGGTAGGGATCGAACCGGGTACCTCTCGCGTCGGAGCCGCACGCTCTCCCGACTGAGCTAACTCGCCTCCCCCTAGTGATGTTAGTACACTGGTGCAAAAGATTAGAGGTGATATAAAATAACAAAGAATAACGTCGTTGCTAATCAAGAACACTTTGCGATGTCAGATTAATTTGGCCGTTTGGTGAAACAGATTTCAGTTGATATCAAATACCACGAAATATTATCGTTGAATGACACAAACATTTTGTGACGTCATAATACATTATTAATATACATTAAGTTGATTTTTTTTTTACACGAAATAACATCGCTGTAACAAGTTCGTGGTCAATGACACATGAATTCCGAACCACGAATCTCGGTATCTCTTTTTACAGTTTCCATTGCCCTTTGCAAAAGTTAGAGATAAGATGAGACGGTCGGTGCCCGAGAGAATTCGTTTCTTGTTAGTTGAAGGTGATTTATTGCGGCTAAAAATGACCACAGTAACAAATCGATCGTATAGGGGAACTGGTATTGACACAGCGACTCGGCAAAATGAGGTTAATGCAGACTCCGTTTTGCATTCTCCACAGCTTCCTCACTCTTTGGCCGCGGAGAATGGTCTGGCTTTCACTTCTTCCTTTTCTCAATTTCTCCCCGTTCGCTGTTTCGTTTTTGTCTTAAAGAATTACATTTACTTGGGTGACTACATAGCTGTATTTTTAATTTGATTAGAATTCCTAAAAGCTCTCTGAAGATTTGAACATGATGTATTGCCTAACACAACCTTCACCCTATGTACTGGTAATAGGCGGTGTGCGTTGTAGATTATAATACGGGGGCATGGGGAGTACGTGTCCTCCCAATAATTTGACAAAACAAGGGGTATATACAGAAAAACATATAGGGTGCGCCACCTCAATCAATTCTGCCCCCCCCCCCTCCCCCAGAATCAGTCCGACCACGCTACGCAACTGGTTCAATGTATTTCATTATTTTTTTACTTTATCAGCAATGTGTATAATTTACTCTTGCTGTCAATATGAAAACAAATGTTCCTTTAACCCATGTGTGTCTTGAGTGCATTTCGGCATATATGTCAATAATATACAATTATGTGACAATTATAACTACGATAGGATAACGTATTGTAAGTCATCACAATTAAAAGGATCGCACTTTGAATGTTTACCCTTAAAGGCGGTTCGGATACGTAAATCAGATGCGCGGCGCCACATTGCGAACTTCCTGCGCACGGTGAGTACTGCATGCTGCATCAGTGTTGTGCAGTGCGCACAAACTAGCCTAGTTCAAAATGGCGACCCGCGATGTAATATTCCCACGCTTGACCATCTTTAATATTGTTCTTCTCCCATATTATAGTCAATATCATTTTATTAACATGCCCAGAGCTGCAGGTCTGTGGCGTCGTAAACTGTGTATCAATATTATATAAAATTAGTAAAGGAAGATTTAGGTTATAATATCACCACTCACTCGCCTCTCCCATTCCAAATTGTTTACTCTCTTTCAAGCGTCCTCCATGTCTTGTATGCCGGACACTTATTCCAGCTACCAATCTAATCAGGTGAAGTGGTTCCCAAGATGCCCGAACACAATGAACCATATATAATAGTATATTACAGTATACCCGGCAGCAAGATATATGAGGGAGTAAGGAGTTATTACAGGTGCAACACCGGTAATGAAACTAAGTGACATGGATACCCCGGCCTCTTGGGACCCACCTTAAACCCTTGTCAGATATCACCGGACAGCGTTAACGGGCGCCCGACGGAAAGCAACATTTTCAATCCACTTGACGTCTCCGTTCGTATGCGTGTCTTGGCTGTTTTCCTCTTCGGCAAATGCGTTCTTTGTCAGGCGATGACCGTTGTTTTATCCGGCGGAAATCCATGCGGCAATGGAGGCAACTTTCACCACCGGATAACTTGATTCGCAAATATTCTGTTTGCTGGGTATCCGTTTACGCTATCTGGGGATATGTGACAACATCCGTAGTGAAGATAATATGCACTATATGCAGTTGAGTAGCCATGAATTTTGCAAGGGGGGCTCCCACCTGCATGCGGGTAAGCGCGAGCCGCTTCGGGGCCTTTGTTATGCCCTCTGGCGGGGGTCCAGGGGTGGAGCCCCCGAAAGCTTTTGGATTGCAGCTACTAAAAAACTATACAATTCAAAACGACAAGCTAACAAGCAAAAATGAAAAGGCCTGAGGCTGTGCCTATGGGTTACTGGTGGTGGTTCTCTTATTCTACAGTGTAACCCTGTGAGTGACATGTTGATATAGTCAAAATATTCGTATAAACTGCTTAATTGTTCGTAAATGAACGTTATATATAAGTGTGGAATTAATTATATATTTGCATACGCTTTAACCAATATAAACGTATCTTGACCTGAAAAACTTGACCAAACCTGACCAAATCGTCAATGAACTGGGGATTAAGCTATTCACGTAAACTTTTCTGACGAATCAGAGATTCTGAATAATCATGTGAATGTTTAAAATGTTAAAGTACATGACACTAAACAATATTAATACATTATGGAATTATATACCAGTAAAATCTGTATACAGTGACCACCTAAGGGAACACTGTAGACAGGTGACCTCTATAGACAGGGTCCACTGCATTATGTTTTGGTGCAAGGGATCACGTTTGGTGGCCACTATAAGCAGGTTGGCTGTATTATGGTTATCATCTCATTGGTAATATAATCAGTCAAGCAAAAATAACAATACTGGTATGAGATTATACTATTGCCATACAAAAAATATAAATATGAGTATGTGTCTAATCATATTTACAATTACAGTACTACAGAACTACCAATTGTCCAAAGTGGCCCGTCCTGACTAAAATTATTATCCATCTTACTTCGAAGAACAGATATTATAAAGAAGGAATAATATTTCCTTCTATTGATTATGAAGATTCAAACTACTTATTCAAAATATGATTTATTTCGTAACAATCGCATTTCAAGTAGATTTAACCTACATATATAATTTCAAAATGCATTTAAGAGAAAACATCCATATTTCATGTTATCCGTAATCCTTTATACAAATATGTTAAAATTTAATATCTTACCTACAAGATCACACTCATATTTCTGAAATTGTTTGTTCCAACAACAAAATCGCGAAGTAAGTTTCCAGCTGTATCTTATGGTATGAATATGTCCTGTCGGCCAAATTAGGAGTACCAAAAGTGAATACCATAATCCTGCTAATAAATCAACATATACCAATCAATTAATGCAGGGGGAACAAGACTGATACATTTTTGTTGGCCGAATTAGGAGTAGCAATCGTAAATACCCCCTCCTAATCAATCAATAGGTTCCAATCAATTAAGTCAGATGGAGCGAGATAAATCCGTCAGCCGGAAATGCAAAATCCACCCAAATGAATTGTTCCAAACTTGGCCACGCTGCTGCATGTCACGGTATAGAGCCACCATATCCTATCAGATCAGGACCTGATCATGCATGCGCACACCCGCCGCCGTAAACTGATGCCCCGAATACCACGGCCACACGAAGATAGCAAGCTACCACCTCCTGCATTACACGCCTGTACATGAAATTGCTGCATCCAGTCCAATACCGCCAAAGCTGTATGTGACCAAAGAGTTATATATAAGTATGTATGTGACCGACCGAACGCCACTATGATTGGGTATGCGTAATGTACCCGTGTGCGCTCAATGTCAGTGCATTGGTTAAAGTAATAAGCGTGTGCGCTAGGTGTGTGTGCGCGTTGATGCACGTTATCGCCGCTCGCACACAGAATTACTTCACAGTATTTAGTATTGCATTGCGCTACTTTCATATCTACGCCTGATAGTAAAACACCGATAAATTTAAGAATAATTTTGGAAATTTTTTTCATAAATTTGCTCTTTCATTTCAAAAGTTGTTGAGGGCAACGAACTGGGAAAGCACCTCTGGAAAGCTTGGAAGAGCAGGCATCAAATATTTAAGACTTCCAAAGTCCAAACACGCCAGTATCCCAGCTAGCCACCTGACGTCGGGCCGATGTCGGAATTTGGTTGCCGGATGTCGGCATATCGCCGTTGGCTCGAGGTTAAAATGTCCGCCAGCCCAACATCGTCACGACGTCATTTTTTTGATATATTGGCATAACGTCATTTTCCGACAATGGCCCAACATCATCTCATGACATGACGTTGGGCCATTGTCGGAAAATGACGTTATGCCAATATATCACAAAAATGACGTCGTGACGATGTTGGGCTGGCGGACATTTTAACCTCGAGCGAAACACTATATCGTCGAGGAAGCTAAGGTTATGGTCTCCAGACGATGAGGAAACACGGAAACATTATCTACATCATTCCAGTACGGAGATTGGACGTAATAAGTTACACTATTTCAAGGCGTGGTTGAATCAATAACACCACACATCGATTCCTTTATAAACAAATTATTACCGAAATAATATGACCCTTTTTTAGCAATATAAATAAGGATACATACCGTATTTGTTCCTGTCTAATACTCGTTACATAAATGGGTTTGAAACTGCGTGCTAAAAAAAATAAAAGTTTAAATGTGAGTTATTTGATCACTGTAAACAGCCTGCTTAAAAGATACACTTTCAGAAAGGTTGTGAACAAAATGTGCAATAAAAAAATGTTAAAACAGTTTGAAATAGTAAACATCTAAAAAGCATAAACAGCTGGGAGAAATCTGTCTTACAACATTGTACATCTCTTCGATTCATTTCAATCGTCATCATTTAAAAAGTATCCTTTGGTAAACTTAATTCTGACATACTTGCTTTATTTTGTATGGTAGCTTTTTACTCTTTTTAAAATAACGTGTTTGTTTTTTGTTTTTTTACGAATCAAAACTAAATGTGAACGTCTCTGGACGTACCAGTATATATTTCATTATAAATCAGAGACTTCATTTTAGTAAATGTTATGAAGGAGCTGGTACAATTTGCAAGGAAAAAAATAGTGTCAGAAAAACATAAAATTATCCATGTGGTTTCTGAGAGCGCTTTATTAAGTATTTCTTGTGAGTTACGGGGAAAATAAGTGTAAAAATGGCAAAACACATACTTTTCACAATATTATAACGTGTTTTTATCAAACTCTGTTATGAAACAGTCAGCAAATAAACTCATTCAAATTAACGGTAATCATTTGAACGGCTGCCACCTGCATTGAAACACACTTCTTCTTACCATCTAGGTATGTTGGTGTGAAAACTATAATTTTCATACAATAACACACTTGGCTAATCAACAGCACAACATTTTGTTTAAATTGACACCGACATAAACCGAACACGGCCTCAGAACATTTCCAGGGTATTTTTTTCCTGCAACTACCGCTAAGCTAAAGTTATACAAAAACTTTGTCTTTCCTTTAAGCTTTCATATCTCCCTGTTGGGCGGAACACCGCTCATCTAACGGACCGTTAAGTGCGCCGAAATGACACGTCAACAATAATGCAAGAAATGACCCGAGGCGATCCAGGCCTTCTGAAAAACAAGGACGCCAAGGAAAACAGAAAGATGTTCCTTTATCAGATTTCATATAAAGGAACAGCTTTTGTATAATACACATGTGTCCCCGCCCCCTCCCTGATACGAACATCCACACTCAAAACACGGACACTTTTTCTTTTGTGACATACGAAAAATACACGCTCACACAAACGCGCACACACGCATGCACACACAAACACACGTACACAGACACATATATACACACGTACGCATTTACCCGATCTGATCATCCATATTTCATACAACAGACATGTAAGTCCCAGCCAAGCCCTCCGCCCCTCTACCCACCGCCCAGGCGCCGCCCCCCCCCCCCCCCCCCAGCAAACACACATACACAATGTATTGAATAATTATGCACATTCACCCTCGATCCGCATTTAAAATAAAGCTATTCCTTCACAAGATACAACACAATGCTACGTTAACGTTCTCATTACCTTATATACTCTCTCTATCATATACCCCCTCTTCCTTTTTTCTCCTTTATCTCTATCACTATTATCTTTATTGATCTTCATCAATTAAACCTTTCCCTATCTCTCTCTCAGTTGTAGCTCTCTACCATGTATTCGTACTTCTCTGACTCTCCCTCTCATTATCCCCGTATCCATCGATCTTTAAATACTCAATCTTTCATATTTCTCTCAAACTCATCTCCTCAGAATTCCTACTAGTATGTTGAATGATATATTCATCTTCCATGTTAGTGTTATCCCCGTATACGATCTTGATTCACGAAGAGAAGGAAATCTAATAACTTCCGCTCCCCTCGGGGTATGTCATGTCGAAACAACGTGATTTAAAAGAAGAAAAAACGCAAATTGAATCAGAAAATGAGTTTCCATGTTTATAAAGGATGGAAACAAAAGTCATGTTGGGTGATGGGAGTGTGGGGGGCGGTGGAGCCCCCGCTAATCCCCTTGGGGAGCTTCACAAAGATTCTAAGTTGGATTTAACTCTACGTTGGACGTAACTATAATGGAAAGCCATGTGTAGCCTTGAAACAAAAGCAAAACAATATAAGTATTTGAGACTTCGAACAACAACAAAAAAAGCAATAATTGTAAGGCTCCTTGATAATATCAAAATATAACTGATGTTGATTAATATTAATGCCCTACCACTAACACTAAGCTGACCTACCGAGGAAAGACTGGGTCACCCTCAACATGCTCCGCACAGGTGTTGGTCGGTTCAACGCCAACATGTGGCTCACCTGAGAAAACTGCTGCCCACATCATCTACGAGTGCCACATCCTCCGCCCACCATACTGCCATACCCAAACCCCAACTTAAACAACTTGGACCCTGACACAATTTGTTGGTTGCACAATTTGCGTGATGTTGCTTAGATGCTAAAGCTGCCTCAAACGAAAGAAGAAGAATATTGATGCCTTTTCAAAATACTGTTTACATTTTTGTACAAAGAAAGGAACAGCTTTCCATAATAGTTAGGTCCAACTTTGAAGCTTTGTGAAACACCCCTGGGCAATTATAAGCTCATGTTCAAACATCGAGTCGTTGATGGTCATCATGATGACAGAGAGACATTTCCCAACACAAGATTATCTTACGAGAGGGGATGCAACCCCCAATAACCAGGCAAATACTGTATTTAGAAGGGTTGGGCTTTTGCCAGCTCATATCCAAACATCTAGATGGTCTACTTATGGTGATTCTGCTCAAGAGCAGGTCCTTAACACCATCACACCTCTCTTTGCATTGCTCTTCTTTTAAAATCTCCATCCGGGCCGTTCTAATATAAAAGAGTCCAACATCGTGATGGTATTGTCGGGGGAAATATTATGAACAAGTTGATTCGTGTGCGAGACAGCAGACCCTGGTAAATGTTCACCCAAAGTCCCATGCGTTACTAATACGAGAAATAAGGAATTATCTGCGAGTTTAGCTAAGGGAATTTGAGTTATCACATGAAAAAAGGAGAAGCTGATTAGTTAAACATGTTAAACACAGCCTCATAACTATCTCCAGCTTTCGTGCAACTACCATTTATATAGATATTTATAGAAAATTTGACACAAATTTAATTCGCCGTTCTTATACATGTATATCGCATTTCACTTTGTTGGAGCACGTCCAAGGAGAACTCACTTTACATTTAAATTGCAGTATATTAATTCAATTATGGCGGACGCTCGCCTCATCTATATGCGGTCGCTTCCACATCTAATGATCTATATCGATGAACTCGATTCACTTGTGGTTTGCGAGTATTAAAGGACAGTGAAACCCAAGCAAACTGTTGATTTCGTTGAATATGAGTGATTAGGATGAATAATCTCTGAAAGTTAAATAGAATTATCGAGCAAGACACAAGAAAACTATGACGCTTTGAAGAGGTCCGTTTATTTTGTATGGGAAGCTCATATTGGCAACGCACTCTGATAAGTTTGTGGGCAATATTCCTTTTATGTTTTGTACACAGATTTTCCAATTTGTTTCATTTTCTTCATAATCACAATTTCCATTCCCTAAACACATGATATATTGGGTATACTGCGTACACAAGTATTCTGCAAGACATAATTGACTCCAACGAAGGGTAAATGTATATCCTTAGAACATTGAAACAAATAAAAATTGTGTGTACAAAACGTAAAGGGAGTTGTTCAAAGCTTTGCCTGAGTGCCGCTAATTTGAGTCACACGTAGAAATAAATGGCTATTTCCAAAGAGCCATTAATGTCTTATTTCTTGACCTTTCGTGTTCAAACTTACGGCTAATAATCATTTTATTATGTTAGTGTCCTTTAGTGCAAACAACGATTGTCCTTTAAACACGGTTATCTGATGGCGGAGCACTACATCTAGTTTCCGTCCAACAGCTTGTTCGAATGGATGACGCCATATATTAGGCCATTCTGCATTTTGGTGGTGGCTACAACATATAGTAATTGAAGGGGGGAAGCTAGTAAGGGCACTTAAAGGGGATCACTAGGCAAAGAACAACACATTATTTTATGTTTTGGTACCATTTTGTGATATCAAATAGATACCAAACATCTTGCAAAGGGTTGTGTAATTCATAAACAAAGCAATTAATTGCCATCACTTACGGAACCACTACTATTTCCTGGTTCCGTACGGGCCAAACATTTGCGAGTGCGCCAATGCTATTCACGCGTACGTTGGGAGACAATAGAAACCCGGGCGATTTGTTCGCTCTGGACAACGTAGTCTCGTACATACAGACCAGGGGGGGTAAACTCAGCCGTCATGATGGTTAGGTATGTATACGATTAGAAGCAGTTTAGCTACGTCACAAAACGTCATCACAAGTATGACAGGCTGTGTTTTTCGAAATTGATCTGGAATTTAATAATAAAATACATCCCATTGAGCGGTGAAATATTCACCACCTCTTTATCTAGCGTAATCAATTTGTGTTGCCCTTTTCTACCCCATTAATAAGAGCACTTTATTAGTTACATTTTGTGTTAAATACTGTTTATGATTGCTCAATATTTGCAGAAGAGTCGCTCTTCATACACGGATCACTGTCTCAGCCAAGGGCAAAAATTGTTTACAAATTCATCGCGCGCAAAATCACAAATGTACGCGCTAATGGCATCTTTGCCATAGAAAATGTACAGTGTGAGTGCGCTTGGTAAAGTGCGCGCCTTACGCACATTCTTATTGTTTCGTCATATTATTTCCCCACAATGCAGTTTTGTGACGCACTTCCTCCGTTCAATACTGCTCGTAAACAAGACCCTCAGCCCGCCATTGTTTTATGTACAAAGTGTATGGGGTACGGTACCCACGGGCAATACAGTTTACCTTCTAGTTCTACAACGGCAGTGTTGGAGTCATACTTCTATAATACAGACCCATGAACGCATGCTTTAGAATGGTGATGTGTTTTCCAATTTTTTTTTTTTTTTTTCTGGAAACATATTTTTGTGAACTTGTTGATGGAATGGAATACTAAAGATGTTACCTTTCATTTATAAGAATATTATTTTTGGGTGGTGGTACCCTTTAAATCCCGTTGGGGAATATAATTATAATGATGAAATGAATAACGCCGTTTTTACATTGTAATTGTACTTAATTTACCGACATGTATATAAACACACAAAGAAATAATTATAATAAATGAACTGTTATACATGTAATTTTAAATAAGTCCTTTAATAATACGTGCCTCGTTATATTTATAGTATGTTTGATTATTTTATATTAACGTAAAATCATACAAGTGTTTTATTTCCTACAACTTTAGGATGTTAAGAACACGTAGGATTAACAAGATAGATCAATAACATTACAAAACGCTGTAATCGATGCTTCTTCCTGTCAGTCTGTATGAGAAAAAAGAAATTGCAAAGATCACACTTTCTATAGGAGATTGATGCCATTGACCAAATCATGCGTAAAGGGACTTCTCGATCTTTTATACAAATATTGTTGAAATAGAAAGTATATAATCATATTCACTCTCTACACATTTGCCGTGTCATTGGCGAAGATTTGTACCTTAAAGGTACATTAGTTCTGATTCGTAAATCAGACGCGCGGTGCCATATTGCGAACGCCTTGTGCTCGGTGTGTATGCACTCTGGTTCAGTGTTTGGCAGTGCACGCGAACTTCAAAATGATGACCCGCGGTGTAGCATACATGTATGTATCCCCACGCTCAATGATCTTTAAAGGGTGATTAAATTCAAAAATAAAAAACGCTTTGGTTGATCTATGGTAATGAATACATCACATATCTGTTGACTATTTGATGTACATTTTTGTCATATTTTTTATATTAATTTTTCTATTTATTTTTTCTACCTGCTCAGCTTCACCCCTGAAAAACCCTGCCAGAAGCTATTGTCTTGACTTCTCTGACCTCACAATACCATTCCATCAGTCAGCTAGATGAACAAAAGACATTGGTATGTCAATTGACCACCAGTTTTAAGCTGTTTACAATAGTATTGTAAGCTTTATACAATGCCCACTCACCATGCAAAGAAGGTTTCAAAGAAATACGGTACTCAGTGGGTGAGAACATATCTTTTGTAAATGTTTATCTAGCTGATCGGTGGTTGAATGGTATTGTGATGTCAGAGAAGTCAATTGTGTAGGGTTTTTTTAGGAGTGGATCTTAGCAGGTACCATATAACGTCCATTTAACTTTAAATGTTCACATAACACCTAGTGGACATATCAGATAACAACAATATACATTGTATCAACCACTCATCACTTTTTGCACATGTCAACAAAGTAACTAGATCCCTTTAAAGTCTTGATCTATCTCTCTGCAATTCCCTCGACATAATGCGTGTCCTTCACTCGTATTTGCCCCTAATGGAAGACACTATAAATATGAACACTTTTCGGATACAAAAATAGTTGCAGTAAGGCACAGGCGTACCCAAGGGGGGTGTTTGGGGGGTTCAACCCCCCCCCCCCCCCCCTTTGACCCAAAAATTGCTGTTTTGGGGGGTTTGACCCCCCCCCCTTTTTCAAATTTTAGCCGGTCTCGAGACCACCTTTAAGCGGTCTCGACCATCATGAACCTGGTCTCGGCCTCGAAAATTTACGAGGAAACCCGGTCTGGGGCTCGTAAATGTTGAAATTTCTTGGTCTGGCATCGAAAGTTTTCCACGAAACTCCCCCCCCCCCCCCCCCCGCCCCCGCCCCCGCTGTGAGGATTCTTAACCAATGGTCTTGGTCTAGGTCGCGAAAAATATTGATGGACCGTGATCTCGGTCTCGAAAATGTTGAAGCTACTTGGTCTCGGTTTTGATCATTTTCTACGGACACCTCCCCCCCCCCCCCCCCCCCCCCCCCCCCCCCCCCCCCCCCACTGAGAGGGTTATCAGCCAATGGCCTTGGTCCCGGTCTCGAAAATTTTGAAGGTACTTGGTCTCGACTTAAAACATTTTACAAAATAACCCCCCCCCCCCCCCCGATGAAAATATCCTGGGTACGCCACTACAGTAAGGTTGAAAGGGACAAAACAAAACAAGACGAGACATCACTCGTGGCTTTCTTTGCGTAGGTATAGATTACATGGATATAAATCTGATGCGCATGAAGTCTTGATCTATCCCTCTGCAATTCCTATGCTATTCACTCGTACCTGCCCCTAATGGAAGACACTATAAATATGAACACTTTTCGGATCAAAGTATTGTAACAGTTGAAGGATAAAAAAGAAGACAATACATCACTTTTTGCTGCCTGTGCGTAGATACATGGATTAAGTTAATCCTGACACAGTACCACTGAGCGATCGTATGTCAGGTTCAGCTTGATACCTTGAAACCGCCAACCGCCCAACCACCTTTCCCAAAGTTGTTCCACGCCATTCGAAGTCGACTAGATTTACATTATTATGCTCGCGCTTTACCACCACCACTCTTGGGAGAATACTGGAAATTCAAAAGTCTGAGGGAATTTGTCCGTCGTATTGTATTGCTTGCTGTCAACGTCATCATGCAGGTTCGAACTTGCTCTTAGTCTTATTTGTAGCGGATTTTGCGCTGATGTTTGTGTAACATTGAACACGATCCCATGTGGAGATTGTCCGTCAAACCTCGCTATTAGCATGAAACAATCCGATTTGATGAGAGACGGTGATTATACGACCGACACCGAGACGCAGGCGGAGGTACTCGGTTTCCTGAAAGGACACAAGAACCCTAAGGGGTGTGGGGCACACAACCAACCCATGCAGCCTGTGATCGAGTTGATTAGAAGCTAGCCTAAAACGTATCGATCCCAATACGGTATACCATGCAAAATGACATTACAATGAAATAATATGTGTATAGTGACAACCAGTGGCCTTCTTCTTCTTTATTTTGTATTTTTTCTTGGCTGGGGGTGGGGGGAGGGGGGGTTGGTTGATAGAGCAAAGTTCGCACGCCTTGGGGAGCAGTTACAGCCTCTAACAGTGGCACATTTTTTGAGGAGACAATCATCAATTAATGAATAATGCGTATACATTTTGAGCAATTACACTACGTTTAAGCGTTATATTTTGCATGTATGTTATATATATTTTTTTTTTTTTTTTTTTTTTTTTTTTTGGGGGGGGGGGGTGTGAGGGAGCTGCTGACAGCAGCCCAAAGGCCGCCTCTACTGTATGTGCCCGTGGTGACAACAAAAATCATTGCTGGCCCTGCTTCAGCGCCGACTGTGAAACTCCCCCACCCTCCCCCAAGCACACGCACTTACACACACACACCCACACACTCCAAACAAAGTATTATTTTTTCATTTGTTAAGGAATAGCTCTTCCGACATGAACGGAATAGGAATTTCCGACGAGTAATGTATCCATTTACTTGGTAATTAAATCTTGTTGAGACATATTATACATATACAGTGGCGTAGCAACAGTTGGCACATGGGGGCACATGCCCCGAATCATTTGACAAAATATAAAATGAGACTTATTAAAGGGATCTAGTATAAACATTGTCCAAATCCACGAAACTGACTTCGAACTCTAGTGGTTATCTCATACATTGTTGTATTCGTATTACCAATAGAAGAATGGAACAGGTATTGTTTGTTTCGAATGTCCCCTTCGTTAAAAATATATTTACGATTGAAGCGTTCGGATTCGTTGTATCATCCACTGGAAACTTATAACCGTGTACAAAGTCAGTGCAATGAGCTAGCGAATAACACTTTGCATTTTCGCTCATTACTCGGCTATATAGCATTCATGTAACGAGTTTTCACACATTACTTTAAAAAGTGAAAATAATCAGATCACAATAATACACATTTTATCAACCATTCATCAATTGTTGAACATGTAAACAAAGTTAATAAATCCTTTTAAGGATATAGGTAGGGCTTTCTCCTCACATGCCCCCCCCCCCCCCCCCACACCCCACCCTCTTTTCATTAATTAATAATGTGTGCCCCCTAACCCAATTAGTCCATGGTACGCCATGGAGTATATAGTGTGGCTTGTAATATTTTTTACACGTAGGCCAATGCATGACGTCACGTGTGCAAATAACATTCAGTGGAACAGTCAGATTCAAGATCCAAGACTTAATACAATCTCCAAAAATATGAACAATCGTTTGGTTTCACAAACTCACGTAATACAATTTGAACAATAAATGAACATTTACCATGCAGATTAGATGTGTAAATTTGTGCTTGTACTACATGTATATGAAACATTTCAAGTTTTTGAATTGGTAAAAAAATAAATGTAATTCAACCATAAATGTGTAAAGTTGTGTACTATACGGTATGAACCACACAACTGCACAACTTTTAACAACTACACAACTTATTTGCAGTGTACGGGGATGGCCCTTAAAGGGACTTAGTAACATTGTCCAAATCCTCAACATCCAATTAGAATTCTAACAGTTTCCCTTATACCTTGTTGTATTCGTATTAACATAAAAGCATGGGACAGGTTTGGTTTTCCAAATTTCCCTTTCATTAAAAAGATATTTATGATTGAAGTGTTCAGATGTTAAATTATCCACTGGACCACGAAAACCGTGTACAACATTGGTGCAATGAGTTAGTGAATATCAATTTGCATGTTTGCTCATTACTCGGCCAAATAACGTCAATTTTCACACAACACCCAGTGGACATATCAGATAACAATAATATACATTGTATCAACCACTCATCACTTTTTGCACATGTCAACGAAGTTACTGGATCCCTTTAAAAATCTACCATAATGATAATTGAGGACCATGCCACACTGTATAATATTATTTGAAAAAAAAAAGTTTTTGTTTCTTCAACTAACCTAAATGTAAAGATGTAAAACAATATTACAAAAATGACATAGTTCTACCTATAGTATTTATTAATATTTATTTTTTTGTGTGTGAATATTATTTTGCTAATGCATTTTACAGTAGTTTTTTATGTCCTAATAGCAATAACTCTGGTCATAATTCCGAGCACTCGTTTAACATGTTTAACCACTTCCTTTACATAGATTATATCTGATCAACGAATTTGTGGAATAGGGATTTCCGAATCCCGTATAACCATACGTGTCTAATTGAAAGAGGAAACGCGTTATGAGCCTTTCAAGAAAAAATTGCGTTCAAACTACGACTAAATTTTTCATGAAACAGCGTGGCAAAAGTATAGAGTTGATATATGTAACCTATAAGATTTTGCAATCTCCATAATTATAGTCAATACAGGACCCACCAGGCTATCGTAGTCATTGGGTTAACCTGTTCCCTACTAGATGTTGTCATCTCCATAGAGTAAATACAGGACGCACCAGGCTCCCGAAGTCAATGGGTTAACCTGTTCCCTACTAGATGTCATGCCATCTCCATAGAGTCAATACAGGACGCACCATACTCCCGTAGTCAATGGGTTAACCTGTGCCCTTCTATATTTTGCCATCTCCATATAGTCAATACAGGACCCACCATACTCCCGTAGTCAATGGGTTAACCTGTTCCCTACTAGATGTTGCCATCTCCATATAGTCAATACAGGACGCACCATACTCCCGTAGTCAATGGGTTAACCTGTGCCCTTCTATATTTTGCCATCTCCATAGAGTCAATACAGGACGCACCATACTCCCGTAGTCAATGGGTTAACCTGTTCCCTACTAGATGTTGTCATCTCCATAGAGTAAATACAGGACGCACCAGGCTCCCGTAGTCAATGGGTTAACCTGTTCCCTACTAGATGTTGCCATCTCCATATAGTCAATACAGGACCCACCATACTCCCGTAGTCAATGGGTTAACCTGTTCCCTACTAGATGTTGCCATCTCCATATAGTCAATACAGGACCCACCATACTCCCGTAGTCAATGGGTTAACCTGTTCCCTACTAGATGTTGCCATCTCCATATAGTCAATACAGGACCCACCATACTCCCGTAGTCAATGGGTTAACCTGTTCCCTACTAGATGTTGTCATCTCCATAGAGTAAATACAGGACGCACCAGGCTCCCGTAGTCAATGGGTTAACCTGTTCCCTACTAGATGTTGCCATCTCCATATAGTCAATACAGGACCCACCATACTCCCGTAGGCAATGGTTTAACATGTTTCCTTTTTGATGTTGCCATCATTCTCCATAGAGTCAATACAGGACGCACCAGGCTACCGTAGGCAATAGGTTAAGAGCTAGAGGGTCGTGGTTGTGTGATCAGATAGCGCCAGATGCCTTTTTGACGGGAAGAAGACACATCCATAAATCACGCATCGCAGCAGCGCGTCGCTAAGTACATGATCTATCTCTAATGGAAGGGATACATTAACCACTGTTCAAACCGATTTCATTTGTGGGGCACAGGGGCACAGAGGAATCACTGTCTCGTATTTGTACTCGGACTTCCCTTTGCGCTGTTGTAGGATGTACACGTCTAACCCTAACCCCAAACCAGCCCTAACCCTAACCCTAACCCTCACCCTAACACAAGCCATTTGCGCTTCTTCTTCTTCTGTTTTTTGCAGCACAGAGTAGGGGGTACTCGTCTCACCCTAACCACAAACCCCACCCTAATCCTAACCCTAACCCGTAATTTATACCTAAATCCTAAAAGGAAAATACGCGTCATGAATAAAAATAAAACAAACTCAAAAATGCTTCTCCTATATACCTCCAGTATTTTTCTCTTCTATAAAATTGATCTTAATATTCATGCATTACCCTTTTCAATATCGATAAAGCTAAGGATAATGACGATTAATCCACTGAGTCAAACATAGGAGTTGAAATTTATCAGCGTTATAAGTAAATTTGGCGTGAGAATAATCAATCAAAAATGGAAAACTTATCATATTTGCGCCTTCTCTTTATACAGTTTGAGCGTGCTACTCTTGCTGTGCTTCATGTGTTCTCCAATGTCAATGGTAACAATTAATTGAAGATACGCACTTGTTATAATGAATAGAACACATGGTCTGTGGTTTTGTTGAGGACGTTTTTCGTATTTTTGTATTGGAGTTCATGTTGATGACATAAATTATGATGTTGTTGTTTGTGTTATCGTTGCTATTTTTAGTGCTTAAATTACTCGATTATTTGTGTAATTTGGCACTCACAACGATCGAGTGTATATATTATGAGGTACTGTATATTATAACCTGTGTTTGTATGTATGTATTTAGCAATATCTAGCTGTAACATTATTACATTTAATAAATCAATATTTATCATGAATTATCAATACATAGTTACAATATTTATATAATCAATCATTATAACACTATTATATGATTTATAATATTTCGTATTTGTCTAACAATATCTTGTTTTACATTCATTAATCGATCGATTTATCTATCAATAGTCGTCTACCGGTATGTATCAGAATGCCGTCTTTTTACAATCATAAACTCCATCATCCTTTAGAATTTTCATTAAAGAAAAGCAAAGAACGAACATGTCACATACTGAATAATTTCCGAATCACCTGTTTTCTTAAAAATAAATCCTATAAATCAAAACACATTCAACAATGAATGATGTTCTATGGATAAACGGAAAACCGGCCCGAGGTAAAATTTACGGAAAAAAGAAACATACTGATTGATAACATGTCGTGAAAACATAATTGTACGTCATTCTTCTGAGTTGGTCAAGGGCACCAGCTGAAATATAATCACGATCAATTTACAAGCCCACGTACTACGAAATGTATATACGACGTGACATTTGTTGAGAAATTGTAATTAAAGGTATAGTTGAGTTTTGGTAGAGAGGGCGCTAGAATACTTATTTTTTTGTGAGGTAATGAAAAACTGAGTGTAAAATTTGAAAGAGCATACTATTTAAATAATAAAATCATCTTTGTTTGATCAAAATCGGTTCAGGGACGGCTGAAATATCCATAAATATAACAATTTGTAATAAACCTGGGGCTCCAGGTTTATTAGAGAATTTTGAACCAGCCGTTAAAAATTCAAAAAAATGCTTCCTCTTTTCAAAAAGTTACAAAATAGGTATTTAAATAGTTGCTGGTTATTTCTCTATCTAATCACTATTTCAACAAAGCATCACATGCACAATATTTTATTCAAAATGGTTGAAACGGATGAGTGTTTAGAGAGCGCCCTCTTACGTTTTAACGGCTCTTTTTGAATGATAACATGATCTTTACTACGTCATTTGTAATTTTGTGTTCCTTTCTAGTTATAACTATTAGTTTGTAATGTAATGATGCAGGTTTTGGTTACTAAAATTCAGTTTCACTAAAACTGTACTCTCCTTACCAGAACTCAACTATCCCTTTAAAGGCAGAATATAGACGGGAAAATGCCAAGAGGAAGAAGCTGGATAAGTCCCAGTAACACAATGTTCGGATATATAGTAACCATGTCCGAATCCTCAAAAATCCATTTGGAATTATAACGGTCCTCTCATACCTTGTTGTATTTGTATATTAGCAATAGGAGCGTGAGACAGGTTTCGATTTTTCGAGTTACCCTTTATTAAAACAGATATTTACGATGGAGGTTTTCAGATGTTAAACTATCCACTGGACCGCGAAAACCGTGTACAAAGTGAGTGCAATGAGTTAGTGAATATCACTTTGCATTTTTGCTCAATACTCGGCCATATAACGTCCATTTAACTTGAAATGTTCACACAACTCAACCACTCGTCACCATTTGCACATGTCAACAAGTTACTAGATCCCTTTAAAGGATAGTAACATTGTCCAAATCCTCAAAATCCATTTGGAATTATAACGGTTCTCTCATACCTTGTTGTATTTGTATATTAGCAATAGGAGCGTGAGACAGGTTTCGATTTTTCGAGTTACCCTTTATTAAAAAAGATATTTACGATGGAGGTTTTCAGATGTTAAACTATCCACTGGACCGCGAAAACCGTGTACAAAGTGAGTGCAATGAGTTAGTGAATATCACTTTGCATTTTTGCTCAATACTTGGCCATATAACGTCCCTTTAACCTTAAATGTTCACACAACTCAACCACTCGTCACCCTTTGCACATGTCAACAAATTACTAGATCCCTTTAAAGGATAGTAACATTGTCCAAATCCTCAAAATCCATTTGGAATTATAACGGTTCCCTCATACCTTGTTGTATTTGTATAATTAGCATTAGAAGCGTGAGACAGGTTTCGATTTTTCGAATTACCCTTTCTTTAAAAAGACATTTACGATTGAAGTTTTCAGATGTTAAACTATCCACTGGATAGTCCTAACCGTGTACAAAGTCAGTGCAATGAGTTAGTGAATATCACTTTGCATGTTGCTCATTACTCGGCCATATAACGTCCATTTAACTTTGAATTTTCACACAATACCCAGAACATATCAGATGACAAAAATTTACATCGTATCAATCATTCATCACGTCTTGCACATGTCAACAAAATTACTAGGTCCCTTTAAAGACATTTGCTCTCGAGGGAAGTTTTAAAGATTAAACTGCAAAAATAGAATAAACAGAATAAAACAAACCAATACTATCTACAGTAAGCCAGTCCTCACTTCAGAGTGCGATTGCTAAGGACCTTCTGTCCGTACTCCGTAGGATCAATCTCTCGGACCCATGCACCTCTAGTTAAAACTTCTACGAAGTATCCAGCCGTATTAACCTACGATATAGCGCGACAGCATTAATTGTGATTAATATAGCAACATCAGCTTTATAAAATAGAATGGCGCATGAATACTAATTAGGTCTCTTTCGCCAAAACTTGAAGGAACACCCATCCAACGATATGTCTTCCATACATGTTCGATCGATTCTGTTGAAACTTATGGTATTTCATATAAATTACGAGTAAGTCATGTTAGTCACCTTTTTGAAAAAAGAAAACGTGTAGCTGACAAGGAAAATCCATAACATGAGAGGAGAATAAATTAAAAACATAATATATAAACATTTGTCAGTACTTTTGTTTCATTCATATATGTATAACAGGCATGCGGAAAATATCATGATCTTATACTTGTATTTTCTTCCGTTGTATTTGTTTTATTAACATTACACGTCTTCTATGTGATCCATTATATACTATGATGGTATTTCTCAACGGGTAGAGGGTTATCAATTCATATTTGTCGATGCATTTATTCATCAAGTTTTCTTATCCGCTAAAGACTATAATATTCCATAATCTCTGAGATATCATCTATCGTCATCTTTTCCTGACAACCAAGAGCATTTATTACAATCTATCAATAGAAAGAAGCGTTCATTCATTTTTATCTCCGGATTTTCTATTTTGAAATCCATTTTACGTGTCATACTTGATATGTTTCTTTATCTGCCAGTCGATATTAATATGACAAATGAAACGAAATTAAATCCACATCAAATGCCATCGTACATACATGCCCTATGAGGTATTTGTAACCATGAATAGGTATATCGCACTTATTTTGTGTTTACCATTAGTGCATTCCTTGAAAAACAATAAATATCAAGACTTAAACCACTAATTATTGTTTGTTTGCGTTTGTTTTGTTTGTTGTTTGTTAGTTGTTTGTTTATTTGTGTGTTTGTTTAATTGTTTGTTTGTTTGTTTGTTGTTTTGTTTGTGTGTGTTTCCTCCATGACCTCTCGACCCTCAAGAGTTCATGCACTAGACTGTGTTTCACCAATATCCTAATGCAAGGCCTGAGGTGGAGGTACGTTTCATTCCAAAATAAGTCTTGAACGTCCGTTCTTACATAACTACCTACTCGGGCTACCTCAAGCCCAGTAAATGTTATTCCTATAGTATTAATTAGACGAAGATCCATCGGTCTTAATTCTCTGCGGCCATGCTGCGGACTGGGTTACACCAATCTAATAAGTGATGATGGCAACACATGAAATGAGTTAGGGGCGAGGAGGTACATTATGTGAAGCACTAGTATTCGAAAGACGTCAGTCCTTCTTCATCCCATCAATACGTACTCGAAGCGTAGAACCTGCAATATTGTCTGAACAGTATTTTAGTGTATTGATTAGAGGGGTAACATCCCAGTCCGATTCTCTTGAGGCGATGCACGGGACTTGATTATACGCCAAGCTATAGCAATAACAACATTGGTTGAGGGTAGAAGCGTCGTGGTCTAGTGGATTGGGCTCTCGTATTTAAACGCGAGGTTCGCGGATTCGAGTCCCACTATACCTGGCGTATGTTGCCCTTTAAGGCTGTTCTCCAGCTAGGTGCATACATTGGTTTTCGATAAACATTGCGTGGTGTGTGTAAAAACACTCTGTACTTCTACAAGTAGCATTTGCTGTAATGCTCCCCAGGAAGTAGAAGGGTGTTTTTTAGTGATGGATTTATTGTGGGTCCGTTTCCGATGGCGAGGTTATAATATTAGAAGCAGGGACTTATGGGAGAACAGCGCAAAAGCAGTAAAGCACGCTAGCTCGGGTTAGGAATACTAATTAGTATTCTTA
The DNA here is from genome assembly GCA_037951105.1 of Echinarachnius parma. Classification (NCBI taxonomy): domain Eukaryota; kingdom Metazoa; phylum Echinodermata; class Echinoidea; order Clypeasteroida; family Echinarachniidae; genus Echinarachnius; species Echinarachnius parma. Next base: position 11,593 of record JBAMJV010000908.1, on the reverse strand, counting down.
TTTACGCCGAATCTGCTCTCTGCGTTATAAACTAGAGTTTTTGTTCGAGAGTTATGTATTGTATTAATCGGACGAGGATCTTTCAACCCCTCACAATTCTCTGATGCAAATACAGCAGAATGGGTTACACTAATATAAGTGATGCTATGAAGCAACATACCTGGAGATGTGTTCATAATTATCAGACTTTATTATAAGATCACACAAGGTTGGGTTTTTTTCTGTTCGTATCTTTAGTATTATCGCATTCCCTCTGGGCTTAAATGGTTCTCCAACCCTCTACTTCTATTTTACCTTTATATTGTCTGCTTTGTCTAGCACGTCTCTCGTTTTAATTTCATCCCGAGTTTCCGTCTTGATCATGTTTTGTTGTTGTTGTTATGTTTGCTCTAAGGTCATAATTCCATCCTCATATCCGCCGGTTCAGATTTCACATTTTTAATGACATGTCGTTGAAGCCACGAGTATGTGTCCATCAAACGTGTCATATCGACGAGTATGTCATGCTGACGGTGTTACGTATCACGAGTATCGGTAACCTAAGCTGCGATGCAATTTTGAATGTCTCTTTTTTTATTTTCAGTTCGGAGGTTCCGATCGAGGAAGAGGTTTTATTGATTGTATTTTCTCCCCGTCTGACTGGGCATTCCAACATACAGGAGCTGAACGTATCGAATATATGAAGAGCTCACTTCCAAAAGGCGCTAAATCCACTTTCCATACAAATTGAGTTAACGATATCTACATGTATAATCTACGTAGCTATCTAGGAATCCACATTTTACGACAAATAACTCACTCAAAATCAAGAAAGTTCAATTTTCATATTCCCGTAGGCACGTGTACAAAGTGGGACAAAGAAACCTGTTTTCCTCGGAAGTTGAAAAAGTGGATTTAGCGCCTTTTGGTTGAAAGCTCTTCATATTATTGCAAGTATAAGACCAGCTCGCGAGCGAGCAAATTTTATGGGATTAGGATATGAAAAGAGTGATATTCAAAAGCACTTATATTCTGACAAAAACAATAACAAATATAAGGCTAACATTCTGAAGGGAAAAACAGATATATAGAGTGTCCCCAAATAATGAATGTGCCCCTCTTAAATCTTGACAAAACATTACAAACAAGACTACAATTGTTTACAAAAATAAAGAAATATATAGAAAAATGCCTCCAATAAGTAATGACTGTGCCTCCTCACCCCATGCAACCCCCCCCCCCCCCCCCCCCAAAAAAAAAAAAATAACACATACACACACACACACACACACACACGCACGCACACACACACACACACACGCACACACGCACACACGCACACACGCACACACGCACACACACACACCCACACACACACACACACACACACACACACACACACACACACACACACACACGCACACACACAGACACCAAATCAATCAATCAGTCATACCACACTACGACACCACTGGCAAGTACAGGGTTAATGATAATAGTATTGACTTCTTCAACATTTTATGCAACGTATTGACGTCGAGGAAAGAAAAGTCAAATCTAGAAATATATTTCCACCGTTCTATTTCTCCCGGCAAACACATTACTTAAGACGTCCAGGCACCTAGTAGGCTATAGCCTTGTCTTGTTTGAATCTTGTCACTGTCAAATCGAACCATTGCAATCATTATTTTTTCTCAAATTCGAATAACAAAAACATATCCTTATAACCAACGGCAGGCGGAGGGAAAATCTTCAATATAGTGATAGCATGACATGACATGCTGGTTTGCTCTGTTGAGCGTTATTAAAGCCCGCGGAAGAACTTTAAAGACCCCCAAAATATTATGTTCCTCACGTAATCAGTAATCTTGATTACGATTGTGAACCTCTTGTGATAACAACTGCCCTCCTCCCCCGGAATGAGTGTGTAACCATGGTAACGGTGTATAATATAATTGGACTACAGGCCTCGCTAAAAAAAACATGAAAATGTATCAAAATCGATACGCGAATAAACTGTAAATATAAGAACTCCCTGATGTTTTTTTATATTCGTTGGAGACGCTCATTACTTCATCTACATCTTCGCATCCGTTTCTGGAAGTGGACACATCTGTATAAGTAGAACGTTATGAATCGCTTGCTGATCAAGAAAATAAGCAAATTGTTGTTTAAATGTGAATATGGCGCATTTTGAGCTGCCCGCCTTGGTGGCTGGCGGCATTTTTGTTATGATCATACGTACGTAACAAGAAGTGTTTACCACTAATCTAAATCGTATATCTTTTGGAAGTCGTGGTTTACGGGCAATACCTGTGAATAATCATCTCCAGTTTCATACAGTCACGTGCGCCATCCCTGCCAAAGATATTATTTTTTTGAAGAAGGTTTAATATTCCTCTTACAATAACTTAACGATGTAAAGAACGTTCCCAGCGGCTCTTGAAGCAAGATGATCGCCTTTCCCGATACATTTCGCAGAAATATAAAAAGTATTGTTTTGTGATGAAAAGGGGGAAACTGTGAATCTTTTCCCACTCCACATCATGGACTACATTGCTAAATTCGGAGTTTTATGAATTTGAATACTTAGTAGTCGTTTCTTTTTAATATCTACAATATTTAAGCTCAACATTGACATTCAAAATGCGCAAAATAATTAAAACAGTCACATGCATACAGTCAAAATATCATTTTCCCATAGATCTGTTCAATAATACATGTATATAATTATCGACTGTTGGTATTCACTATGAATATTATGGACATGGTGTGTCATATACATTTGAATAGCATACATTTATTTACAGAACTAAACTGTTAGTATTCATTATTGTTCACAGTTTTCGCCCATATTGCCATGAACAAGTTAGCTTTCTATATTGCGTTTAAGTAAGCCGAACTTCACAAACTGTTCGCTAACATTCTTCAAAGTAATAACATATTAAACAAAACAATCGCACTCAAAACAGCTAGGACAGGTCATCACACATCTATTTTAACAATATAGTAAACAATTGAAAATATTAAATACATAGAGAGATATGAATCTCGGCTACAAAAACATAAATACGTGAAAAGGATTCCACAAATTGAAAAATGAATAGGACTACCCAAAATACATGTATGCGAAAATCAAATACAAAATGTGTAGTACTTACATTAATTAATATGTCCCTTTTGGCTAACATTCTCTGAGATGATGTGCAAAGACTATACCGGGCTGTGTAGAGTACTCGCAATAGTTGAGCAAATGAATAACATCACGCTATGGGTAGAGAGTAACGTGTATTGGGATATCGATGTATTGAACCGTGCTGAATGAATGGATTACCCTTTATTATGGACACACGCGCATCCGATCGAAACATGGTACCCCTCAACAGTACACCTGGGATCCGCCTATTCTTTCTTTCATTCATTGATTGTTTTATTCATTCTTTCCTTCTATCGTTCGTACAATGTTTCGTGTGTTTCTTCTCTCCAATTATTCTTTCATTCATTCATATATTCAAGCATTCATTAAATTGTTCGTTTTTTTCGTTCGTTCGTTCGTTCGTTCGTTCGTTCGTTCGTTCGTTCGTTCGTTCGTTCGTTCGTTCATTCATTCATTCATTCAATCATTCATTCATTCATTCATTCATTCATTCATTCATTCATTCATTCATTCATTCATTCATTCATTCATTCATTCATTCATTCATTCATTCATTCATTCATTCATTCATTCATTCATTCATTCATTCATTCATTCATTCATTCATTCATTCATTCATTCATTCATTCATTCATTCATTCATACATTCATTCATTCATTCATTCATTCATTCACATGTCCTTTGCTTCAGAACTCTGTATATATTATCTAAATGTAGGTCAATTGTTGATAAATGTAATTGTGTAATGAATTGTCAATCCCCCAGTGTGCCCCCCACCCCCCCCCCCCCCCCCGTCCCATCCCCCGCCGTAGCTACGCCACTTACTCGATCTAAATTGGAAATCCGTTACATTTATGGATGACAAAAATGTATCACCTTGTGCATGTGCTCTGAACTGACTTGTAAGAAAGACACAACTGTTTACTATTGCACTCAGGAACACAATCGGACAAAAGGGAATATGGATCTCTCGATGTTAATCGGGCATACAATGCAACAATAAAAGGCATTATCAAGAAGTAGTGAGTACGTAATCAGTGTCAGAGAGAAAAGAAGAACATAGTACAGTATAAGCCTATGCAGGGGACGGGGCTCCAACCCCTACGGTAACACCCCCGCCCCCCCCCCCCCCCCCCCCCCCTCTTTGGCAATGTTCGGGCAAGTATCGCTCAAATTACTTTTCGAGCGACGGCATTACAAAGTATACGCGGGCAAGAGGTAGCTGCAGCCCCTGTGAAGCATAAATATATATGAAATATTACGTTACACTGTTCAATTGTAAATACTATATCAATATGTGTACAGGTACAGTATTTAATCTTTGTTTCATACATATTTAAATTATACAAATGGGAACTTTAACAGTGACGTAAGCTTAATACTAGTTCAGCTTCTCCATCCACCACTTGGCATGCTTGGTAATGAGATTGTATCATTCTTCAACATTGGTCGGCAGTCATGACATTTTTTGTTTTTCAGTTCTTAAAAACGTCATCCAGGATTATTGCGTTTGATTAAACATGATCAGGAGAGGGGCGGCTGTATCAACAATCGTGAATAGACTTAATCATTAACTCCTATACATCCACCACTTTTTAATGATATATCCACCATTCTCCAACAATACATTGTCCGTTCGTACAAACGTCATCAAAGATCATGCGTTTGAGTTAACATGATTGGGGCGGTGGGGGAGGGGGCAAATTACTACAGCGATATTGACTGCCACATCCACCACTCATGCCACCTGATATAATGATGACTTGTATTAAAGGGATCTAGTAACTTTGTTGACATGTGCTAAAAGTGATGAGCGGTTGATACAATGTATATTGTTGTTATCTGGTATGTCCACTGGGTGTTGTGTGAACATTTCAAGTTAAATGGACGTTATTATGGCCGAGTAATGAGCAAAAATGCAAATTGATATTCACTTACTCATTGGACTCACTTTGTACACGGTTTTGATCGTAAATATCTTTTTAACGAAAGGGAAATTTGAAAAACCAAAACCAGTCCCATGTTTGTATTGTTAATACAAATACAACAAGGTATGAGGGAACCGAGAGAATTCCAATTGGATTTTGAGGATTTGGAGTCCCTTTAACATTATCCAACAACGATCGTCAATCATTGTAGTTGCCGTTCTCACAAACGTCATCTCAGATTATGCGTTTGAATTAAAGGTAGTTCAGATTCGTCAAATCAGATGCGCGGCGCCATCTTGCGTACGAGTTGCGCACGGTGCGTAATGCACGTTAGCTCAGTGTTATGCAGTGCGCGCATACTAGCCTAGTTCAAAATGGCGACCCGCTGTGTAGCATCCCCACGCTTGATGACCTTTAACATGATGGAGACATGATGAAGGGGAGGTCGGTGGTCGCGGGGAAGAGTGTGGGCATGGGAGGGGGCTATTATACATGTCGTCGTCTCAAGACGTGTGTGCAAACGTTTTGACGTCACACTCTTCCGTTACAACATAACAAAATGGTTCTTAACAACTTTTCCATTGATTCAGGTTTTTGGTATAGTGGGTTGGCCGAGCGGCTGGACGATTGCCTTCTTCTTTCTTAGCAACCGGCGGCGCTCGGTCAGAAATGTTTGGCTTGCCTGACATCAGCTTTTATAACCATTATGAAGGTAGTAGATAGCTGTGACGTCACATTTCGGTACTCTATTATACGTCCTGGCTGCAACGTAACGTAAGTGTATATACCCAAGATATGTAAGACCTTCACTTGTACTTTATTGTGTCCCTCTACCCGCCTGGTACTAGTCATAATCACCCTCCCACATGATGATCGAACAATTGTCCCCTCCCTTGTTATACCGCCTCCTCGAATCGATAACTTCATTTTATCACTACAAATAGACATGGTCCCCCACGAACATTCCGTGGCTAGAAATACACGTGTCGATCGATGCAGCACAATACTTGTTGGTACAATCCTTTCTTCGAATCTTTAACATTGTTTAAGACCTTTATACTCCCCATCCCCATCTCTCTAATTGATTGTAGCGAATTTCTTATATTTGTGGTCTACATGCACGGCTACAATGATGGGAAAGGGGTTCTTTAAGATGTCGGTGTATTATGGATTTATTTTGTTGCTCTTGCATCGGCCTTACCAGAACAGCAATACTTGTAAACATGTTCCATGTTGCTCCGTTACAAAATTGACACAAGTGTTATTGTTGTACGAAAACATAGCTCATTAACTTGTTTTTTTTTTCTTTCTATAAAGCAAAGGTATGGAAAAGACTAATGCTGAAGTATACAAGGGATAATACCTGTTATGGTGATTCAAGTGTTATTGTTATACAAAAACATAACTCATTAAAAAAAAATTCTGAAAAGCATATGTACGGGAAATACTAAGGTTTAAGTGTACGGGGATTAATACCAAAACTATACAAATCGTCTACAACAGGTTTACCCATTGACTACGGGAACCAGATGGGCCCTTTATTAACTCTATGGGGATTGCACAATAGTATTATAGTAGGGAACAGATTAAGTGGAATGTACGTGCATACTCAATGATATCCATTGTACGCATATGTGTTCAGATGTTTAGAAATTGTTTCTAGTCTGAAAAAAACGAAATACAAATTGTTATTCGTTTGTTCAAGTTCGTATAAAATAAGATGATTATCCCAATAGATTATAGTGTTCGTAAGTCGAACACCCAGAAGCTATTCCAAGAAATATTAATGATGCAGACAATTTCGCCACTAAATCCATCCCTCTTTTTTCTCCATTCACTTTATCTATCTTCCCCACTAATTTTGAGCATTCTCTTTTATTGTGATGAATTGTTATTGACTTGAATGTTTTGTTAATAAAAATATTGTCTAGATGCAATTTATGATTGAACCGTCAATACATTATCACTAATATTGTGATTTTATTGTACGATTTTAAGGGTGTAATACCACAAATCCCTGCTTTATCAATTGACGTCTATATAAGTCACTTTTTAACAACGTTAATAACAAGTATAATACTTTAGAATATTGTAATCTACTGAACTTGAAATAATTCCCCCACTATGAAACGATGTGTCAAATTGATTCGGATCTACCTCTATCATTGTCTATTGTATTGTTGAAATGTTGATGAAAACAGGATTTAACAAACAAATCAAAAATCATATATAATGTAAATATCCAACTCGAATTTAAAACACTTTCTAGGTCTTTTCGTTTTGAAAAGTGATGGAATTTTTACTTACGTTATTTTCTGTGACTGAAGGAATTGAACGCATTCCATCACAGTGGAGAAAGGGCACTCAGTCGATTATGATATAATTTAGAAGTAGATGGATATAATTATAATGTATTTATTTCTTATTTTTTAACAGGGTGGCCCCCATCCATGCATCAGTCATCTAGCGTTGTTTCCATGGGGGACTGTTTACCAATAATACATAATACAGTTTGTATAGAACGTTCAAAATACATCAACCATGATAAACCAAATGACAATACTTATTAATGTATATAAGGTCAATATTGAATAAAAGCATCGAATTGATACATATTACAACTTACTGACGTATACACACAGTTACACCTTGTATATGTTTTAGTAACAAACTTTGGGCCTGATGGTGGAGCATCTAAAAGATGAAAAGAAATCAAACACCTATTTACGCTGATTATAATGTACATTAAAGCACAAGTTACATCACGATCCCACACATATCTGTCCTTTCCTTGCAATGACCGCTGAGGGCTCAACACGATTATTACAAAACTGTACAATAATTATGCATCGATATCGATGTAATTATGACATCATCATTCATTTCCTTGCAAGAAACGTTGAGGGCGTATTGGGAGAAACGCAATCCTCACCATACAGTCGCGATCAGGTAGTTTATAATCTTTTCCTTACCATACTTTGTATTCCCCGTTGCATAGAGTTATTAAATGACTCGATCGCCAGGTTCATGTAAGCAATGTTTTTGGTAAACGGCACGGCGAGCAGAGGCCACACATTTGTGTTACTGTTTTCGTTTTACCATGAAACGTAGTAGGTTCATGGTTTTACATAGTGAGAATAAAGCCCTTTTCAGGTTGGGGTATATGGGGCTGGTATATCTTTGTTAACAAGTGCTAAAAGTAAGAGTCAAAATAGGGCCTAAATTTTCGATCCTAGCAGAATCCTCTTCAGAGGCTATAACTGACAAGGGAACAAAAATACAACACGATTATACTAAACATAATACAAACAGATGCATACAGCTACGGAAAGGGGCGGAGACATATAACAATAAAGAGGCTGTGAGTGGCCAATCAAACTTGGCTGGGATTGGAGGGAAAACACACAAAGAAGATGTTATATAACATGGCACAAGGGAGTAGGTGCTAAAGCTAAAAGTAATGAATGTTTGATCAAGAGTAAGTGCTAAAAGTAATGAATGTTTGATTAAGAGTAAGTGCTAACAGTAATGAATGTTTGATCAAGAGTAAGTGCTAAAAGTAATGAATGTTTGATCAGATGTGTATTGTTGTGATCTGAGATGTTCTCAGTGACTAATGTACTATATTGCCAAGTTAAATTCCCAAATTAACGAAAATACAAAGTTATACATTCGCTATTAAACGGTTATAACTTTCCTTTGGATGATTATGAATCTGAATACTTCAATCGCACCTATCTTTATAACGGAATATAAATTTGGGAAATCAAACGCTGCCGGTCCGTGATTCTATTGGTAATACGAATACAACAAGGTATGAATGAGAGAACCGCTAGATTTCCAAGTAAGTTTTGAAGATTAATATTAGACAACGTTACGAGATCACTTTAATTACCATAATCAGAATCCTGCGTTATTGTGTTCAAAATGTTTTGATTATTGTCAACTCTATTCTGGGAAACATTTAGTTTACTATAAAAAAAAAAAATTATAAAAAATCAAACAATTCTAAATGTCCTCAGTCTGATCTGTGGCTTGGTGGTAATGCGCAGGTCTCGGGTTCGATTCCCGGCGAACTCCAATTTGTGTTTGTGCTATGCATTTTTATTTATTTTATTAATTTCTAGTCAGTTTTCTTTATGTTGACTAACGGAAATTATGTCTGTACAAAAGGTTATTTCACAAAATAATACCTCATGAATTGTGCGAAAATGTTGTCATGTCATAAAAACTCGATTCATTTCTAGTGGATCTGTCGCTGTTTCATTTATTGCCATTCCCAAGTCATGCAGTATTAACCTTTCAATACTTATACATACATTCAGCCGGATCTAAAAAGAATTTAAATTGACGTGTGCAATGGTGTGTATGCATAATTACAATACAATATATTAGCATTTCCATTTTATCACCGAACAAATATATAAATTCAAGTTGACACATTCACTTATATGTATTGACAGAACTTCGATCCATTAACTTTGTACAATTCAACCAAAATCACTTTGAGCTTCAATAGATTTATATCGTATACCTTGTCATTTGGCCTATATTAACAACAATAATAAAATGGGTGTTGATTTCTCATATGTATCCATATCCCTAATTATGGACAATATGTATGATTCAATTGAAAATCGTTCTGGGACGCTTTTTGGTTGAAGTCAAAATCAATGGGTATTATAGATTATAACATGTGAAATAAATGGTTTAAACTATAGCACACTTCATTCAGAAGGACCTTACAATTAATTGGAACACGATTGAAGTCTCAAATTATTTTACAAGCCATATCTGTAAATTGCATTTTCTAATACAACAGTCAAGCCTGTCTTACAGTGGCAAGCTGCCTATAGCGACCGATCTGATAATGATCACCAAAAGATTATTCCCTGCAAAGAAAAGACAGTGTTGAGGAACCTGTCTATAGTAGCCAACATTGCCAACAACCCCCCCCCCCCCCCCCCCCCCCCCCCCCCCCAATAATAAAAATGGGTGTTGATTTCTCATATGTATCCATATCCCTAATTATGGAAATATGTATGATTCAATTGAAAATCGTTCTGGACGCTTTTTGGTTGAAGTCAAAATCAATGGGTATTATAGATTATAACATGTGAAATAAATGGTTTAAACTATAGCACACTTCATTCAGAAGGACCTTACAATTAATTGGAACACGATTGAAGTCTCAAATTATTTTACAAGCCATATCTGTAAATTGCATTTTCTAATACAACAGTCAAGCTGTCTTACAGTGGCAGCTGCCTATAGCGACCGATCTGATAATGATCACCAAAAAGATTAATTCCCTGCAAAGAAAAGACAGTGTTGAGAACCTGTCTATAGTAGCCACATTGCCAACAACCCCCCCCCCCCCCCCCCCCCCCCCCCATGATACGGGCTGAGCTGAGTTTGGCGCTGCTATACCAATGAATATTGACTTTATTTATTATTGTTCGGATGCACATAATATAGTCCAATAACTCCGTGCAATTAAAGCAGGATAATTATACGTGCGGTTACTCATTTCATTCTGTTCAATTGCATTGGCGAGTGCAGTAATATAGTAAAAGGGCGTATAATTATAGTTGATAGTATATATATATATGACTATTATCATTTGGACGTACTATAATATACGAAGAGAGAGGGAGAGTGGGAGATATATTAATGGCTTCAATTACCAGAGCTGAATTATTTCAATCGTTATAATTATTATAGATATATAATTCCACCATTCTCAGGATCGTTGCCGCCATGATTGTACTGTCCACTCAAGTTCGGCGATGAATCCTATACTGTTCTGTCGAGTGGGTCGCGTAAGTATATCATATTCTTCTTTCAAGTTATTTATTTGATATGTTTTGTACCAGTTGGATTATATTTATGTTACTTGCATATTCTTGAATAATGTTCATAATTATTAATTATATACTCTGAATTGACCAGTTGACAAACATATTCACCTGTTGTGCATAATGTTGGTACAAGTCTGTTCCTTACTGTATAACAGCCAGAGCTTGCCCTACTAAGCAATGTGATAATATTATATATATGCAATTCGAGGTATATTTATTTATGTATATTCATTTCTTTATTTTTTCGTTTGTTTTTGTCTCCAATATGTATTCCTATCGCATATATTTATGGATATTTCAGCCGTTTCTGAACCGATTTTGATCAAACCGAAATTGATTATGTCTTTAAAAAGTGTGTTTTTCCCTAATTTCAAACTAGTATTTCATATGCCTCACAGAAAATATCATTCTTGTAGTTTGTTTGTTTGTTTTGTGTGACATATATGCACATTCTATAAATTCAAGTCTATGCTTCTCAGCCAGGTCAGAGGAGAGCAATTATGTTGTCTGATGAATCCCCTCTAAGCTATCAGGGAAACATCGGAGACGGCAGTCATTTATAACATGCTGCACCTGTCTGGTCTGGGTTCCGCAGTCACATGCAGGGCTGTCTTTCATTTTTCCATCGATGGCAGATGGTGGGCTGACCTTGCGTGGAGTGTTGTCT
>JBAMJV010000907.1:0-219897 GCA_037951105.1 Echinarachnius parma | reverse complement strand
ACCTTTGTTTGGAATGTTGAATCAAATCAAATCAAATACAGAATAGTCTGTACCTACATGTACCTCACATTAAGACAAAAGAACAATACAGACATATTTGACATTGTTTCTCATGAAAACAATTTTATAATCAATATGTCTAGGAATATCATATCAAAGGTCATAATATCGACAGACAAATTTTACTTTTTCAACCTGTCCATGATTAATTTGATTTCAAAGACTGTCAATGTATAACATTGACCAAAACAAAACTAGAATTCTTTCAATTTATATCAATAAGTGAGTAACTTTCATAAGCCTGTTCATCTGGCATAGTGGTAACCAAATGAATGAGAAAAAAACTATGATTTTAGGTCTTTAATTCACTCAGCAAAATGTATTTTTTGTGTACTTAGTCTAGAACTGGTCAGAATCCCTAGATACATAAAGCATGAAGACTTATTTTTAGCTTTCACTCACACAAAGCACATATTTGTACCTCCAACATTCTTGGCTGTCATCTAGATACAGACTTCACCAGTGGAGTGACCCAACTTGACCCTTCTGACGTAAATGCAGATATCAATTCACTTATAAAACAAGTAAACAACAATTCAGAAGAACGTCTATGTTTACAATATATTCTCTCTGTCATCATGGTGTGCGTTAATCTGCTCTTCTTGAGCATGAAATCCACATTTTGAAACATGTTCAGGGCTCTCCCAATAGAGCTTTTCTTTCAGGTAGCCAAAATGAGGCATCAGAAAGGCTCCCACCAAGCCACCATACCAACCAAAAAAATACACGGGGGCAAAGGGCGATTCGCCCCCGATACCTTTAAAATCGCCCCCGTGAGCCACGGCACGGGGGCGAATTATTATTTTTTTTTTTTTGTTTTAATCTATTTTTTTTTACATCTTATTGCATGATCGGAAAGCGCCAGAAACGTACCAAACATGGCATAATCAGATAGATCACATCATGATTAAGCCTGAGTCATGTCGGAATTTTTTTGTTCCGGAATCCGCCGGTGTTGTGCCGGTCGGAATCCGGTATTCCGATAAAAAAAAAACCTGCCAATGAATGATACAAAACGAACACGCACTAGAAGGTCTGCCATAGTTTCGGCAGCGCAGGCAGGCCCCGCGCTGCGAGACAGGCCAACTCAACTGCCTTGACCTTGCATTTTTCAAGTTGCACTCATGATAATCATTTCTTAGACCCTTGAGCAGTGAAAACGATGTAAAAAAAAAAAGAGCCCCCGTGAGCCCCAAAATAGCCCTCGTGAATAATTTCACGAGGGTGTTTTTTTCCCTCAAAATTTTCAAAATCGCCCTCGTGAAAAAAAAATGATTTTTTTGGTTGCACCATACCCATAGACTTGTGTGTTACAGATCCTAATTCATTGGAGGCCAGTAAAGCCCAGTAAAGTAGTTTTTAGTGACTGATGGAATTTCTGGTGGCCATATTAGCTCCCTGGGGAGTTGAGAAAGAATGCTATGATCATTGTGTGGGTTTGAATTGTACTTGATGAGCATACATGTAGGTAATAATAGTATAATTTAAGCGCAGTAGAGTATATAAATATAGTAGAGCTGACTAAACAAGAAACATACCCTTCCCTTCTGATTTCCAGATGAACCACAGTTTAGCTTGTCAGTGATAAGAACTACATTTTACAACCATTTGCTTGGGGTGGATTCGTATCTAAACAAGCGTGCTTGATCAACTAACGGAGTATTTGCGAGACTATTTGCCCATTATTCCGGATTATTCAACTGTAGCTGGCTGTCTAATGTTGAAACTACAACTGTGAAATTCCCCCTAGTTCAAATGAGTAATTACTGTATTGAATTTGCTCAAGGCATGATGTCATAATTTGAATGTTTCTCATTTTAATATGAGTCATGTATTCACATTGAGAGAAAAAAAGTATGTTTCATAGAAAGAAATCTTTATTACAAACTGTAACAAATATACTTTAGACTGACATTCCTTAACCATGTATGAAGATACTAAAATAATGCATTTTCTATATTTATATAAACTTGAACTTCCAAAGCCAGAGTAAAGTATGTAGATTAAGGGATAAAAATGGGATTGGTTCAGTCAGTTCATTCTTGAGAAAGAAAATGTCAATAGAACTCACTATACAATGGACACAATTCGAACACAGTTTCTCACATGCAAAAGAGCAGTAAAGAAATGACAATATATGACATTACATCCTTTTGACATTACAGCATACATATGGTTATAAACATATTGTCCTTTTGAAGGTGAGTTGGAGCTGGACAGTTGCCTTCGTAGCAACTACTACATGTAGATCATTAATTTGTGGATTGTCTTGGAAGTTCAATATTACCCATGGTAACGAATAGCAGTGACATCATACATGTACTTTGTTGCTCTAATACGCAATGTTCATTTGGTAAAATAACCTTAAGTAGATTCTTGGATTATACTTTGGTTTCTTGGGAGTTGGAATACAAACACAGCTTGCAGACGTTGTTTGTTTAAATCCCTTTAAGAAAGAAAAAGGGAGGTGAGAGTTCGTCAATTTGTCTTTCTCTTTTTCATTTAGTTTGTACTTCCATGGCCAGTCAATGGCACTTTGTATTGTAAAAATTCCTTTTTCAATGAATGTATCATTTGTCTATTTTACGAACCAAAATGCAATAAATTGCAAGTTATAATGGCACAGTTTTCCCTGATCTGCTACAGTTAATGCACTGTACCATTCTGAATTATTATAGTTTAAATTTCAGTGATTTAAATGATAAATATTGCATGATTTCCACATTATTCCAATATGCTTGAAGATAATTTTATTCCACATGAATCAATATATCAATATTACTGTGCTAAACTACAGGCCTGCTGATCCATAAACGCTGCTAGATTTAATAGTTCCAAGCTATAAAGTCTGTATTGGATGATTAGGGTAATTAAGCAATAATTAGTCCTCTTGGTTGCTAACAAGGATAAGTTTGGTTGACATTGCTGTTAAACAGGATGGTATTCAACTAAAATGACAATTTCTTGTGTAATATTCATATCATACAAAACAGACTTGGCATGAAACTAAGCTATGATGGTTTCATGTATCTAGTCGGATAGCAAGGCTTTGTTTATAATGTATACAAAATACTATTTACTTTGTGCACACCCATCCCTGTAAAACTATACATCCACTGAACAGTTAATGCAACCCTTCTCACCTTTTATTTAAACATGGATCCATTTTAAACAAAACCATTTTTTGAATGCCTGTGGTTACATTTGAAGCCCTTAAGTTTGTTTTTTAACTCTTTGAGCGCTTTGTTCGACTTTAGACACAAACAGCGGCCCGCTTTGTTCAACTCTAGTCACAGACAACGATGCGTGCGGCGCAGCGCGCGCATACAATATAGGATGCGTTGGGCGCGCGCGCCTAAAATAATCTGGCGACGGGGGGGGGGGGGGGGGGGGGATCTACTGCACAGCGCACAAAGTGTTAAGGCTTGCAGCCTTATTTTTGGCAACATGATGTCATATAAGTTATAACATGACAGAATAGAAAGAACTAGGTCCAAAGTACAAATTGTATGATGAAAACGATCCTATCCTATCCGTCATCACATTAGAAATGAAATGTAATCCATTAGCAGGGCTCTTTTTATCTACAACAAACATATCGTGTACATTATTGTCACAAACGATACATGAGGCAACATTTATAATGTAATTTTATCAACCCTGTATTTGAAGTATGACGCTCATTGACTCAGCTTTATCAGTATCGAAACCTGGAAGGCCGAATGGTACAGGATTTACAGATAAGTGACTTGAGACTGATTTTAAAAGTTTAATTTTAGTTCAGTGCTGTTAAAGGGACTTAAAGGGGTAGTTTAGTTGGCGCTGCACATCACAATTTTTTTGTGAGGTAATGAAAAACTGAGCGTCGAATTTGAGAGAACATGCGATTTTAATGGCAGAATAAACTTTATTTGGTCAAAATCAACCCAGAAAGGGCAAAATATCATTATATCTGCTCTTATAATTATTTGGGGCCCAAATAATTAGATGATTTTTTCAAAGAATTAAATAAATGCTTGCACTTTTTCAACAATTTTCAAAAGCGTTTTTCAAATAGTTGTTGATGATCTCTCTATTTAATCATTATTTCAATCAAACATCACATGCATTATTTTGTATGAAAAATGGTTGAAACCAATGCCTTTTTAAAAAGCGCCCTCTTGTGTTTTAATGGCTCTTTTTGAATGATAACAGGCTTTTTACTTTATAGTCGTTTGTAATTTTATATACCTTTCGAGCATGGTAGAGTTATAACTATTAGTTTATAATGTTACTGTCCAGGTTTGGTTACTAAAGTTCAGCCTTACCAATACTGTACTACCACTTTAACCCCTTGACTTCGGGAACCGGGTGGGTTGTGTACAAAGTCTATGGGGACTTCAGAAACTTGAAGAGAACGGGTTAAAAACATTGTCCAAATCCTCAAAATCCAATCGGAATTCTAGCGGTTCCCTCATACCGTGTTTTATTAGTATTAACAATAAAAGCATGGGACAGGTTTCAGTAATAAGTGCAATGAGTAAGTGAATATTACTTTGCATTTTCGCTCATTTCTCTGCCAAATAACATCCAATTAACTTGAAATTTTCACACATTAAGTCCCTTTAAAGTGAAACCAGTAAAGTGTCTAACTCCGCGAAAATTACTTGGAGCTTCCACATTTCTCTTCTACCGTGTTGTTTGGCTTATGGTAAGAGAAGAATAAAATAGGGTTAGATTTTTTTTAATGCCCCTTTAGTATGACGATATCTGTCATTCATAATCATTAAGCTCAAGAGCATTAATGAACGGTCATAACCTCATACACTTTATACAGTAATTCGTTGTAAAAGCTGACAAAAATTTTCGCTTTTTTAACCAGGAAAGCAGTGTTCTTTTTCAATGAAACTTTCACACATCATTCGCACATACCTTACAATGATTTTGGTATAGGATTGAAGTCTCAAATGTAATTTTGGGCAATATCTGACACTTTACAGGTGCACCTTTAAGCAAATTTGATGCCTAGTACAAAACGTTGGAGAAAATCATTGAACTAGGATTTTTCAGTTATAATTTTTTTCTTTGAGACAAGTAATTAGCAACTACTTGTGCAGAAACCTGCAAGGCATTGTTCGAAATGCTGCAAAACAAATGTGTTGACGTCAATTGCCAATGTCCCTGCCATGGAAACATTTCATGATGAAGAGAAAACTACCAGCAGTAACGTAGACACAATGATAGCACTTCAACAATAAAGATACATATCAGCTTAATTGTCTCTGCTTGCAATAATGTACATTTAAAGCAATAAAATACAAAAGTTTGGCCAATCAACATGTTTTTCTGCATCCTTTTCGAAGCTCTTGGGAGTTAATACTGGCAATCTTACCACATGTTTTTTACTATAATCCCTATACAGACGTATTTTTTTGTTTGTAAAAATGCAATGGTTTCCATAACATTCTACAGTTTTCCCTTGATAGCTCTCATTTACACTGCTCACATGTCACATGTATGTAGATAATGGCTGTGCCACTCAGGTTACTCAGAGCTCAAAGTTTGCACTGGCATGCTTTGCTTGGGAGTTAAATATAATATAATGTCACCAACATTTAAACTAGATGCCAAATTTTACTTGCCCTAATGGACAACAAAACATGTTTTTTTTTGGGGGGGGGGGGGGGGAGGGCACCAGATTCTTGTTTTAGGCCACTTAATTGTAAAAATCATTTTACTTGCCCGATAGGGTAACAAGGGGACATTTTTTTTTTTTTAGCATTGCGCTATATATACATATGTAGATCTTGGGAGAACATATTCAATAACATTCTGCCATTCTCACTATGGCTCCCAATCATACGATTTCACAATTAGCCACATGTCACTATTATTTGTATCATAAGAATATATCGGACTTCTTTCGACTTCACTTTTGACTTGAAGCAACGGGAAATGGCAAAGATCAGATTATCCGAGAAAATAACTTGCCAATCCGATTGGAAAATCGATCTTGTCAAGTGTTATTATTTTCAGCATGCAATTTGTTTGCTCTCATAAAAAGGGAATTAATCTGGCATGAATAATGTCGATGTAGCAGGACAGATCGAATATGAATTGACTCACTGACATACATGTAGCTACGGGCAGGCATGTTCCCCCCTCTCAGTATTTTGAAGAACAAAACAATATAGGGTTCAAAAATAAAGAAAAACAAAGAGAACGTGCCTTCCCCAATCATTGGCTTGCCTCCCTTATCATCAGTATGCTTCCACTATGCCAATCTGTAGATGGCAACAAAATATTAATTTTCTATATAAAGGCAGAACACGAATGCAATTATGCCAAGAATTCATATTATCTATAGATCAAATTCAGAATCACCATTATTTATGACCTAATTCTTATTTCGTACCCTACTCACAGGTATGCAAACTCTTGGCGATGCTTGTTCAACAATTAATTGTTTCCTATATCTTAATACCAATTTCCTGTCCACTGTTGACAGCTTGTAAACTAGAAATTGCGCGCTCGGCGGGTCGCGCAGCCGAGCACATGTATCCCCCGAACCAATTGCATTGCACTTTTGTGGGTTGTAATATTGTGAACTGAACAAGTTTGGTGGTGTACGTTGTTCTACTAGGCTGGCAGTAGCCTTTGGGCAAGGCCTCGCGCGCTGTTTGTCCTCCGAGCAGGGTCTGATTAATAGACAAGGCGATGTGCGCTTACAGCAGTGATCTTAACTATTTCTTTATATCATGGTTACCATGGCAACCAGGACTCCGCCCCACACCAAAATCAAAAGGCTTCATCCTCTTTCCTTAATACACCTTCATACCAAATTAGAAAATGATCGGACAAGAACTCGGACCTGTAGAGCGTTCACAAGGTAATCTTAACTATTTCTTTATATCATGGTTACCATGGCAACCAGGACTCCGCCCCACACCAAAATCAATAGGCTTCATCCTCTTTCCTTAAGACACCTTCATACCAAATTAGAAAATGATCGGACAAGAACTCGGACCTGTAGAGCGTTCACAAGGTAATCTTAACTATTTCTTTATATCATGGTTACCATGGCAACCAGGACTCCGCCCCACACCAAAATCTAAAGGCTTCATCCTCTTTCCTTAAGACACCTTCATACCAAATTAGAAAATGATCAGACAAGAACTCGGACCTGTAGAGCGTTCACAAGGTAATATTAACTATTTATTTATATCATGGTTACCATGGCAACCAGGACCGCGCCCCACACCAAAATCAATAGGCTTCATCCTCTTTCCTTAATACACCTTCATACCAAATTAGAAAATGATCGGACAAGAACTCGGACCTGTAGAGCGTTCACAAGGTAATCTTAACTATTTCTTTATATCATGGTTACCATGGCAACCAGGGCTCCGCCCCACACCAAAATCAATAGGCTTCATCCTCTTTCCTTAATACACCTTCATACCAAATTAGAAAATGATCGGACAAGAACTCGGACCTGTAGAGCGTTCACAAGGTAATCTTAACTATTTCTTTATATCATGGTTACCATGGCAACCAGGACTCCGCCCCACACCAAAATCAATAGGCTTCATCCTCTTTCCTTAATACACCTTCATACCAAATTAGAAAATGATCGGACAAGAACTCGGACCTGTAGAGCGTTCACAAGAAAATCTCTGCGGCGGACGCGGCGGACGCGGCGGCGCGACGAGGCCAAATCCATAGTATCCCCCGAAGTGGTTCGGGGGATACAATTATGTCTAGATATCCCTAGATATATCCACGTTGAAAATGTCCAACATAAAGCCTCGAGTAAAAATGTGCTTGGATCTCGTGAATCAGACATGCGGTGCCATCTTGAGAATGCCTTGAGCATGGTGCAGAATACACACTGGCTCAGTGTTATCTAGTGAGCACAAACTAGCATACATGTAGTTCAAAATGGCAACACGCGGTGTAGCATCCCCGCGCGTGACAATCTTTTAATCATACTGGTCGCCGCATTAATGCGCAACGTTCAGCAGGTTCGACAGGTGTAAACGGATGTCTTTTCCAATTAATTAGCATCCTATTGATTCAATGAATTGCAATTAACAAAGCTTAGTTTTAACCCGTTCCCCAACTGGATTTTGCAATCCCATAGAGTTAATACAGGGCCCACCTGGTTCCAGTAGGTAATGGGTTGAATTTAGCTAATTAATGCTAATTGTGAGCCCTGGCTATGATATTTTTAAAAAGAGCAATACTCATCGGCACACAGATGCGTCAGATATTGCTTATATCAACCTTCTTACCGATGCCCAGTCATTCATTGTGAAATCTGCATCATCTGCTGGGTCTTTTTCTAGGCATCCCAAAATAACTTTACATTTCAGCAGAAAGTGCATATTTTTGTAAAATTTTGAATTTTAAAAACAAAATGTTGTTTCAAAGGAAGTATATATCTGTAAGCCATTTTCAGAGAGATTGAATGCTGTTGGTTGGCACCTGGTTGAAGATTTCGCAAATTTTAACTAATGATATTTTCTTAATGCCAATTATCGGCCGATGCAAAAGCGTTGATCCCAAAAGCGCCCAATACGAGATATTGCTTGAACTCGCAGCACTTCGATAAATAATAAATTTTACCTTCTTTATTCCCAGATATAAGATATTAACTTTCATATCACAGCAAAGGACATGTGCCATTTCTAGACTGAGCTCAAGCAGCACACATCTGTTTTGATAGTACGTGTGAAAGGCACAGGGACATTATTATTTCTCCCAACATTGCACTGTGTACCTACGTATGAATGGGCATTATTACTACTGTTTGCATTTCTTACTGTTGAAGTGTTTATCTTTCAATGTGCCACCTCACACATACAGGAGAAAATGTACACATCTCGCTACACAGCTTTGCGTTTTCCTAACAAGAGCCATTATTTACAATGAATGTAAAAGACAAAACGAGAAGAAAAATCACTAGTGATACATCACTTGTGATACATACAAATAAAGGCAAATGCCAGTAGTGGGAAATGCCCCATACACAAAAAATGAAATGTACGCTCTTATTACCAATCATGTGAAAGAATATGTTTTTACTAATACGAGAAGATAAAAATTTGGCAGGGAAACCGCCTACTAATTAATATATTTGGTAAATTATAAAACTCATTTACTGTAAATTGATATCGCCGACGGTTGTGTGTTGATATGCACCCTCGTGCGCTGCGTGCTAATCCTATGGCAAATGCAGCACCCGGGTTTCACTTGAGCGTATCGCACGAACGAGCGTATCTATAGATGTGGCCAGCGTAGACAGGCCAAGCTGACAGTGAATTTAGGCTCAATGTCAGCAGCTTTCATAAACGTTTTAACTGATATTTCTGCATTTAATGATACTAAGGTTCAAATTTTTCCACACACGCGCCTTTTTATGCTATTTCAACAATACTAATCAATTAGTTTGGCCAATAAAGTTATTTCTGATAATTTCCCCAAAATGAGCATTTGAGGCCTGAATTTTCATCAGAGAGTTGCATTTAATTCAGCTAAACTTATTGTAGTCCATGAGTTAAATCTATCAATGCCCAATTAGTCAATTTTGTCCTAATTTTTACATTAACAGACAAATATTGATACATGTATATTCTTTCACATGGTAAGTGATGAAAGCATATTTTTCATTTTTGTTTGTGTGTGGGGGGCGTTTCCCAATACTGTTATTTAGCTTTAAATATGTAACAAAATTAAGAGTCACTGCTTGAAATGAAACAATGTACAGTACACAAACAGATAAATGGTGTTGCCTTCAATGCCAACAGCATGTCTTAGATGTTTGAATTAAGCATTCAAATATAATTACCAATGAAGTATTGTACTATACATTGTATGTTTAAAAAAACTCTCTGGAACAAAAAACAGTTAATAAAGTAAATAGCCAAAACTAAATGTAAATGTTTCTATTTATATGCAACCGATCTTCAATAAAATAACAAATAACATAACTGTGTTAGATTTATTGCTGTAAGTGGTTTATGGTGTAATTTGTACCAATACTTCTACACAATGAATTAGCTCAAAATACTACATGTGAAAGATCCTTTCCTTATGCTGCTTCTTTTCTATGGAACAATCTTCTCCTTATTATTCGCACTTCCCACAATGTTGATACGTTTAAAGGGATAGTTGAGTATTGGTCAAACTTAACTTTAGTAACCAAAACCTGCACGATTACGATACAAACTAATAGTTATAACTTCACCATGCTCGAAAAGTATACACAATTACAAACGACAAAGTAAAACCCCTGTTATCATTCAAAAAGAGCCGTTACAACTCGAAGTGTCAAATTAACTCGGCGCGAAGCACTAGCGTTGTAGGTCCTAATACGGGACTGTATAGTGCAGTGTGCGGTAATACGGGACTGTAGTGCAGTCACTGTGTGCGGTAATACTATACTGTACAGTAGTACGTGTATATTATGTATCGCAACCATAGAAGTATGACTCCAACACTGCCGTTGACGCAACTCGCAAGCCCTGGCCATTCGCATTCGTTCGCCTTTCGTTCACAGTCGCGCTAACACACGGAGAGACTGGTCCATGAGGCGCATATATCACTGATTTTTTGCGGAATGGAAGGAAAAATCATAATCTTAATCCACCCGGTAGTTGGATCACATATTGGAGAGTAAATTGCTGGTAAGTACCGTATCATATGTATAGTTTTAAGCACAATTAGCGTGCACACAAATATTTGGTTTCAGTCTTTTATTAGGAGAACATAGAACGCTAGTGCCTCGCACTAGCGGTTCTAAAAAGTGATACCCGGGCGTCAAACACTTTTATATGATATTTTGAAAGCAAATTTCACAACAATCAGAGCATTTGAATGGAAATTATTATTATTTCCCATGTTTTTTTCGATGATCTTTCATATGGAATTGAAATCAACCAAATCCGTTACAATCGATGTTGGGGGGGCACTTTGGAAATTACCAAAACTCAACTTGGCCTTTAAGTCCAGGTTGAAAACTCATATACCCTAAAATGTTTGCTTTATTAATTTTTATGTCAATATATTTTTAAGCGCTTAGAGGCTTTTTGCAATTTGCGCTATATAAATATCTATTATTATTACTAATTCCTAAACATTACACAAATGTGTAGGATATCAGACATACTAAAAAACACTGACATGAATAGGACTTTGTAGGACTGGATATAATTTTAGATTTCTTCCAAAGTTTGTATTAGATGTAAATTACTCAGCATTTAATAATGTATGCATTTTCTGGCAAATTCGTCTCACAAATCCTACATATCTATTGCATGGGATTTCATAAGATTTATTGCAATTTAGTACTTCAGCTGTATAAATCTCAACTCAAAGATTATCTTAAGATAGGATTCCCTTAGTACGTAAATTTAAGTATGTATATTCATTTCATTTTTGTCTACAGGTAAAAAGTGAAAATGGAAATGTAGTTGTAAATATGAAGAACAAGTTCTGCAAGTTAAAAATTAAAATTACATAAAATTAATTTCAATCTGAATGTGATACTTCTGTGCAAGTAGTCAAAACAACAAGGAACTTTAGATTGATGGTTACATGATACGCTTTATACACATCTATCTTTTTGAAGAAAGTAATATCCTTAGAACTACATTTTAGTACTGCCATGTCATTTAAAAGTTCAAAACAAATCCATTAAATACTTAGCTTAACCATGTTTTGGTATCATATTCCAACCTACATGTACATGTATTCTAGATGTCCAAAGGCAATATTGTTAACCTGTTGCTTACGGGAACTGGGTGGGCTATGTACAAAGTCTATGGGAATTTCAGAATCTCAAAGTGAACGGGTTAACTCCACTGGCATATCAACACAAGTAAAGTGTTCTGATCCATAGAACTGTATTAATCCGTTGCTTACGGGAACCGGGCGGGCTATGTACAATGTCTATGGGGATTTCAGAATCTCGCAGGGAACGGGTTAACTTATCAGGTAATGGAAAATTAATCCACAATTTAAAAATAAAATGTATACACAGCAAAATTATGTCTACATTGTATACTATTTCCACTTAGCATTTTGCCAAAAGTTAGACACTTTTTACTTCATTGATTGATATCAACATGAGTCAAGATTTCTGATCTTAATATCATACAATCTAGTTCTCACAAAGTAATTCAAAACTAATCCACGATTAATTCAAATTAATACTCTGCTAAACTATGTGTGTATTATATTCTGGCATAGCCTATTTATAAATAAAAGCCATATATATTTTTACTTCAATGACATCAACTCCAATAAAACTTTCTGGTCTTCAGAATTTGTTGACAGTACTTACCCAATCATTCCAAACTAATGCACGATTAAATCAACTTAAAGGGATCTAAGAACATTGCCAAAATCCTTAAAACTTACTTGGAACTCTAGCGGTTCTCACATCCCCCCTTGTATTCAAATTACAGATAGAAGCATGGAAAACCTCTTCTGTTATAAAGATGTATGATAGAAGTGTTCAGATTTAATTATCCAGTGGATAATTATAACCATGTACAAGGTCAGTGCAATGAGTTAGAAAATATCACTTTGCACTTTCGCTCATTATACAGTCATATTCAAACATCACTCAGTCCTATCGGATCATTCAAATGTACACATTTTATCAACCCTTCTTCATTTTTTGTATGCAAGTAAACAAAGTTACTGTACAATGCAGATCCCTTTAAATGCACACAGGATATTTAATTGATATGCACTCATCAAACCCACATTGGACATTTAATTCATACCACACGTCACAGAAATGTATGTAAACTTTCCTTACTGCACTTATTAAACCCACACAGGATATTTAATTGATCATATAATTGATTCATTATGCACTCATCAAACCCACACTAGTTAGTCAATCAATATTATTGATACCACACATTAAATAAAGCAAATTAAAATTGCTTCTGCACTAGGTAAACACACACACACACACACACACACACACCAGATAATTAATTGATATTATTAATACTATATACCGTACATTAAGTAAATTTGTACAAAATTGCTTCTGCACTTTAAAAACCCTCACATTAAAAAAAATGAAATTTAAAATTGCTTTCATATCTATTAAACACACACAGGATATTTAATTCATGATGTTCATAACACTAATTAGATTATAAATTTGGTATAAAATTGCTCCCATACTCATTAAACACACACTGGATAGTTAATTGATAACTTGATATAAAATTACCCATGCCCTCATCACACACACATATGATATAATTACAGTGATTGATAAATTTATACCAAAGAACCATAAAATGGTATGCTTCCGCACTCATTAAAACACACAGAGGAAATTAAATTGATTGTAATACGACTAATGGTAACGAACCACACATTACATAAATGTATAAAATTGCAATTTAAGACATTTTGGAAATTAAACTGTAATCATTTATAATGCATAATACATACATATGTACACATGCACTATAAAATTACATGTACTTCTGCATTCATTAAACACAAAAACAGGAAATAAATTTATGAAATTGAAACCACATATTATTAAGAATAGGCTTAGTGCCCAAAATGAAGGTTTCTTTCCACTGTAAAGGATGTTAAAAATGCTGGTGGTTTTTAAAATTAAACCATGATTTACCTGCATCATATCATATCATATGACATCATTCATACATGTGTTGATTTTTCCATCTTTTGAAAGCTGTTATTTTGTGAGAAAATCACTGATTAAAGATATCATGTATTATAAAATATGTATTAAATCAGACCTACTGTTACAAAGTCACGTGACCTTTTGTTAAATGCATGTCAGCCCGAAAATCGAAAATTTTCGTGATTTGTGTACAAAACATATGGAAATAACAGTTTTCCTACAAAGAGATATATCATTGGTTATTAGGTGGGCTGTACATCATACAGACCACCTCATAATTTCGTTAGAATTGCCTTTATTATTATTATTCTTTATTTTTCTTATTTCCAATCACTTTTTTGTTAGCAAGATAACTTGAAAATGGCTCAATCAAGTGCCTTGAAATTTGGCACACATATATATAGGCATATGGACAAAGCAAAATAAGGTTTTGAACCCTGACCTTGACTGATGACGTCATCTAGGCGCCATTTTGTAAAATTTTCTGAATATCTTCTCATGATCATATCTTCATAACGAAAAGTTGTGTCTCATTCATATTTATCATGATCAAGGTCAATATCCGTCCGGTCAATTTCAGGTCAAAAAACGCGCGCGCATGCGTACGTGCGCGCGTCAGCGCGCGCGCAAAATTTTAAAATGTTCAAAATCGTCGCAAATTCATTTTGGATACGTTTTAGGCCATTTTAAGCATTTTACGAAAAAACGCGCACACGCGCATGCGCGCGCGTTTTCGCGCGTACTGGCATTTTGCAACATAGAATCGCCGAATTTTCTCTGTTATCATATTTAGCCCATCTTTCCAAGCATTTTGATACCTTGTTCACCTTTTTCTGACTAGTAAAAACGCAATGAGCTTCCGTTCAAGAAACATGTCCGTGCGCGCGAGCTCTTGTAATACATAGCATATATGGGCAAAAACATGCCTATACAAAATTCATTGTAACTCTTCAGAATGGATGGGAACTCCCAAGTTTTTTTCATATTTGGATAGATTATGAGTCGGAGATATGATTTCATGTCTCATTTGACCCTCAATTAACTCATGGCGTCATCATAACGGCCTTCCAACTCAAAATTTCAATTAGCATATTATGACGTCAGCATATTTTTGGAAAATTGATTGTATCTCTGTAAATGTTGATCGATTTTCTTCCAAATTTTGATATGTTCTAGCTCAGACAATTTTCTACAAATGTAATAACCACGATTTTTCATTTTGACAAAGGCATCATGGCGTATTTTTGCGATTTAAGGAGGCATGTCATTTTTTAACATTTTGCGTGTATTCTCTATGGGACATGACTTTTTTTCAAAACTGGATTCTACATTCCCGTCTTTCGCGACCAATATCTTCTTCGTTTTAGCTTCGTTTACGCTGAACTTCGAGTATGTTGTAGCTGAGACAATAAGCTATCTCAAATGAGCCCTTGATTATGTCTTTAATTTTAGTTCGACCAGCCCACCTATACTTGTTCTAAACAAGTATTAGCAATTCTAGTTTGGTCTTGTTTACACTTTAGGTGTTTGTTTTGGGGGTGAAAATAGTTTAATTATAGTAAAAAATCAAATAAAACAACAAAAACAATTAAATTCATAAGTAAACAAAACAAAGAAATAGATAAGAAATTATCAAAACAATAGAAAACTTAGGAATAACCTGGCTCTTCCAATTTTGTTTGTTGCATTATTATTCCAATTGGTCTTAAGAATATACGTAGTGAAAACCAATGTTTAATCATGAAGAATATATGATTTATGGGTAAAAATATGAATGTTATGACCTTATTTGCATAAATTGAAATTATCTTAGTATTCTATACACTTCACTTGACATGCATGCAAATGTTTGCGTCGATCGGCTGTTTCACGGCCGAGATCTTAAGGTGGGCCATATAGCCCCCCCCCCCCCCCCCCCCGGCCGTAGAAAGACCTCAAATAGCCCGGCCTTTTTAGGGTTAAGGAGAAACAAAAACATAAAGTCTGGTAAGTCAGAACTAGATCTGTCTAATAATTTGAAAATGAAACCGCAGTCTATTACCTTGTGCAAATTTACAAGTCAACATGATCCTTTTTCAATAAAAAGCTGGTGCTATAATTTAAAATTTTCATCAACATGATTTTCATTTTTCACCTTCATCTTATTTCTAGAAAGTGTGAAAACTGAAAGAAATCAATTTCAAATAGTGAATAGCAGTGCTATTTACATGTGTAATATTATTTTTCTTCACACATCTTTTTTTAGTAGGTCACCAGTCTGTAAATCCTTTTTTTCATGGTTACCGTAAAACTCCGTGTATAAGACGCACTTTTTTTCCGTCGGAAATTTTTCAAAGTGGGGGGTGCGTCTTATACACAGGTACAGCCAACCCTGTAGTCATGTTTAATGCATATTACACTGGTCTAGGGCATGACAAGAGCTTGATATAAGGGGGAACATTTATCAAAATATACCTTTTTCCTACATAAATGATAGTGGTTAGCAAAACAAAATGCAAGTTTTAAGCAGTAACACTGCTACTAATTGAATATTCAGATATTCATGAGTAGCAGCCCTCATTTAATATTCAATTTTCTAAACAGTAGTTATTTTTCTCAACAAAAAAGTTATTAATGTATTTAGTATTTTGCATATTTAATGAGCATTGCTACCTCATGAATATATGAATATTCATGAAAAAAAAATATTCTACATTTTTTTTTTTTTTTTTTTAATTATAGAAAGTTGGGGTGCATCTTATACACGAGTGCATCTTATACACGAGTGCGCCTTATACACGGAGTTTTACGGTACCGTATTTGCTGGTGTATTAACCGCACATTAAAAAAAAATTTTAATTAAAAAATGGGGGTGCGGTTAATACACGGGTGCAGTTTATAGCGTATTAACCGCACTTTTTTCATTTTTTTTTTGCAAAAATGGGGTGCGGTTAATACACAGGTGCGGTTTATACACCGGCAAATACGGTATTCATTTTCATACAAAATCATATCTTGAAGACTTGAAGATAACTTTTGCTGAAACTTTTGTAATGTACATCATACACATACAATGTATGACTACTGATTTTCTTACATCCCAAAAAGAGAGTTCTGGAATTGCTTTTAGAGCTGCTCAGCTGACAATGTTACCAATTCAATTCCTTTCATCAAATAAGCATGTACCCAGAGCCACCATTTGTTAAAGAGTATTAATTTTACAATGACATTTTACAATGACATTTTACAATGACATTTTACGTGCCAGATGTGAGTATAGTCATGTGTAAGATGAAGACAATAAAAGAGACAGGATATTCTTTTTTTCAGAAGTGGAATTGAATTCTAAAGACAGTTTGCATTCTTATGGATTAACTGCCCTGAATAAGTACTTCATCATTTCCTTGTTGTTAAAACTGACATTAATACAATTCTACTACAGTAGTAGTAGGGCCCCTTAGCAGAAAAAGATCCTACAATCATTGTTAGTTACAAGTCAGAAAATGTGCTCATTTCAACCAGTCAGATCTGACCAAAGAGCTATTATATACTGTTAAAATCCTTTGCTAGATGTTGATGCCGCCAGGGTCAATTATATGACATCTTGGAATGTTCTCGCAATGTGATTGGTTGAATTCAGGTCACATGACATTCGTGGAAACGTACCATTCAACGATTTTGAAGTCATTTACTTTTGTTAGTACCATTGAACGATATACAACATCATTAAACGTGCAATGGTACTTTTTTAAAGTACCATTGAATGATAAAATGACGTCATTAAACGTGCAATGGTACTTTTTTATGTTGTTGTTGTGCAAGCGCCAGTTAAAAATAACTGCGCGCATTGCGCAGATATTCCATTCATGAACAAGCGCATTAACATTACGCACTCAAGGCATGCAAGGCAGCGCGCTGTGCATTGCGCTGGGAAGTTTGTACAGTACTTTTTACTAGGGCCTAACCGATGCGGGATTTCATTGCCGATCCGATGTCCGATGTTTTTTCCCCCCCGTATCAGCCGATCCGATCCGATGCACCGATGTTTTTCCCAAAAATGTTGCCTTATGTTTCCTATTGTTTTTTTTTTACTACGCGGCCGCGATCTGCCAAGGCCTCTTCTGCATGCGATGCTCCGGGCTGGCCCGGGCGAGGGCAGAGGGAATATGTGCATAACGATCATGACCTGCACCTACAAAAATGCAATGTTTTATGCTTAAATTCATCTTTTTATATGGCAATAAAATAACAAACGTTGATGCTTTGGTTGATTTATGAAACAATATTTACGGAAATATGATTACAAAATATACAGAATTACCTCTGTTACGAGCAGAACATTACTTTTCCCCGAGGTAGATGAACGAAAACTTGATTCGATTGCGTAGTATTGACAAGCGGATGAATAACTAGCAACTGGCGCAAGTAAAAAAGTCCGCATTTTCAACGTTGCCAATATGTGTAATACGTGATTACGTGTATGCATTTAATACATGTGGTCCATGCGGTCTGCAAATTGGCAATGAACAGAGTTTGCCTAATAATTTATATTCCAAGTTCAAGCGAGTTTATCGGTAGAAGAATCTCTGAGATAGTCAGCGAATTCGTTTGCAGTTTTTTGGTGGCTATTTTTGTTGCCATATATTCTTGGATATGTTTCAAAAACCATGTGAACATGTAAGTAAATTAACAGATCGTCTGGCGTAGGTTCGATGAATCTTTCATTTTTATTCTTTTTTGGTTTGTGCAAGGCCGCAGCGGCGCTAGCATTTTCTAGTGCAATGCATAACCCAGCTCTGCGTGGCACCCAAAGCTCTGGGGGGCCGATCTGTGCGTGTTCCGTATACCGGTTACGTTCCACGGACGGGCAAATTGTTGAATTCTGTTCAATTTTCGTCCGTAAATTTGTCAAACAAATCGATGATTTTGCGGAAATAACCACTCCTACGGTAAAATACATACATGGACAATTTTCTAAATTCTGTTTTTTCATTTCCGATTTTGCAAATTTCACTTCTTTTAGTGAATCGGTAGCGCATCGGCCGATTTATCAAAATATTGCCGATCCGATGTTTTGCCGATGTGGCCAAATATCGGCCCGATCCGATGTCCGATCCGATTATCGGTTAGGCCCTACTTTTTACACAACATGGCTGCAGAACCGGGATTTGTTTCGCTGACGGCCTGCCGCTTTGGACGATTTAATCGACAGGATCTATGTAAGTTTTTACACTTAGGTGTCATACAATTTTGATAAACAGTGCAACATGAGCGGCCAGTCTAGAACAAAGACGGGATACAACTGACCTGGCTTTGCACCACGGACCATTTGAAGGATGCAACATTGCATTCACAACATTAGGTATCCCAATTTCCTGCTCCTTCAAGGTCGGGCTATGAACTTATTGAACGCCCCTCGTACTATGCTTGAATGTGCTAATTTGAATTGGGCCTAAATCTTTCTTGCAGACTGGAAAAAATAATGACGTTTTGGTTATTTATTTACACATTGGCACATTTCAAAGAAAGGTATGCTTTGCTATATAACAATCCATTTTCGCAAACCCAAACTCAACTTATTTGAGTGTTTCTCAATTAAAAATAGCAAGTGTGCACAAAATAAGAAATGCATGAAAATTGAAATATTCATAATGAAAATTAACATAGTGGGTATGCCTGGGCACTATTGCGACATGTCTTATCAACAAGAGTGATATCTCAAGATCACTGTTATGTTAAAGTCAATTATCGGAAATGATCGCAAATAATTATATTAATTCAAGAATTATCTTGCTTTTTACCAATTCATGCTAGTTATGATTATAATTTCATCTTCCATTCGACAACGCATCTATCAAGTCTACTTGGCGGCATCGAAGATCGAACTTCAAATAAACCGCAAAGCCCCACTTCTCCTTTTGTTCGCCTTTAGAATATAATATAAACAGGTTACAGGTGTTTTAAACAATTAGTGACAGCTGTGACTCCATCCATAGTAACTCCTTGAGCTGACTTACAATTAGTTGCAACTTTAAAAATAGATTGCAACTTTTTCTGCAACGGGCCCCAGATATAACCTAAAAATAAAAGTCTTTTTGATATAGATAATCTTTGGATTGACAAGGGGTTGTAAAATGATACTTTATTAGCCAAGAATCAGCAGTTTAAAACATCATTCAGGCTAATAATGTTTATCAAGTAATATGATTAGCAGGAAACACGCTTTGAAACGTTGATTCTGGGCTAGACAATTCTATTTATTTTAAAACACACCCACATTTATAAACACCACAAAATGACTTGTGATACTGTAAGATGAGCCTAAATTATCAAACAAAATGATAAGAAATTTACATCATGGAATAGAGCTAACACTGTTTTGGGGGACAGAGAGAGTATGGTATGTCTTATGCAAATAACATGAATTGCATGTTGGTTAGTTGCAAATATTTGTGGCCCTTTTTTCAACTTCTCTATAAATCTTAAAAGGAGAAGATTCTGATATCCATTGAGCTTTGGAATGTGAGAAATGTCCTGATAAGCGCCACCATTATTGTTTATAAACTCGTTTAGTGCTGTAGTGAAATGATTACCCATAAGATAACCACCCGTTCACGGCGGTTACCGTTTTCATTTTCAAGGTTTTGTTACCTGTTGTTGCCATGGACAATTTCAAGATGACTCAAAATGTTGTCTAAACTATTAACGAAGAGTTCCAATAAGGTTTCTCAGTGTATAAGAAAACGTTTTGGTGGCTATATTTCTATTCGAAAACACTACAAATTGTTGGGTAAAAACAACTTTCAGGAAGAAGTCACAGCGTAAAAGACGCACTCTGGAGATATCTGGAGACGGGGGTGGGGGCGCGAGGGAAGCTGCATGGAGACCAGGGGCTGAATCCGCCGAAGCTGTGCAATTTCCGACGGAAACAAAAAACGGTTTTTCCATGACAATTACTGGTTTCCCAAAGAACCAACAATACTAGCACTAAACTCGACTAAAGTTTCCAGTCAACACACATTCATAGCAAGTTGATAAATATTTCAGCATTGATTCAATGAACAAGGAGTATAAAGCCCCATTGAAATCTACTTGAATTGCTTCCCATATATTGTGACCTACATTTTGTACAATGGACTTCAGCCAAGTATCATTACAAGCGAGACAAATATTTGACATCAAATTTATTGAACTTTCTTGAAGTAGTAGGACAAATTCTTTCAGTAGGTCCATACAGAAGTAGACAACCATAACAATGAGGAGCATATTAACCTACTCGGCGTGTTGAACTTCATCAGAAGAAATTTCCACCACTGTACACCGCATGTCAAGGAAAAGCTGTACATGACATTAGTGAGACCTCATCTAGAATATGCTTCTGCTTCATGGGACCCATACACACAGAAGAACATAAATAGCATAGAAAGAGTGCAAAATAGGGCAGCAAGATTTGTGTCCAACACATACGGGGAAAATACAAGCATCACTGCCATTCTTAAAGAGCTTAAGTGGACTGCGCTTCAAGACAGAAGGAAATGTCATCGCCTAACCTGCTTTCAAAAGATGCTGAACGGAAACCTGGACATCAAACATGAGGACTTCATTCAACCCAAAATAGACAGAAACCGAAGGGGCCATTCTCTACAGTATCAACAGCAACACACAAACTCTGAGGCGTTCGCAAATTCATTTTTCGTCCGTACAACCACTGAATGGAATAAGCTACTTCAATCTACAGTAAACCAGCCCTCACTTCATACATTCCAGAATGCGCTTGCTAAGGACCCTTCTGTCCTTAGGGGCTAACCACTCTCTCGGACCCACCTCCATTTAAAACTCCTATGGAGTGTTTTGGAGGAATAAACTACCAAGTACCAAGTAGGACTGGTCCCGATAATACTCAGGATTTGGTCTTTGACTATTAGGTCAGGAGAATGCACGGACTGCCATCAAATGGTATCATAAACGGATAAACCCTCCTGAATGTTGTACAACAAACCTGGATCACATTTCAAATGAGGAGGATGTACAGTACTACAGCGTAGTTTATAGCTAAAATTTATGGAAGAAATGTGATTTGAAGTGATAAACATAATTACATACAGTATTAGTTAAGCCATCCCATCCTTAACAGGCTACAAATACCTAACAACCATCCTACGTACGTAACTCTGTGGCATGTCCTGAGTGGGTTACTGTTTACCACTGTATTACTGAATCTCCCATATAGGCAACATCATGTAGTGATCCTTACAACTCGTATGAAAATATAAAGGCAAAACATGTTATGACCACCCTTTGATATGGTGTTTCACTTTCGATACGCTACTTCCCAGTCTCTGTGTAGTTCAAGCTGTAAATAGGATGTCTATAGATGGATTGGTTGCTATAATCCATCTACAGCCGTTCCTAAATGTACTCCAACCCTTAGAGTGGGAATAGGGGTGCCTGGATAAAACCATACTTAACCCATTGCTTACTGTACATGTATGCTAAACTGAGCACTACATTTCAAGAAAGGAACTGGCTGAATACGCAACACCATAAATGTACATGAGTACTGGTTCTTTCTGATATTTTGTTTTGTTGGCTTTGGTTTGGTTTCAAATTCATGTGAGAGCACACTTACTAACATATGGACTTCTACATGAGAGGGATACCTTTTGAAATTCAATACTTTATAAATATTACACATTGGTGAAAATATACCAATTGATGTGGCTTTTATTAAAATTTGATTCTGTTAATCTCTGTACTAAATGTCAATTTTAGAAAAATAATTTACATAATTTACAATTCTTTAAAGGGGTAGAGGGCGCTGCACAAAATAATTTTTTGGTGAGGTAATGAAAAACTGAGTGTAAAATTTGAAAGAGCATACAATTTTAATAGCAGAATAAACTTTATTTGATCAAAATCGGTTCAGAAAAGGCTCAAATATCAATAAATATATATCTGATCGGAATAAATCTGGGGCCCAGATTTATTCAATGTTTAAAAAAAAATATTAAATGCCAACACTTTTTCAAAAATGTTCAAAAGAGGTTTTTAAATAGTTGTTGATGATCTCTCTATCTAATCATTATTTCAACAAAACATCACATGTATGCATACTTTTGTATGAAAAATGGTTGAAACCAATGCTTTTTTTTGAAAGCGCCCTCTTGTGTTTTAATGGCTCTTTTTGAATGATAACCGTCTTTTCAATTAGTCGTTTGTAATTTTCTATACCTTTCGAGCATGGTGGAGTTATAACTATTAGTTTGTAGTGTTATTGTGCAGGTTTTGGTTACTAAAGCTCAGCCTTACCAAAACTGCACTACCCCTTTAAGGAAAAGGGTTGAAAGATTCAGGTGTCGGAATAGCGCACTATTGTGTGTTAACGGCTGCTATTTGAATGTAAACAGTGCTGTACAGTAACATTGAATCTAAATATTTCTTTTTACTATTTAGGCATGTTAGAATGAAAACAAGTACCTCAGTTTTCAATTTATTAACGTACTAGTTTTTAAGCAATTAAAATAAGGTTTGACCAGTAGGAAGTCAGTAGAAATATTTTAGTGTAAACTTGTTTTTTTCAATTTGTATAGATCTACAGTTCTACACTGGACACAATAAGTTGTTATCAAATTTGATAAAACTGGCAGGTAAATTTCCTAAAGAGATAAATTGAATTAAATACTGTACATGTGTAGATCGTGTAATATATGTGTTTACCAGTTTTATTAGCTGGCATTTATCCAAGATCTGATACGAAAGGCGTCATACCTTTTAATTTCAAAGATAAGCAATCATAGAGCTCATGCATGTAATTTGGCTTTTCAGTAATGGAGTTCCTCAGAGCTTGCATTAACCCACTGAGGTTTATGTATTAATACAAATCAAATAAGAAATCAAACGTGTATTTTCTCTTTCCAAATTGTCTCGAAACGATTAATGCTACATTGTAGCCCGTTAGCTTGTACTGTACAAATGTAAAAGTGAATATTCCATCAGATAATAAACCAAATCAGAATGTTTTTTTTCCCGTTGAGCTAACTGAATTTGTTCAAAAATTAAAAATCACTCGTTATCAATGAGGCTATCTCTTTTTTTATTTTTTTTAATTTAAAATATGCCTAATTTGTTTTCAATTCTGGGATAATATTTAAAGCAATTTATTCAACATCATCAGGAAGAATGTGGAAACTGGAAACTGAAAGAACAGGATTTGAAAAGTTGCCTGAAGTTTGCTTATCATACTAGCAATGATATATATATTTTCTGATAAAATGGATACATACAACCCAGATACAAACCTGAGGATATGAAATCAACTTAAGAATATGTGCGAGGGATTATGACCAGAAGTATCTTTTATTTTTTACCAATATAACAAAAATTTGGCACCAGAAGGATATAAATTTATACAAGATGTAATTATGCGGGAACTCAAAATTTAGCAAAACATTTATTTAACCTGTTCCCTTCGAGTTTGTGAAATCCCTGTAGACTTTGTACACAACCCACCCGGTTCCCGTAGTTAAGGGGTTACGTAATACCCTTCTCACTCTCACTTAAAGAAATGTATTCAACAAAATTAAATAGTCCAAGGATTAATCATGAAGAGTAAAATACACATACTAGGTTAGATAGTTCATTCTGCTTCCAGCCTTCATATGGCCTTCAATCTGGATTTGCAAAGCTTCTATGCAGATAATAGATGAGTTTGAATGAAATAATTTATACAAAGTGGATGAAACCATGAAGGTTACTGAATAGATTTCTATTGATAAAAGAAAATCCTTTGAAAATAATCAAAAAGGGTTCTTTTTTTTTTAAAGGGCAACCTAACATCGGTGAACTCATGCAAATCCTGCCCAAGCAATTACAACAACAAAAAACAGATATAGTCATTGTTTACTCAAGAGTGACCTTTTAATATTCATAATATCTATAGAAAATGTAAAACATTCTGTATGTACATGTGCATTGTTCATGTATCACTAGCAGGCACACTCATGTTACTATGTTAATTTGTAAAGTGTATGTATCGCATATATTGGAAATTGCACGCTACAAAAACGTTCAGGGATCTCACAGCGGGAGTGTGAAAAAAGTGCTTATTATTTAACTTTTTCAACCATCCAAACCTATTTTACTTTGGATTAGAAAGATAACACTTTAACTGTACTGTTCATTCGAGGAAATAATGCAAATTATTCTTCATTTTTTCAAAATTTCTGTCGGCAAAAAATCTACTATGAATGTAATGTTGGATCAGAACATTTGTATAACAAGTAAACAAATGTCTGATGAATCCAAAGTCTATTTGGCTTGAAGCCATTGCGGGTAGTCCCGTGTCCTGTCCAAGGATTCTCCATCACACCTCAGCGAATAGCTACATACCGATTATTTTTTTTACAAAATGGTTAAATATTTGTTCATACCCCAAACTTTACCCAAGTGGAATTCATGGCCATCAGCAGCAGTGCTGTAGCGAAGTCCAGACTCGAGACTGCTTTTGATGGTCTTGTGACTCGGTAAAAGCGAGTCTGATGTTAGTTTATTGATTTTAGTACTAAAAATTGTTAAATGTTACCGTTTGAATTTTCATTGCAATTACGTACGATGCCATAGTGTTTGGCCCGTTTGTATGCTATAAAATGAATGCAAAAATCATGTACGGCATCGCTATAGATCACTACGGCATGCCGTGGCCACTGGCCATGCCCATGGCCCAGGGCCGGGTGCGAAATGTTTAGGCTTAGCCTATGGCTGACTGTGATTCCTATTGCACTGTTTCTGTGTTCGCGCGAGCGCGACGTGACTGAACGAGCTTCAATGTTCGTGTGAAATCGAAAAGGTAACGAATGACAGTCAACGTGCCTAGTCAACCCAGTTCAATAGGGTCATAATCTTGAGTCACTAGTGAACATGACAGATTTAAAGCACCCTAATATCAACCATCCAACCCTTCTAACACCTCTGTCATATGGTAGACTCTAGTAAGCAAGCTTGTGAGAATAGCTAAAAAATATTAATAACATTTCTAGCTATAAACTCACCCATAAAACAAACTATGGATGGGGGGGGGGGGGGGGGGGGGGGAGGGGGGGTGGGGTAGAATTGTAGAATTAATCACATTAAATCATTTTAATTAATTTTAAATTAATAATTTGAAAGTTACACAAGCCTTCTGATGTCAAAAGTACTTTAAATTCATATCTGAGAATAAATGATCTGGTAAACTTATTGCCATAATTGCTGCTAAGCTGTTTAGGCATCTGTGCCAGTCAACTTTTCAAGTCCCCCTCCCCCCCCCCCCCCCCCAAAAAAAAAAGAAGAAAAAAAAAAAGAAAGAGATTTGAGTCTGCATTAACTTACTTCCAATGGGATCTATACTGTAGCTGTTATGTACAGACTATGTGCATCCATGGAATGCAAGGTAATGTAACTCTAAAGAATACTACTGGTAATTTCTTTGAAACTAGCATTGAACTAAGAAGATTTAAAAAGTCACACTGATAGAAAGTTTTTTGAAGTTAAAAAAGACCCAGGCTAGGGAGAAAGGGAATTCCCATAGTGTTTTCATGGACAATAAGGGCAGCTTTTAATTTCATCCCTAAATGCATGGTAAAGGAGCAAGGGGTTAATGCAGCATGCAGTTAACCCCTTGACTTGCAGGGGTGCCATTCAACTTTCAAGACAAAGAAAACTTAAAGAAAGCAATTCCGTCAGACATTATCACGCAAAGCGTATGTACGATAAGTACATTCTCTCTCTGCACCAACAAGGCATTCTCTACTAAGACGTGCCCACGACTTGGAATGCATGACTAAACAAACCAATGCGGTATACAAATTGCATCAGAGATCAGTTCTTTTAGTCATGCATGACAAGTCTTGGGCACATCTTAGTACAGAATGCCCACCATCAATACCCTGTCTGGTAGGCTCCAGCATTGGGCCATTGAAAAGTACACTGAAAAAGTATGAATTATGAATGTTACATGTCTCATAATTAATTTCTGACAGTTTTAGACTAGAAAATCACACAAATTTGAAATTTTCTAAAACCTTAATTACTTGATAAGTGTCGATTCCAATGCGATGATCAGATTTGTGATTTAATTCTCGTATTTTGAGTTATCGTCGAAAGAGCACATTATTATTTTTGTTGCATGAGATCAATTATTTACTGAAACCAGCACCACTCTACTCTCATTGACGATGCACGCAACTCAATTTCAATTTCTTGGATTTGAGCGATGTTGGCATCATTTCACAAATTTACTCGTAGCAGACGATCTACGGCTACGCATTATTTCTCCTCAAAACTTTGGCCAGTGCCACTTCTAAGGGTAGTGCGCACTATCACATGCCCAATATTTCATAACATGTGCAAACACAAATTTGTTTGCGAGGAACAATTGGCAAAGGTCACACATAGGTACATTACAATAGCGTTGTGCGGAGATCAACCTCTTCCGCCTGCTGCACTATGCAACATAAACATATTTTTGCTGGCCGATTCCTCCCTTCGTTTACCAGCAAATACAAAACAAAACTTTTGTTGAAATATGTCATCCACAATTCATATACTTTGATAATAATTACAGACTCTGTTGTTTTGAAGACCGCAAAATTGCAAAATGTAGAAAAAAAATGATTATTTCCCGTCTGTTTTCCTTTACCGATATCGATACGTCCTAAAACATAGCGTTCAACTGTTGAACGGTACTGTGTAAGAATGGGCGGTATGCTTATCTCCAGCGTATTAGCGTATATATTGCATGTAAATGGTCCAACTGATTGGACCATTTAACTTTAGTAGATGTGGCAACGGTGCACCCCTGCAAGTCAACGCTGGTCTCCAACAAAGTTACTCAAATTCAAAACAAAAGCAGTGCGGCGTGCCACTGCCAGTGCCGATGGCAATGACCGTCTGTCATTAACCATAGTTCATTACAAATCAAATGTACAAAAATACTCAAATATTCATAAGACGAAAATGGTAAAAACAAGAACAAAAACATAACTCGTCATGCTTGTGTTGTGGCAATGAATGGCGATTGAAAATACTGGTCTACCAACGGCAATGCACTGTGTGGCATCGCCTCTCTTGTCGGGGAGGGGAGGGCGTGAGTGAACACCAACCCGTTGCTTTGCCATTTGTTTTGTATTGTGATGCCGTTAATTGACCAAAAAAACATCCACACATAATTTACATTTACACAATCACCGCAGTCTAAGAGAATGCATTATATCAATGGCAACATTAACTAAGAAAATTGACTTACCTTGTCCTTCAGTGACTTCTTATCTCACTTAAGTTGGTCTAAATATTGGTCTAAACATAAAGATTCAACACGAAAAGTTCATAATTAGATCACCCACTGTCGCACGCATTAGCAGGTGGATATTGTGTGTACATTTCGTGCATTCGGCCGGTGTACGGATATGGCGAGACTGTACCGTACTTTGCACGCGCGCATATCATATCGTCGCGATTGCACTGTACATGGTACCCACTTCCGTGATTTTGTAGTCTACCAGTACCAATATACACGTACCCAAAGACACTACCAGTAGCGAATTATATTTTGACAAGAGACTACATTTTTTTCATTACAGGAGGTATATAATTGCAATATTTGTTTTCATATGTTCATAATTCATATTGATATAAGCACTTTCGAATCATGAATATCAGACTAGTAATGTAACGAAACAAAAGAAATATTCACCATATTACACACACACAAAATAATATATAGGAAAGAATTTGTAGAAATAAACAAATTTACGTAAACAGGATACAAGTATAGTATTCAACGTGTTATTTTGGCATACAAAGTGGCATAGTCAGACGTGTTGACAGTTTCTCGATCTCAAAAGTGTGTATGTGTGGGGGGAGGGGGCGAAAAGCTCATCGAGGGGGGAAGGGTTGTATATCCCCCTCCCACATTAATGTTTGTATTTTTTTTTTATTGAAATTTTGCAATTCGGTGCATGTCTTAGCATTGTGTGCGCCCACAAGGTTGCCCTTGGCTGGAATGCTCCCCAGGTGAGTAGAAAACGTCGGTACTCTTTGTGTGCTGGATTGATTGCAGAATGTATCCGATGACCGGGGTAACTTATCTTGTAAAGCGCATAGAGATGATTATCAATCGTGATAGGCGCTACCGGTATATGAGACGCCGTTTGCCTAAAATATTATGACAAATTATAGAGTTATGTAATCAATATTAAGCAAATAATGAACATTATTTGCATAATTATAATGCATGCAATGAAAAACGTATATAATCATGAGTTCACTTGCATTATTTATTAACAATAAATCAAAACACATTATTTATAAATAATTATATACGTTTTAAATTGCATATTAGTATAATCTATGTTCATTATTTTGCTAAATAATTATTATAGCCTATTATATAACATAATTTTTACATTTTCAAACGGTGCCCAGTCATAGCGGCCGCGGATGAATTGGGTTCTCAGTTCTTAGTACATGCAGTATGTTTCATGCAAAATAGCACCATCTTATGATTATAGAATGTGAATAATGAACACATTTTTTTGCATAGCTTTTTCCGGGTCAAATTAGCCAAATTAACAATCCATTTCGTTTCATGTCATTCAAATTAGAGCGATTTTCTTCTAGTGCTGTTCGCCATATTGATTTTCACTTTAAGAGCCTCTGAATTCGTTAAGCATTTGATTTTGTATACTCCTGCATATTCAGATTAGTTTGGGTCTCGTCATTTAATTTAGCGCCATGACAGGAACGAGAATGTATACCCCAATCAGCAATCAAATTCGAATGTAGGCACTCGATTCCCGACTCGATTTCGTATACTAAAATTATCCACTCATATTCGTACCCACGGGGGAGGGGGGGGGGGCGGGTTCAACCCCCACCCCCCCCCCCCCATTTGACCAAAAAATGACTGTTTGGGGGGTTTGACCCCCCCCCCCCCCCCCCCCCCCCCCACCACTTGTCACTTGTAGCTGCACATTTTAGCAGTCTCGATCATTTTTGTAAGGTACTCGGTCTCGGCTTCGAAAATTTACTACGGACAATCCGAATTCAGATACTCTTGACTACGGTGGGAAACCGACGCTCTTAAATTAAATCTTGAATAAAAATTACATTCATGAGTATCATGATTATGGAGACATTTGAAAAATCATAACCCATTTCATTGTTCTGTTACCATAAGCCAAACTGCAACGTACAAGTGAAGTGGGAAAGCTCTCAGTGATTTTGGTTGAAATTGTACATAGTTGAGTTTTGGTATAGAGTGCGCTTCAAGAAAATTTGTTGTGCGGTAAAAAAAATACTAAATCAAATTTAAAAGTGCGTGCAATTTTAATGACAGAATCAACTTTATTTGATCAAAATCGGTTCGGAATTAGCTGAAATATCAATAAATATATCCAATCGGAATAAATGTGGGATCCTATACATTATTTTATTCGATGATGAAAATATAAAATGCTTACACTTTTTCAAAAATTCACAAAAGAGGCTTTTAAATAGTTGTTGATGATCTCTCTATTTAATCATTATTTTAACAAAACATCACATGCACATTTTTAAAATTAAAATGTTTGAAACCAATATGTTTTTAATGGCTCTCTTTGAATGATAACATGCTTTTTGTGTGTGTACCTTTCGAGCATGGTGTAGGTATAAGTTATATAACTATTAGTTTGGAATGTTATGGTGCAGGTTTTGGTTACTAAAATTCAGTTTTAAACTTTGAACAAAACTGTATACTATTCTATATTCAATTTTGTTTAATATGGAAAAGCATGTAATACATTATTATGTTTCTGTCATTTTCTTATGACCTGCCTCGATTATGTAGTAAACAAGTGATTACAATCCATATCCAAAGTAAAGGAGTAACACAAAAAAGGCTACTTGAAATAACATGTACGAGAATACAGTTACTATACATCTAAGGAATGATACATAGCAAAACGACAGAAAAATTAAATGGTGAAGAAAACATGGACAAATATAATGATATTTGAATGAAAGATAAAATAGCATAGATTGTATGCTCCTTTTTAATTTATGTTGAAACATGAATAATGTCGCTTTTCCATATCAAAGAAAGTTGGACGCTTATAAGAAACTGGTTGTCTATTGAGGTACCTTAACAGTATTGTTCCTGTTCCCTGGCTCTAAATTGAATGACGATTGCGCAGTGTTAATTAAGAAAACAATAATTTTAATATGCAGGAGTGCAAACTAAAATCCCCATTAACGAATTTGAATGTTGAATGCTCTTAAAGTGGACATGAATATGAAGAATAAATAGCACGCCAAGAAAATCACTCTCATTTGAGTGATATCAAACGAATTTGACTGCTAATTTGCCGAATTTGACCAGGAAAACCTATATTACAAAATAGTTGAAAACTTATACATGAATGAAGAAAGGATTTATATATATAAGAGAACTTGAAAAGAACAAAAATAATCCTTACCCCATCCCATTCCCTACCACATGCGCTAAAAGAACATAATTTTGTTTATTGCACTATTTCGCCGTCCCTATTATCATGAATGCTATATACACTCAGCAAAAAAAGAAAGTGAACACCTTTTCAAGTTCATATTTTTCATATAAGATTTTATGAAAAATAAACAAATTATATATCAAATTAAAGGATATTTAATTGGCTTTCGACTTGGTAGGTGAATACAAATTGAAACTTTACGCATGAATGAACACATTCATTTGTCTGTTCCAAGGTACAAAAGTAAAAACTGCAAAATTGCACAGCAAATATAAACATTCATATTGCACAGAAAAGTTCAACAAAACATGATAAAGTTTTGCATGGTTCATATTGCACTTGAAAAGAAAATTATTAAAAAGAGTAATCGTTGTTTGTTTAGAGTCAGGTTCTTTTTTTCTTTGCAGTGTTTCTTTCTTTCTTTCTTTAAAGTCAATATCTTGTTGGGCCACCATGACTGTTAAACGGCGCATGTTGGATATCACTCCGTGTACTCTCTCCTGTGATAGGTTTCTCCACTCTTCGCGGTCAGGTATACCGACCCAGGTCTTCAAGGGTGTCACCAGGTCGGATGCGCCCATTTACGGCCTTTCCTAGTTGGTCCCATATGGCTTAGATAGGGTTCGTAAGGGGCAAGCAGGCTGAACAGGGATCCATTCGCTCGATGTTGTGCTCTTCCAAAAACTGATGGACAACTCGAGCGGGATGAGGATGTGCGTTATCGTCCTTGAAGATGGTTTTCGGATTCCTCTCCACGTATGGCACTACAACGGGTTGGAGGATGTCACTGATGTACAGTTTTGCATTCAAGTTGCCGTTGAGGATGACCATCTCTGTACGGTCCTCATCCGTGCTGTCTCATACCATGATACTCCCTCTGTGTCCTTGCTGCACTTCCTTGACACAAGCATCCTTGAAGTGCTCATTCCTCCTCCTCCTCCAAACATGAATTATGCCGTCGCTGTTTTGCAGACAGAAACGGGACTCATCTGTCAAGAGTACTCGGCGCCATTGAATCCTTGTCCATCTCACATGGTTCCTTGCCCACTAGTCTTGCTTTTCTATGTGAAAGCGGGTTTTTGCTGCTTTTCTTGATTTTGATTCCTTGAGCATGGAGTCGATTTCGTATGGTTTGTGTTGACACATGGCGAGCACCTTGACCGCTGGC
Source organism: Echinarachnius parma (assembly GCA_037951105.1). Taxonomy (NCBI): domain Eukaryota; kingdom Metazoa; phylum Echinodermata; class Echinoidea; order Clypeasteroida; family Echinarachniidae; genus Echinarachnius; species Echinarachnius parma. Next base: position 187,499 of record JBAMJV010000907.1, on the reverse strand, counting down.
TTCAAGTGCAGTGAACCATGCAAATCTCTATCGTGTTTTGCTAAACTTTTCTGTACAATATGACTTTTTAAATCTTTTGCGCAATTTTGCAATTTTTACTTTTGCACCTTGGAACAGACAATTTAATGTGTTCACTCATGCGTAAAGTTTCACTTTGTTTTCACCTACCAGGTTGAAAAACAATTAAATATCCTTTAATTTGATATATAATTTATTTGTTTTCTATAAAATCTTATATGAAAAATATGAACTTGAAAAAGTGTTCACTTTCTTTTTTTGCTGAGTGTATGTATATGAGGCTATGGTTTAATATTGGTGAATGTTGTGACGAGCTCACTAAACTATAGGAAGGAGTAGGTGAACTTTGGCATGGAAAAGGGCTCTTTCCTTCTTTCTTTCTTTTTTTTTTTTTTTGCTTGCCATGCATGTTAAAGGGATAGTTGAGTATTGGTCAAACTTAACTTTAGTAACCAAAACCTGCACCATTACGGTACAAACTAATAGTTATAACTCCACCATGCTCGAAAAGTATACACAATTACAAACGACTAAGTAAAACCCCTGTTATCATTCAAAAAGAGCCGTTACAACTCATTGGTTTTAGCCATTTTTCATACAAAATTGTGCATTTGATGTTTTGTTAAAATAATGATTCAATAGAGATATCATGAACAACTTTTTAAAAACCTATTTAGATTTTTTTTCAAAGTAGTCTGTAAGCATTTTAAATTGTTTTTCTAAAAAGTCAAAATGTCCCCCGGCTGAGAACTTTTTAATAAAAATACGTTTATGGATATTTCAGCCGATTTTGATCAAATAAAGTTTATTCTGTCATTACAATTGTATGTTCTTTCAAATTTGACAGTCAGTTTTTCATTATCTCACAAAAAAATATTTTGTGAAGTGCCCTCTTTACCAAAACTCAACTATCCCTTTAACGGTGTTTGTTTGTTTTATTTTATTTAAACACGGTAAAAGCCCTCGATCAGCCAAAAAGGCTGTTTTTCAGAGAGGCGGTGTCGATGTTGTTGTTTTAGTTGTTGTTGTTGTTGTTGTTGTTGTTGGTGTTATTGTTACTGTTGTTGTTGTTGTTGTTGATGATGATGATGATGTTGTTGTTGTCTTCGTCGTCGTCGCCGTTGCAATGTATAAATCGGCTGAGATTACGGGAATGCTGTCATACACGGGTATGACACGCCTAACTGTTGTATCTCCAAGTTATTAAAGGGATGGGTGAGTTTTGGTCAAATTTTAGTAACCAAAACCTGCACCATTGCGGTACAAACTAATAGTTATAACTCCACCATGCTCGAAAGGACTGGTATATATACACAATTACAAACGACTAAGTAAAAAACCTGTTATCATTTTAAAAAGAGCCGAGTTGCAAATCAAGAGGGCGCTCTCTAAAAACTTATTGGCTATTAAAGGGGACCACCAGGCAAAGAACAACACATTATTATATGTTTTGGTACCGTTTTGTGATATCAAATAGATACCCAACATTTTGCAAAGGGTTGTGTAACTCATAAACAAAGCAATTAATTTCCACCACTTACGGAACCACTGCTATTTCCTGGTTCCATACGGGCCAACCATTTGCGAGTGCGCCAATGCTATTCACGCGCACGTTTGTAAACAATAGATTCACGGGCGATTCGTTCGCTCTGCACACGTTGCAGCTAGTTCACCGCACACATAGCAGTCTGCGTAATTCAGACCACATGAACGCATGCTTTAGAATGGTGATGCGTTTCCAATTATTTTTTTTCTTTCTGGAAACATATTTTTGTGAACTTGTTGATGGAATGGAATACTAAAGATGTTACCTTTCTTTAATAAGAATATTATTTGTGGGTGGTGGTACCCTTTAACCATTTTTCATACAAAATTGTGCATGTGAATACATTTTTTCATAATGATTAAATAGAGATATCATCAACAACTATAAAAAATAAAAAAATATTTTGATTTTTTTGTTAAAGGGGTAGTTTAGTTTTGGTAGAGAGGGCGCTGCACATCACCATTTTTTTGTGAGGTAATGAAAAAGTGAGTGTCGAATTTGAGAGAACATGCAATTTTAATGGCAGAATAAACTTTATTTGGTCAAAATCGACCCAGAAACGGCTCAAATATCAATAAATATATCTGATCTTATAATTATTTGGGGCCCAAATAATTAGATGATTTTTTTATCAAAAAATTTAAAAAATGCTTGCACTTTTTCAAAAAATTTCAAAAGCGTTTTTTAAATAATTGTTGATGATCTCTTTATTTAATCATTATTTCAATAAAACATTTCGAGCATGGTGGAGTTATAACTATTACTAGTTTATACTGTTACTGTCCAGGTTTGGTTACTAAAAATCAGCCTTACCAAAACTGTACTACCCCTTTAAAGAAGTCTATAATAAGCTTTTTTTTTTCTTTTTTCTAAAACGTCAAGATGTCCCCCGGCAGGGTAAACTTATAAATAAAATATTTTGAAATCAAATTTTACAACAATGAGAGCATTCAAAAGGGAATGATTTCAATGAACTTTCAAATGGAATTAAAACCAACCAATTTACTGTCAAGGGGCATTTTGGGAAGTATACCAATACCCAAGTGAGCAACTTTAATGACGCACAAAATATTATGCATGTGTTTATAAACGCTGCTTAATAATCTGCGATATGCTAATTGCCCCATCTAAAAAAAATGACTGAATTTAATTAGCTGAACTCAAGTATTTGGTGATTACGTCCGCGGTGTGTCTGTGGATTTTAATGGACTTTGAAGAGTTTGTTAATAAACCAGATGTATAAAGGTATACTTTGTTTGATACGTATACACGTAGGCATGCGGGAATTGAATGTCATTATAATTGCCATAATTATATAGTCATTCTTGAACTGAAACATAAAAATACATTTTATTGCTCTTATCTTTAGTATTTTAAACAATATGGACCATTATATTTGTAGTCCGGGTATAAAATTATAGTTCTTGTTTTGTAGGTTATAGTATTTTATCTTGTATTATTATGCCTGCATTAGATGCTTCGTTCTTCTCTGACAACCCCCCCCCCCCCCCCCCCCTCCCCCCTCCCCCTAAATAAAAATAAAATAAAACAGTTTCTTAATGGGACAATATATTCAACAAGAGAAGTAATTATAGTTATATAGTTATTGTCACGGGAGGGGGGGGGGGGGGGGGGCAAAATGGCTATAGAGATAAGGAGTCTCCAGATTTCAAAAAAGGGCCATACTTCCCCTTTGATCCCCCCTAATCCCCCCTCTTCTGATGCCTCATTGCAGATTACGTACGGTGGTGTAGACGGGAAGGCAAGGGAGGGGGGGGGGGCTCTTTGCATCCTCACTGAGTACACAATTATTTGTGGGCACGATGCCCCCGGCCCGCCCCGCAGCTGCATGCGCCTCTGACTTTGCCCTTTATATCTTCGTTCTTTATGTTTATTGACACTGACCACTTAACTCATTACATCAATGAGTCTGTATTCAGACCGCAAAATCTAATTGTCAAACAATTTTCAAATAAGTATGAACATTCAGTAAAACGTAAAAAGTTTAATATAACTTATTTTTTTGTGAACAAAAAATTGTGTAAAGAAAGAAACTTAGTTTGTATAGATGATCTAATAAAAAATTAAAAAAAACATCACTCATATCATTGATATTGGTTGCGCGTCCCGGAAGTCGTATAATAAAACAGGCATTTTCGTTTAATATAGTGAATTGAAAATAAATACATATCCGTCACGCATTCTTATAATTCCCTTATCTATAGAAGAAATAATTACCCGCTACGTGTGGAGGTTTAAAACGCACCCGACGGTTTCGTCGCAAGTCAAAAAATAATACAGATTTGAAGAAGCTCTTACAAATCTGTATTTGCCTATAGGCTGTGTGACGTAATTGAAAATGATCAAGAAAGGATATACTACGACATTTTGCATACGTTATAGTAATAATGTTTACTGACGTACAAAGTGCTTGATTTCATTTACTATACATTCATGAAAACATCCGTAAACAATACATATTTTCATATAACAACCCATCGCATATAAACTTCTATCTCTTTCAGTTTCGGTTATTCCCAAAATAGCAAACAATTAACACGTACACGAAAAACAAACAAAATCAAAATGGAGTGGAAGTTGGAAAATCGGTGAAAGGACATCATTTATCATGCTCCGGCGACTTTTGCTCCGTGGTGAAATTTCTGCCCAAAACCATCTCTAGTGACAAAATATGCTACTATTTCTTGTTCTGGCAACATAATGTTCGTCGACTTTCTTCGTAGACAAATGCTCCGCCGGGTAAATACCTCACCGACACTGCTTCAGAGACAGCTCCGCCGAACATGGACTTACTTAGTTATATAACGTATCTAAATCATAGAATTACGGGGGCATAATGGGCTACATTGGCCCAAAATCTCAACCTCGTCATCTGGCGTCATTTGTTAGTATGATATGTAAGCACGATGTTTAAGGGGTAAAGAGGGCGCTTTGAACATTTTTCTTTTTGCGAGGTAATGGAAAACTAAGTGTAGAATATATTTGGTCGAAATCGGTTAAGAAACGGCTGAAATATCCATATATGTATCGTTCATAATCCTACACATTTCTGGAAATATATATCTAACATAAAACAAAAACGTTTTTGAAGGTCTCTCTATTGAACAATTATTTTTTACCAAATATCACATTCACATATTTTGATTTTAAAATAGTTGAAACTTCAGGTGTCTGGAGGGCGCCCTCTTATGTTAACAGCTCCTTTAAAAGAATGAAAACAGCCCAGTAACTTAGCCGTTTGTGTATTGTACCATTCAAGCATCATTGAATTATAACAGTTAGTTTGTAACGATAACTGACAAGTTTTAGTTACTAAAATTTGGTTTGACCCCCAAAAACCTCCGACTGGTTTTGACAATACAAATTGACAAAGTGACTTATTTAACCCTAAGAAGGCCGGGGGGGGGGGGGGGGGGGGGCCATAATGGCCCCCCCCCCCCCCCCTCCGCGATTTTTGTTATTGCTCCAAAACGCGGTAAGATGACGCGCCGCTGCTTGGTGACTTTTTTCTTTTGGGTCTTGCGCATATTTTAAAACAAAAATCTCAAAAATCGGACCGACCGTTACGAAGTCACGTGACCTTTTGTCTATGCATGTCAGCCCGAAAATCGCTCAATTTTGTGATTTGTGTACAAAACATATGGAAATATCAGTTTTCGTACAAGGAGGTATATCATTGGTTATTTGGTCTTGTTTACATTTTATATGTTTGTTTTGGGGTTCAAAATAGCTGAATTATAGTTAGAAATAAAATAAACAACAAAAACAATAAGTAAAAAAAAACAAAGAAATACATAAGAAATTATAAAAAAAATTGTCGTATTATTACTCCAAATGCTCTAAAGAATATATCTAGTGAAAACCAGAGTTAAATTATGAAGAATATCGGATTTATGGGTAAAAATATGAATTTTATGACCTTATTTGCATAAATTACCATAAATATGCAAATGAATTAATTTTTCACAAAATTAAAAATACCATTGTATTCTATACACTTCACTTATCATGCGTGCAAATTTTCACGGCGATCGGCCGCTCCGCGGCCGAGATCTTAAGGGGGGGGGGGGGGGGCGGGGGGCCATAATGCCCCCCCACCCCCCCAGGCGTAGGAAGAGCTCAAATAGCCCAGCCTTTTTAGGGTTAACCCGTGGAATAAATCATACATGCAACTGTAAGTCGTCTAAAAGGGTTTAAAGGATACACGTTATGGAAATAAACGAAATATTTAAAGGGAATAGCTCCAGAAATAATGTCACTGTGGATACCATAATAGGGTATCCACTGAATATTATACATTACATGATTTACATCGCTTATTATCAATGCAGACATTATTATGTAGCATTGTTAAATTAGGTTGAATATATTTTTAGTAATAAGAACACAGATCAAAAATGAAGAAAAAAAAGTATTAGTACGACCAGCGATTTTTTTTTCGTTCTATGGTCACTCAGCAAAATCCAAGGATTTGATCAATGGCAGTCCGTCAAAGACGTTGATAAACGCCCTCTACCGGAATGCCGAGTTTATGGTTTCCCACAATTCGATACGTTCTTTGGTGTTTCTATATCTTTAGTTTGAAAACTAGACAGAGAAGAAGAAGAAGAAGAAGAAGAAGAAGAAGAAGAAGAAGAAGAAGAAGAAGAAGAAGAAGAAGAAGAAGAAGAAGAAGAAGAAGAAGAAGAAGAAGAAGAAGAAGAAGAAGAAGAAGAAGAAGAAGAAGAAGAAGAAGAAGAAGAAGAAGAAGAAGAAGAAGAAGAAGAAGAAGAAGAAGAAGAAGAAGAAGAAGAAGAAGAAGAAGAAGAAGAAGAAGAAGAAGAAGAAGAAGAAGAAGAAGAAGAAGAAGAAGAAGAAGAAGAAGAAGAAGAAGAAGACAATACAAATCAGGTGTAATAGAATAATAAATGGGAACAAACAATTAAGAGAAACAGCTATACAAAGGGACTGAATGAAGTTGTAAAACTTTGATTCATATGTTTTCATAGTCCTCAGTCGTCATTACCGTCTTATCTTCCTCCAATTTAGAGGAATACCACGAATTTCTGCTCTTTGTTTTCCATCTCCTCTCTTGATAACAGTAAATTAAAAAGGGACTGACTCGGTTAGAATTTATTCTATACATAATTAAGAAAATATAAAAGGAATGCGCTACAAATGGGGATATAATACTTATATAGGGACTTAGGGACTTAGTAACATTGTCCAAATCCTCAAAACTTACGTGGAACTCTACTGTAGTTCTCTCGTTGTCATATTCATATTAACAATACATCAAGCACGGGACAGGTTTCGGTTTTTCAAATTTCCATTTCATTCAAAATATATTTATTGTTTACGATTGAAGTGACTACGGGATAATCATAAGCCGCGTACAAAGTAAGTGCATTGGTTAGTGAATATCACTTTGCAATTTTGCTAATTTCTCGGCCAAAAAACATCCAATTAACGTGACATTTTCACACATTACTTTGTGGACATATCAGATCACACCAATACACATTTTTATTAATAACTCGTCACTTTTTGCACTCGTCAACAAAGTTCCTAGATCCCTTTAAAATCAAGGCCACCGGTTGCGATTTATCTGTTTTTTTCTTTTCATTAATATAAAATAAAATCACCCTGGTAAAATCCCATTTAAACATTCAAGTGCAGTGCAAAATAATAATGTAAAAAATAACGGGAAAGATCAAGAAACAAGATGCAGATCATAACTGTTTTTTAATCTGTCGGCACCAATCCATCGCAACATCGATATATTACTGCCCCGTGAGCATAGTGAGGCGCCACTCAAGATAATACACTTTGCACCTATCCTGCAGCGCATACACCTGTTTGCTTCGTAGTCCAAAACGCACCCCTTTGCCATTACCTACCGGTATAAACTAGCTTGTAAAAGCCGTGGCAACTCTGCCAATTTTCCTCAAGGAAAGCCTTAATATTCTGGATATATTACTTTGGAAATACTCAAGCGACCAAACAAGTGGTGACTTATAGTTTTTCTCAGTTCCCAGTGAGTGCTGAATTTTCCGTAAGTATAAATTTGCTTCGTTTTAGAGCGTTCGGTAACTTTGACAACTTCCCTAACTTGAGATACCGGTTCGGTGAACTGGTAGCGGGTGGTACGCGCTAAAGGCCGCCGGTGCTTCCCCGTAGTAATGGCGTTGCGGATAGGCTACATACATCTTCATTCGTCCATGTCCATTTTGTAAAGTACTTATTTACATCCCTTTAACTTTCTGAAATTTTATAATGAATGTTTCGATATGATTATGACGTGAGTGTTGATTAATTTTGCAGTAGTTACCATTGAACAATTCTCATGTCATAACTCAATAACATTACATACGTAATACATTTTTCTTTTAGATCCAGTTGCAACATTTGGATGTTTCTTTTGAATATGTAAATCTGATTAAAATAATCTTGAATATGTATGTATACATGACTATTTGTTATAATTTATAGTTATTTGGTATTTTTGTTTCTGTTATGATTTTTAGATATATTACACGTGTACTTCATATTTTGATTTAAGATTGATTATTTGTCTAAAAATTTTTTAAAGGGGTAGTTTAGTTTTGGTAAGGCTGAACATTAGTAGCCAAAACCTGCACAGTAACATTATAAACTAATAGTTATAACTCCACCATGCTCGAAAGGTATACAAAATTACAAACGACTAAGTAAAAAGCCTGTTATCATTCAAAAAGAGCCATTAAAACACAAGAGGGCGCTTTTTAAAAAGGCATTGCTTCCAACCATTTTTCATACAAAATTATGCATGTGATGTTTTATTGATATAATGATTAGATAGCGAGATCATCAACAACTATTTAAAAAACGCTTTTGAAAATTTTTGAAAAAATGCAGGCATTTTTTTATTTTTTTCTAAAAATCATCTAATTATTTTGGCCCCAAATAATTATAAGGTCAGATATATTTATTGATATTTCAGCCGTTTCTGGGTCGATTTTGACCAAATAAAGTTTATTCTGCCATTGAAATTGCATGTTCTCTCAAATTCGACACTCAGTTTTTCATTACCTCACAAAAAAATTGTGATGTGCAGCGCCCTCTCTACCAAAACTAAACTACCCCTGTAAAATTCTTTTCAAAATGATTGGTTGCAAAGCCTAGAAGCATTGGAAAAAACAAGATTAACAACAGCATTAACATTAATTTATAAGAATCATACAATGATATTGGGGCATTCTCTTCGAAGACGTGCCCACGACTTGGTAGGCCTATGCATGACTAAAACTTCTTTTATGGGTGCCAAGTTGTGGGCACGTCTTCGAAGAGAATGCCGATATTGGTATATTGATTGAAGTCTCAAATATCGCTTTGGGAAAAATATTTTCAAGTTAATGAATCACTTTAACTTGCCCCAAAATTATGTTACGTGTAAGCAGTACATTTGTAAATTGCAACGCAGGAATTAATTTGTAATTTTAGGGGGCTACTTTTCCAGTCTGATGGATATATATCCAGACATTTTTCACATAATACCCCATGGTAATTTTAGGGGTTACCTACTGATTTCAGGGGGCTATTTTGAAAATAAGGGTCAAAATCGCCCATAGTCCCTGTATATTTCCTACCCTGGTAAATCGTTATCTCACCCAGTTCATTTATGAAAACACGCATCTGCATGAGGAGCAGTGGACAAAAACAAAAATAGTGCTGTACACACTGCCCAGGGTAATGATTTGACAAAAACATAAGGCCATGAAAAATAAATTGTTGGATTGGCGTAACCCGCCCGACCCTAAAAATACCGCCGACCCTAAAGTTTTTTTCAGATTAAAAAAATGTGTTTTTATAAAAAAATAAAAAAATAAATTAAGAATATTAGATTTTTTTTTTTTTTTTTTTTTTTTTTTTAAATTGTGATATGTGTTATGTGTGTGATATATATGTGTTTTTGTGTATCTGTGCGAATCCTGGAAAAAAAAGAAAAAAAAAAAAAAAAACCCACAGGTCTATCGACCCTAATTTTTGGTTGCCCGTTACTCCAATCCAACAAATTTTTTTTTTGGCCTAAGGGGAAAATCTTAAATTACAAAATAAAGAAATGCATACAGTGTGTCCACCCCCTATCGGACTGACCACCAGTGAAAACAATACACAGGGGCTCAGTCGCTTTGGACCTCTTTTTCCAATCTCCTCTTCCACAGAGTACCGAAGCTGTGACATCATACAATTTTTTTAAATAGAATTTTTCAATTTTAACTTCATTTTCCGAAAAAGCATCTGCTTTGTCCCTAAATTATCTTACATGAATTCGGTATCATTGAAAAGCCTGTTCATTCCCATTTGTACATTCATGCCCTGGCTACTTGTAATGGTTATAGTAACTATCGATAAAACTGGATAAAACTGGATATAATGGATCACTTTGAGTGCAATGTTAAAACTGGTGTTAGTGAGTTTGAACACTAACACAAACTCCACCATACTTGAAATCACCCATTATTTGTTCTCTCCTTTATAGGCAATGCTTGAATATATCTGACCCCGGCCCAGGCCAGTAAAAATTATCATGCCAGTACTGTATAATCTCATTGATAACAAAGTTTAATGTTTTGTATGCTTGTTTTGGGCCACCAGATCAGGTTTTGGGCCACTTAAATTAGAAACATATATATTGTTTTTACTTGCCTGAAGGGACCACTCAGAAAAAAGTCATTGAAGCATCTAGTGATATTTAATGTTTTTCATGAGCATTTTATTCTTTTAAATTCTTTGTTTTCCAAACTGAAGTGACATTATAGAAACCAATGTGAATTGGAACTTTATTGGTCTTGTCCCAAAAGACTGCACTGCAGACAGTACACAAACGTCAGCAATCAACAACGATCCAAGCCGGTCCTCTGACGTAATTACACATAGTTCCACCCCCCCCCCCCCCCCCACCTCCAAACGGCCATGCATTGTTGGGTATCCAAGAAACCTCTGCAAATAGCAAGGTTTTAATGGGCTTCTGCAAGGTGTTTTCTCGATTCTACCGAAAGCCAGTGTTCTATGCCATTGGTTACTGTAGGGTCCACTGTAGTGCGGACAGTGCTGACAGTCTTTTGTTTGTTTGGGTCTTTTGTTCATGGAGTGCCAAGACTTTGTCATCAATAGTCTTTTTCCCCCTGTGAGGAAGAAGTATTGGGATGGACAGTAGGGATTTCATCCATGGATGAACAAAGTTAATACGAGCTCCAGGATACATAGATGTCCATGTAGACTCTTAAGTTGTGTGTAATCCTATGGACTCAACAGGGATGCCATTTCACAAATAACTTTCACTACATGCACTTTGTACATATTGTAGTGGTGAAGGAGGGGGGGGGGGGAAGTATTTAAGTATGTGCCATTTAGATTACCAATTTACCATTCCCTTTTGATCAAGTACAGGTGTACTTGCAAACTTCAAAGTACTTTAACTTGACAGGCATATATCCCAAGTAATTGGCATGAATTTGGAAAATTTAGTTCATATTTTATACAAATCTATTTAAAATACAATACAATACAATACAATAAAATACAATAGCTTGAAAAAACAAAATATAATTGTATATAACTATCCAAATCCCAATATCCAACCCATTATGAAATAATACATTTACATGTGGTGCCTACATGTATACTTGTACATATTCTGTAATGTAAGAACAATACATTTATCAAAGGACTTCATAACAGCCTGCTAACTTGCTAAGTATTTGAGAATGTAATTTGTGAGAGTGTTCCACTGTTCACAGCCTTGCTGTAAAATTGGTAATTTGGCAGGATTTAATTAAAATCTGATGAACGTTGGAAGCTTGGAATTTTCATTAGCAGTTGCATCAGTGATATTGAGATAGACAGAGGTTGTTCTTCTTAACACTTACTTAATAATAACGGTTGCCGCTGTTTAATTACAGGCCCTGAATAATACCTAGCCATTTTCATGATTTAATCATATTAATGTGATTACTCAAATACAATTTGAAGAGTTAATTTATTCTCATTTGGCTACGTTATTTGGAGTAAACATACACTGTACATTTACATGTATCTAGGTGAAATAATGTCATTTTTTTCTCTTGTTTTCCTTACCCCCAGGCAAAGATGACAACCATGTCTCAGCAACACTATTTTGGAACATAAAATCAGATGTTTGCAACTACCTCCCATCATATCACCATGTAGTTCCATCTTGCTGAGGAGAGCCACAAGAACCTTTCTTCATTTGAAATCACTTTGTGGTTTCAAATTATTGCGCACAAGAAAGACAATTGAGGACAATAGCAGAAGGGACATTCATCGACATTTTAAGCTGTAGGAGCAGGAGATGGATGAGGATGATGAGAAGAGGCAACAGGAGAAAATGGAGGAGGAGTTGCGAAAGATGCTAATGGATGATAGCGATGACGAGACGGGAGGAGCACTCAAGGCATCCCAACAAGAAGACGAAGATGAAGACTCGAAGCAGAAAAAGCCGGAAGATGATGAAGGCAAGCTGGAGCTGGAGGAAGCATACCGGAGGATGCTGTTGGAAGACAGCGATGACGAAACCGGAGGAGCACCCAAAGCGTCTCAGCAAGAAGCCCCAAAGCAGAAAAAGTTGGTCAAAGATGATGACAAGCGCCCTCTTCTCAATGAATCCCCTGAGGTTTCACTCAGGACCATTCCTGCGAACAATGGGACCCCTCCTCCTCCTCTTCCGGGGATCATGGTGGAGGACTTTGATGACAAGAACATACCTGTGATACTGGAACCTGGACAACAGTCCACTCCAGAAGAAGCTAAATCGCCTCAAGAGAATCGAACAACCTTACCATCAGGTGAAAGAACAATCCCGTTTCCACCAGAAAGAACAGCTTCACCAACTGGGAGGTCCTCTCCTTTTCGGTCAAACAAAGTTGAACCCTTGATTGTGGAGAGTTTTGAGGAGACAGTGATCAAGGTTCCAGAGAATGGCTATGGAGGATTGCATAATAGCCATAACAACAATATCGATGGTGGTTTCAAAGATGGCGGGCCTATGTTTGACTTGTACCAACGACCGAGCACGGAAAAAGTTTCCACACCAGACAGTGGTGTTGATTCTCTTGGATCGGACAAGAGGTCTTCGGTCAAAACGATCAGTGATGGCGTTGGGATTAATAGAAAACAAAGCAGGACAAATAAAGTATTCATAAGGACTTTCAAGCAGAGAGCAAATCAAGAAAACTTTGCCCTGTATGGACTTCTTACGCCGGCCTTGTGCCTGGTGCCTAAAATAGATGGGGTAAGTATCCACATCTCTTCTTGACCATCGTTAGAAGACTCTGTTTACATTTGTTCATGCCCACAGAACTTAACCCGAGACTTGTTTAATAGTATACAAATTGCACATACAATGTTACATGAAAAGTGATGTTTTAAAGATGGAAAACAAATTTAAATTCTTAGTTAAAAATGAGGAATATTCATGAATCTTACTTATTACATTGTAAAAAGCTTATTTTCAGATGTCAATAAACTGGTTAACTAGCCAGACATGGATCTAATTGGTCCATGAGTTTAAATGGGTTAGCATTTATAAGAAGGTGCTGACAGACCCCAAACTTATCCTTTGATTTTGTAATTTTGTATTTGTTTTTACCCTGTTACCAGAACGATGCGTTGACGCAGACGTTCACTGAGCTGAATGGCGAGGATCGTGAGCTCAAGCTGGCTGCAGCTCACATCGATGATGCCATCAGCGGGAGGGGCAAGTACGGCAAAGCGAGAGCATTCTTCAAGAACAGGAAGGGACGATGGTAAATCTAAGTTTATTCAGACTCATTTAATTTCTATTCTGAATCTACGTGTATTGGATTGTTCTTTATAATTTTATCAAGTTAAAAAGAAAAATCAACTGTTTCATTAAAAAATTTGTGCTTTGATTGTGCTTTTTAACCCAAATAAATGTAATATTTGGTTTCTGAACATCAAATACAATGAAGGGTCTAACTTATTAAATGGTTGCATTGACTGTCTATTATTTTGAGCTCTGAAAAATAAAAAGTCCATTAAAAGATAATTTAAAGAAAATTATCTTGCAACTTTTTAATGTTTGCCTGTGAAAGGTTGCAAGATCTGTTAGGTAAAATGATATTATTGATGAAATACATTTTTAAAATGTTGATTTATGTTTTATTTGTCATATTCAGGTGTTTCAAGATGATAGACAGCAAGTTGTTTAAAGTGTTGGTGCTCATCATGGCTACCCTACATCTTATACTGACATTCTTTGAATCACCAACATCTGTGTAAGTATTATTAAATGTAATACACAATATATTTGGGTATTGATAACTTCTGGGGCACTGACTGTTCATTTGTTTTCGGTTCTATGTGTAATTACTTTAATTTAACTTTTAAAAGAAATTTTATAACTGATTTATCTCCAGTTGCCAGCATATCTCTATAATTTCATTGTGAGTGTGTTTGTTTGATTAAATTCCATACTGTGGAATTTGTTTTTCTTAGTAACCACCTCCAGGATGTACAATTTCCTTTCAAAATACTGGCACATATATTTTGTGACATTGGCCATGTAGTCTTCCCAATAGATCTGTAAGCGATACCTTTTGTTCAGGGTGGATGATCTAAACATTCATCGCCCATGAACAAAAGAAATTTCCGCAGATCTAGGCTAGTGATTGTCCCTAGGTTCCAGGCAGAGATATCTCCGGCACCTTTAATAGTACGTAGTGAACCCATTCAGCCTCAGGTCTAGACCCTCAATATACTTGGGTTGGGGACTATATGGAAAATATGTTATTGTCATGCCAAAATCATATATAATTGAACAGCTTAAAATGTTGAATGGGAAAAAGGAACAACAACAATTCCCCCTTTTTATGCTTCGTCACTTAACTAACTATAGAATACCATATTGATTGAATACATTTATTCCATATATTCAACCATTTAATCGTGTGCATGTAAAGTAACTCATCTCAAGAGCGTTTTTTAATGTGTTAAAAAATAAAAGAGAATTTGCAGGTAATCATTGTTGTATTTCTCATAAGACTAGCTTTTTGATAATTATGAATACTGTACATTTGTTCAGTAAAGCATAGCAATTGAACTTTGAAGAAGTAGGGGCATGGTGGTTGAATCTCCCCTCCTCCCTTTCACCATACCCCATGCCCATGGGGTTATCTCTCTTTGATCACCACATCCCTGTCACAATGGAGGGACTCGTGCACAATGAAACGCTTATTCCAGCTACCTGGCCTATTGTGTATCAATGGCTGCACTGGGAGCTTGTTGTCAAAACACATTCTCCAAAGTGGTGTATCGTGCGATTAATCCTATCAATTTCACTGGAACCCAAGCATATACATTCTCAATGGTGACTGTTCAGCCTGATAGTGAGTGTGTTAAGAATGTTATAATGCTGGTTGGCGTGATATATGGCCCCGAATTATCAACTTTTTGTGAACCCCCTTTTTCTGAATACCAAATGTTAAACAGTTTAATGAAGTCCTGCCTTCGGAATGTTGTTTTTGCCATCTTGTTCTTAGAAAAAATTTGACAAAAGAAATGTTAGACTGTAGTTTTCTTGTAAAAGCAATATTTTAAAATTATATATTCTAAAGGAGACTAAAGTAAACTATTTGCACAATTACCAGAAGTATAAATGATATATTACATAGCTTAATTAGACACATTACATGAAGGTTGTAACAAAACCACCATTGAGTCATTATTCTTTTCTTTTTAGATAGAACCTTATATTTCCATAAAATCATGAAGATCTACTAGTATTATCTTATATCATTGTAATAATATATTTAGTGGCAAAGATATATATTGAGGGGAGGACTTGATGTCACCCCAAAATTGAGACAAAAAGAACAATTAAATAATACACAAGTGTGTCTTCCAAATAAGTTTGACCCAGCTATACATGTACCATGGTACAAAGTATGCACTTATATTATGTTAACAACTTACCATGTTCATTTATTTGATCTATTCACGATCATGCAAGGGCTGTTTTTCAGCCAGTCCTTGCCATAAAATGTTCATCAACCAGTTGATGTTGAACAGTGCCAATAATGCGTGGGAGACAGTCAACCGTTAACCCATAGAGGATAATATAATTTTAGTGTAGAGTTTTTGCCGATTAACATGCATTTCATAGACTGTAGCGCACGATTGATACACACTTGGTTAAATTGTATTCTTGCAGAGCAAAGGTTACAGAGCTTGCCAAGGGTGGGTTATCTCGGATTATCTTAGTTTTTCACTGATAATCACCAATTCATAAGACTTGAGAGGCAAAATAACATGTAGTAGGATTTGTGTAACTTATAAATAGGACTACTAAACTGTCAGAGGTACAGTATGTAGGAACAAGGGAAACATGATAAACAACAAACTTAACAGATAATGCTCTACACTTACTTCTTTTTTGTTTTTACTTGTGGACATGTCAGGCCAGTAAAGAAATTTCCTCAGTTTTGGTGCCCATCCCCCCCTCCAAAGAATTTAGTTGCCCACTAATTAAATTTCTTGTACAAATGGTACTGCCTAAACTGTGAGTATGGACGATGCTTGACATAAAAGCTCTAGGACAATATTTTAGACTTTCATTAATTTTTGTTGGCCCAAAGTGACATTTTAATGACCCATAGCCAGTTGGCTAGTGTGAGCGGTGTACCACAAGTACATAACCACGTACTTAACAACACTTTACAGTATCATTATTGTCGTTTGTATTTAATCAGGATTGTCCAGAGACTCCATACCATCTTCATAACTTATAAGGCCCCATAATGCAAACCGAGTTCAGGTCTTAAAGGTGATTGATGAATTGAATTTAAGATCATTAAACTTTACTCAACTAACTCAGTGCAGTAAAAATTGGCTCTATGTGATGAACTCTTGTCTTGCCCAATATAATTTAATCTATGGAATGTTTGAAGATTCATAAGGTTGCAGGGTTTTGAACATTACTTTTTGGAGCCTAGGAATAGTTTGCTAGTTTAATGGCTCATATGTGCTAGACAAGTAACCAAAATTATGTCCGTTTTCCAATATATTTTCTATATATTTTACTGATATGTGGTCTAAATTAGGCATTGATTTCATACCATAAAACAAGTTACATAGCAGATATACTGTATTTCAGCTTTATATACATTTATATTGCATTGATAATGTTTCTAAGACTACATCACATGTGTAGTCAAGGAAACAATGTGTTTTTATTAACTGTTAACACTTATTTTACATTGGCACTCAAATGTGATTAATGATTAAATAGTTAAATTATATTTTTCCCCCATAAATTTGAACATACATTCAATAGAGGGGTTAATGTACCTCCTTTAAATAACAAACCTCTCACTTGTTGCCTCGCTCTATGTTACTCTTTATGTATGGATGAAGAGGTCCATTATAACCTGGGAGACAAAGTACTAAATGATCAAGACCTGTTGCTAGGTATCAATTTACATCACCTTGGCAACGCAAAGCTTACAGGTTCAACAGCTAGAAGTGTTTGCCTCGATCCAAACCTCCCTGAGTGTCTTTTTATTACTCTGAAGTGGTCTGCAAGATTGAAGGACAGAAGAGGGGTGTTTGTGTATATTGTAGAGATTCTTGAAACCGAAGATTGAGTAACAAGTGATTTCCTTTGTGAGCAGTAGACATTACCTTGAGTTATCACACTTAGTTTAGTTAATTTTAGGCATTGGTTCGCCTGAAATTGAGACAGATATATTCATATTAAATCAGTATCATATTTTACTGTTGTAACAGTAATTTAATTTCTTGATATTAAAATACTTAAAATACATTGTTATACTAGTTTGATTTAGTTTAGGCATATTTTTCTTGTACACATATAATATGGGTACACGACTGTACATATGATCTGGTTTACTCTCTACTCATCATGTGTCTCTTAGCACATATTTTATAACTCTATGCCATTGAAAATAGATTAGTTATTAACCCTTTAAACTCAATGATATATTGGTCTGAACATAGGAAAGTATTCAAAAACTCACTTATAATTTGGGATTTATGTTGGGCAAATAAGGTAATGAGATATAATTTAATTTATTTTCAGTCGTTTACTAGACAGGAATTCACTATTTCATCTCTTATAATTTTGTCAAGATTTATTGGATTGTTATGAATTACAAATAATCCTGATATTTAAATAGTCTACAAAGGGTTTATAAAGTTGTCAAGAGTCGGTGGACTTTGTCTAGTGTATGTAAACATGAGTGGACAAGGTTTTTGTGTTTTT
Source organism: Echinarachnius parma (assembly GCA_037951105.1). Lineage (NCBI taxonomy): Eukaryota > Metazoa > Echinodermata > Echinoidea > Clypeasteroida > Echinarachniidae > Echinarachnius > Echinarachnius parma. The sequence continues at coordinate 169,632 of JBAMJV010000907.1, read as the reverse complement.
TAGACGGATGCTAACAAAAAAAAAAGTCCTGTTTTGTGCAAACAAAGAAATTTGTTTAGGTTCGTCTTTTCAAGTGGCTTTGTTCTTACATTTATTCAGTACTAAAGAGAGCTAACTTCAATACTTGCACATGCATTGGATAGATGAATTTAATAAAAGATATTGAAATGAGCCGAGGATGGCCCTATAAACTCATGATGAGAGAGAAATGAGTCATAATACAAACAAGTGTATATCCTTTTTTAAATTTCTTGAGGCGACATTGAGTTCTGAGTACATGATGTTTTTCTAAGGTTATTCTTGATTACTTGTAGGATTAGAAGAACTTCAAGTTGCCATTTTTGTGTTTGGTAGAAGGATATGTCATACATTTAAAGGACATCCAAGGGCGAGTCAAGTGTTGCATTATGTACATGTAGCTCAAGATTTAAAAACATTAAATTGTACAGATTAACATTTTTTTTATTGATCTGTATGGACCCATTTCAAGAATGAATGAGAAATTTTGGGCAACATTTTATCGAATTTGAATATTACTTTGAATATTATCCCAATATTGGGTTGAACAGTGGTTTGGTTTACTAGAACACTGGTAAATCCAGTGTCAACCCAATTCAAGTGCCAACCTGTCAAACCTGTCACATGTGGATTGATTGGAAGTGTGTATTGTCTGATGACCAGGGAATAATGAAAGCGCTTCGAGATGATTTTCAATCTTTGCAACATTATGTATAATTCATTTTGGGATAGGGGACAAAGATGTGATAAGGACTGCCCTGGAGGGGGGGGGGGGCAATTTGTACAGTGTCCCTTTAATGCCTTCTAACACCTTATCCCTCTAATATCACCTTCATGATGATGACACTATACACATGTACTCAATTACATAGCATCCCTGTCCAATGGAGTGACCTGTCAAGATATGACTGTTGCTCTCCCATCTATGGATAAAGGCATTTGACATGTTAGTTCTTGAAATAATACATTTGATTGATTGACAATTGGAGGAGCAAACAAATAGCAAATTGATCATTGAGGTTAGCTCTGATAATATTGGATAATAACGAAGTAATTCACGTTGTAGGTATTTGTAAAAATCAACAGGTACAAATCTTACACCTCTCATATTATCCTGGCCCTTACACCCCTCTATCACTCATATACGCAGTCAGTTTCAGGGTCCCCGTGGACTTCCCTGAGTTCCCTCCATTATGTAACAAGCCCTGAAAATACTCCTGATTTATAGTCGTTGGATTAACTAAAATGTTCTCTTGCATCTCCTCTTTGTACGAATCAACAGGTCCAACTCCCACACTGCACCCGTCCTCCTGGCCCTCACGCCCCTCTGCCTCATCGTCTACATGGTCGACGTCGGGGTCCACATGGGCTTCCTCTCCTGGTCCGTCTTCTGGACTCTAGATGAGAACAAGTGGATCAGGTAAGATTTCAATACACCATGCTATTCGATTTGCAAAATTGTTATTATTTCTATTGTGTGTCATTCATAAGGTTTATTCTCTTTGGTTTCCTTTTACATTTTTTTTTTCAAGCGGAATGTTTTGCAAAACCTTTTCAAGGATACACTGTATGGTCAATTTAAGTTTCATAATTCTGAAGCTTTGTTTGTCAGTAGGTTTCTTATGCATCCCCCTAACGAAAGTGGCGGGAGGCAGTATGTCTTTATGTTGTTCTGTTACGTTCATCCGTCACATTTTCGTTCTTGCAATATCTTGTTTTTCTCTTTTAAAAAATAAGTTTTGTGATTATTGTCATATGTTTGAAATAAAATTGCAATTCAAACTCAGAGGCTTTCTGAATTGTCAATAGGACATAATGTCAATATCTTACTGTTATGTTTGTAGTGAAATATTTTTGCAGAAAAAATGCATTTCCATTTTCGGTAAAAGTGATACGAATAAATATTTATATGATTGAAAATACTATTGATTGCTTTATCGTCATGAGAACAAAATTGGTAGTTTGAATTGTTTCCACAATCTATACATCAATATTGTCATGTAGGCAGATTCTATCCTTTGTTTGGAATTGATTGTATACCATGATTCAATTTTTGGAATGGTCACTTAAATCATTCTATCAAATGTTCTTTTATTTGTTTTGTTTTTCAGGAGGGAATTTGTTCTCACCTGCATGTATATCATTGACTATGTGATGATGGTCATAGAGGTAGTTCTCGATATGGTGAGTTTAGAGAAAATGATAATACATTTCTCTCATGAATATTCAAGCTCATACTTGGTGGCCATGGATATTTAAATGATTTTCACCTTCTGATGTTTAATTATTAACATAGATGTTGTTGATATTGATACAGGGAAAGGCTGAGTTGTTTGTTGTAATTGAAGTCTTTGTAGCAAAAACGATACTTATTTGCCAATAATGATTATGAAAGAAAATTTCAGATTATTCTTTTAAAATCAAAATATTCACCAGAAAAAGCATCTAATTATTTCTTTTAGTCTCATTTTCATACAGTGCTATATTTTTCAATCAATAAATGATAGTGAAAAATAATAATTCAATCATGAGATGATATTTTTCCTTCTTTTTGTACATGTTATATTTAGCAATTGTACTTTGACACTCTAGTTACTTCAATGTTCAAAACGACAACATTATTTTGTGACCACAAAATGATGCTAAATAAAAAGTGTTTTATTTTTAGTAAATACTTAGAAAAGTAATTTTGTTCAAATTTCATATCTTCCAAATGTGAAAAATATCAATTGAACCTTTCTTGTTGCCATGGCAGCGTTTGGCTCAGCCGTTCCGATGTCTGCGGGCAGCCATCATTCTGTGCAAGCTGAACAACGTACAACATATCTGGGATGTCGTCATGTCCATCATCATCAAGTTAACCAAGGTATATCATTATCACATTTCTCTTAAATTGAATATGATATTAATAAATGGTAATACAACTTTGTTTCCATAAAAAAAAATTGCTCAGTTTAATTTGTCCTTATTCCATTCGATACAGAAACCTGTTATCTCATGTTTTAACTCTATGTGAAATATAATATCTGTGGGGTAAAATATTAATGACACGAGGTTGTGTACACTAATAACTATATCTTTAAAAATATGCCTTGCCATATATAGTGGGTGATTTATAATCCAGAGGACAATATTTTATGTTGTATGAAGGAAGTTTTATTTTGAAATATGCCTAAATGGCATTACCTATTTTTGTTGGATATCAACTTTTATTTTTACAATGACATTTACAAATGTAAATACCTTAACAGTACCCACTTGATCATGTAATTGTATAATATAATTTCTCTGAACCCTCGGAAGATACGATTCAAATGGGATTCTTTATTTAGTTAAATTATTTTTGCTTCTCTAATTTCAGGTGTTCTTCATTATTGTGATCTTCATAACATTATTCTCTGCGGTTGGTGTGCACATGTACGATGACATCTACCACAACATCACCTCGTCACCAAGCGCAAACTGTACAGGAAACGAGACAAACATATACGTTGGGTAAGTGAAAAGAACCATATTATATAGTCAATGCTCTAAATTTGCACAGGCCCAGATCCACACAAAATTAGCTTCGGGCCAGCAAATTCCATTGCTGCTTAATCCCACTGGCCCAAATGGGCAACAAAATTAAACAGTATTCGTAATGTTTTTCTTTGTTTGGGGCCCCCAAATTAAGGTTTCAATAGTTATAAAGCACAGAACTGTAATGTCATAGCTATTTGTTGTCATGAGTAACTTGGTCATAACAATGTCAGGAAAGCTGAAGAATTTTAGCCTATAGTCCATCTCTGTTCCACTATCAAAAGGATAATGGTTTTTCAGAACCGTTGCTTTGATATCACAAAAGAAAGTAACATTGTTACTTCATACTCAATTGCAAAGTACATTGTCTTGTAGTTGTCATGCAATCTTGTATTTAAATGTTGCCTGTAAGAATCTTGTATTTGTGGATTTACTTTTGTTTTAATTCTTAGTCATATTTTGACTTTCAGTGTGAGATGGTATTCATGAGTAGATTTATATGTATTGATATTTTTCCCTGTAAATTTGAAATGTGTCTTGCATTAAGCTGTTTTAATTGTATATACAAATTTTGTATCATATCATATATATATATATTTTGTGCACAAAAGAAAATTCAATTCAATTCAATAACAGTGACCTGAAAAATCTGAATACAATAATTGGGGAATTGATATTAAAAGGAAAACAATTGCTTCATGGACCATGGAAGCAGAATCCTGCTGCTTGAATCTGCTCAGAAAAGCAGACAGTTTCTTAGTCACATCGTTCTTGACATTTTAGTTGTTGAAATAAAATTAACCCCTTCAGGACTGGTCCTGAAAATGCTCGGGCTGTGGTCTATGGAGAATGCGTGTTCTTGCAAAATATGAATCATCTTCAATCGGTTAAGTTATACAATTTTCTTTAAATGTGTATTTTCTAGAGCATCAAAGTTAGATGCAGAGACAGTGTTAAGTACATTTTATTGCTTGTAAATTGAAAGCGATTCAATTTAATTAAACATTACTGTCTGCTGATCAGTATCAGTTGTGTACATAAACATAGAATAAATACAATGAATCGTATCTAGGCTAGGGTTAAGCGATTTAAGACAATAAGTTAGAACATATATTATGTTTATGCCACACACGTTGAGTTCTTTCTATAATTTAATTTTCCCCTTTCCTTCTCTGTCCTATTCATGGTACTTTAATTATCGAGGAGCCATTTAAATCCAGACGATTGTCTTTATCACAGGTGTTTGAACGAATAATACCAGATTTACATATTGTTTGCTGTGTTTTCCCCCTACCTATTCTCCTTTCCATTCATGGAATCTCAATTATTAGTGAACCATATGAAACAAAACCAAAGTTTAACATGCTTGTGCCTTCAGCATGTTTTTTTTTTTTTTTTGGGGGGGGGGGGGGGGGTTTATACATTGATGGCTTTACTTCAGATTTGTCAAAATTTGTATTTTTTTTGCATTTTGCAATAGAATTCTTCAAATATTTACACAAGTTTATGTGATTCTTGATGTCTACATGTCTAAGATGTAATCTTAGTTGTAGAGGAGTCATTTAACGAATTGTCCTCTTTATATCGAGTCAAATGTATTGTATTTTAAGTTGTCAGAAAGATCTATCATTGTCATGTTTGTACCCCACGCATAGCAAAAGTCACAAAGATTCAAATTTGTTCCGCTAATTTTCTGTTTCATTTATGGGTTCATGTGCATCTGGGTTGTGGATGTTTCAATTTAAATAGACCATTGTTTTTGCGAAGTGCTTGCTACTAACAGTGGCGTAGCATGGTCAGACAGATGGGGGGGGGGGGGGGGGGGGGGGGGTATGGGCCACACCTTATTTTTCTGCAGATTTTCCCCTTACGATTTGTATTGTTTTTGTCAAATTATTGTGGGTATGTGCCCCCCGCCTCCCCCCCCCCCTTCTAGCTACGCCACAGGCTACAAACATGTTGCTTATAATGTGCCAGTCATGATATTTGTTTGTGATTTAAATTGTGGTTTCCCCCCTCTCATTGATGGTACCTGAATGTGTTCCCCCCTGCAGAGCTTTTGATCATGTCGGCATCACGTTCCTGAGGCTCTTTGTTCTTCTGTCGACAGAGAATTACCCGGTAAGTCATATCACAGTTTCGTTTGTTGCCTTTCTTAGTTACCTTATTCCCCAAACACATTCATGTTCCACTCCATTTAAGATATAATATTTTGTTTGTATGAACAAATATGTTCTGAGAAAGTTGAAGAAGGTAGTACAAATTATGCAAACAAATTATCATAAAGTGTCAATTTATCATTGTGCAAATTGTCCCTTTTTGATAATGTGCAAGCGTTTATGATATTTTATAAGTCTAATAATAGATTTGTTTACTTAGTTAGATGTTCTGAGAAAATTGAAAAAGCTAGTAAAAATGATGCAAACAAATTATCATCAAGTGTCTATTTATGATCGTGCAACAATACAAATACTTTTAGACACATTTTCCCTTTGTGATAAAGTGTTATCTTTATGATATTTTATAAGTCTAATAATAGATACAGTATGTTTACTTAGATGTTCCCCTGATTAATACATGTACACAGGAATAATCCAGTACCATTAAACCTGGTAAATGAAACACATTGACCCCAAATAAAGAAATATGTCTGCCATTGAATAAATGAAAACTGATATGTTTTGTCTTCATAAGATGATGATACCAGCATTCACTACCAACAGTTGGAACTTCAGCATGATGAAGTATGAGATAAAAATGTATAATTTTATTTCCTGTACTATTTTGATATTTTTCACACAAAGTTATTTAGAAGATACCTTTATAAATGATTGCCAAGTAATAAGTTTGTATTCAGGACCTGATAATACCAGCATTCACTACCAACAGTTTGAACTTCATTGTGATGAAGTATGGGATAAACGTGTCTTAGAATTTGATTTCGTGTTAAATGTTGGTATATTATGTTTTCACACAAAGTTCCTTTAAACTGATTGCCAAGTATCAATGTGTTTCTTATTCAGGATCTGATGATACCAGCATTCACAACCAACAGTTGGAACTTCATCTACTTTGGCATCTTCCTGTTCGTTGGTGTCTTCTTCCTCACGGCCATCATGCTCGCTATCATTGTCGACAGCTACTGGTAAGATATATATATAGATTATGATATTTATGATTTTTTGTTAATGAGAAATTTAAATGTAATATACAGTCCAACCTGAACCACCAAAGGGAAACAAGAGAAGAGGCCACTGTAGACAGGTGACCACATTAGGCAGGTTCCATACAATTGTCTTCTCTGGAGGGGATCTCTTTTAGAGGCCACTAAAGACAGGTTTGCTGCTATAGACAGGTGACCGCTAAAACAGGTTGACCGTTTATGTATTGTTTTGGCACAAATATGTTCAAAATAATGCAGGGCTAGAATCAAAACGAAAACATTTTAAATTGCATTTCTCTTTTTCATTTTAATAGGGTAATTTTGCACCTTAAAGAGATCTAGTAACTTTGTTGACAAGTGCAAAAAGTGATGAGTGATTAATAAAAATGTGTATTGGTGTGATCTGATATGTCAAGAAAGTAATGTGTGAAAATTTCACGTTAATTGGATGTTATTTGGCTGAGAAATGGCTTAAACGATCCTGTAGATAATTTAACATCAGAACACTTCAATTGTAAATATTTTTTGAACGAAATGGAAATTTGAAAAACCAAAACTTGTCCCATGTCTTTATTGTTAATATGAATACAACAAACCATTAGAGTTCCTAGTAAGTTTTGAGGATTTGGACAAGTCCCTTTAAATGCATGTATAACTGAAGTGTCACAATTGTGTTTGGGATACATGAAGAGTACAATTTTTCAAGTTGAAATATTTGCGATGAAGCTGCTGAAATGTAAAGAAAATTATAGGGAATTATGTAATATTATTTTACATAACATCAAAAAGATACCTTGATAAATGATGAATGAAGTGCCATATGAAATACGTAATGTGGACCGCTTTGATTGCATTTTTTATTGCATTTTTTATTGCATCTTCCAAAGAAAATCTTGGCATGTAGTCAAATTATCACGGAAGGTCATCTGGAGTGGAATGCTTTGTTTGACAGGAGATCGGGTATTGTTTGCTCTTCCCCACTCCACTCCCTCGGGGGTCCAAATCTCAGCCTTTATCTTAACCCGTTCTTGACTGGTCTTGAACATACTGGGGCAGCTAGGGATCTATGGTGAATAAGTATTGTTCCTTAACGTGATATTAGTCTTGCATGTGTTAACTCACACAGTTCTGGCTTTGCAGCTTTGCACTATCCAGTACACACAGTTATATTACTGGTAGGTGTAGAGTAAATTATACTGTGAGACAGAAATAAGGAAGTGTCTCAATTTAACCTCAACCAGTAATGATAACATCTGTTTTTATTGTATGTTGACTTGAGCACCATTAATGAATTATTTCAATTAAAATTTAGGTGGCAAAATGAGGTTTTGGGTCTTGTAAAGGGGCAAGTTGGCTTGCAAAACTTGAGCACTTAAAGGGAACCACTGCGCTAAAATAATATTCTTATAAATGAAATGTAATAGTTCTAGTATTCCATTCTAACAACAAATTCAGACAAATTGGTGTCCAGACAAATTGTATCGTTTTAAAACCCATCAAGATACTATAGTAATTGTTCATGGGTTTGCAGATGAACACTAGTCCATTGTCTAGAATGTATGCGTCTACCGTGCTTCTATTGTCTCCAAATGTGCACGGGTATATAACTGGTGCACTCGCAAACGTTTGGTGTTTACATAACCATCAGCCCTGTTGGTTCCGTGAGTTTTTGTGCATTGTTTATGAATTACACAACCCTTTGCAAAGTGTTGGACATCTGTTTGATATCAAACAACGTTACCAAAACAAATAACCATGTAGTGTTCTTTGCGTGTTAGTCCCCTTTAAACAGAAACAAATCTGGTTCAGTTAGTAAATTGTAAGTAAGATCTAGTAAATAATAAGTTTCATAAATTGTATAGTGTAACTCAATTGTGATATGTTGTTTCTTGTAGGTCTTTTGCCAAGAAGCATGTGAAGAAGGAGCGTGCGAGGGAGAGGGCTGAGCTAGCCAAGGCGTGGAACCTACTGGACCCACTGGGGAAGGGCAGCCTACCAATCAATGATGGAAGGTTCCTCAAACTGCTCCACATTCTCAAACCTCAAGTAAGTAGATAAACCCAAGCGCTTTTGAGACTTAACTGTAATAAAGCGCTACTTGAAAATGGACAATTATTATTATTATTAATATTGAATTCTGTCACAGATTGCTATTGATGTGGTGGTCATTCTATACTGTATATATATTTTGTCACAAGACATTGTGTGTCTTCAGTACTAAAAAATTTTTGCCCTCCAGGAAGCTCACTGTACAGTAAGTGTGAGTTGTCTGAATAAACCAAACATGTAGCTGAATTATGTAGAATTTGATTGTTTAAATGTATCTACACAATAAGTTATAAATTAAATGCTAATCTATTGCTCCTCATTTTATGCTTAGAGATTTACTTAGAAGTCTTAGTAAACATTTATTTAAATTTCATAAGTATTATTATTTTTGAATAAAAGAAACGAACAAGGAATATTTGGCTTTTGCCGGGCACCAAATCGGAGACCTGAATTTCTCAACCGATGCTTTACCTGTCGAGCCACAAAGACCTCTGAATGGTGGTACTTACAGGTGTAATGCAGGTATATGGAATTGATTTTGATATCATTATTTTGTTCGTAATAGCACACAGAGGAGATGAACCAGCAGCTAATCGATTACCTTGACGACAACGATGACGACCAGGTGGATTCCCTGGAGTGGACCATCCGTCTCAATGAGGCTCTATCCTTTGAATTTGAGGAGGACAAGTTCGTTGAAATGGTAAGGATTATGGTGATGGTGATGGTGGTGGTGGAGTGATGATGATGATGATGATGATGGTGGTGGTGATGGTGGTGGTGATGATGATGATGATGATGATGATGATGATGATGATGATGATGATGATGAAGAAGATGATCACGATGATGAATATGATAATGACAATAACAATGTTGATGATGGATATGGTGTTGACTGTGATCGTAATACTGGTGATGGTGGTGATTATGTTAAGAGTTACTATTACTTGTATGATGCTGGTTTTGGTAATGGCGATAATGATGGTGAATATGGTGATGATGATAATGACGGTAATTATGAATATTAAAGCATGTGTACTATAGTGATGAAGATGTTGGTGGTGAGTCGTGAGTGATTGTTTGGTCTCAGTGAAAGTGATTTTGATTGATATATAGTGTGAAGTGATGATGGTATTGATGGTTTATATTTATCTGATAATTTCTGTGTCATTGATTTTCTTTTCTCAGCAGGTAGCGAGTTCAAGGTGTCTGTCTGGGATGCAGGACTTCACCCAGAAGATTGTCAGATCAAGAGTCTTTTCCACAACCATGCTTGTCCTCATTGTCATTCATTGGTAAGAAGTACCTGAAGAATATTTCAATTTTATGTCAGTTGGATGATGATGATGATGATGATGATGATGATGATGATGATGATGATGATGATGATGATGATGATGATGATGATGATGATGATGATGATGATGATGATGATGATGATGATGATGATGATGATGATGATGATGATGATGATGCCAACGACGACGACGACGAAGAGGATGGTGATGATGAAGATTTAAAAAACAATTATGATGAAAATGGTGATGATGGTAATGAAGAATGGTGATGTAATGCTTAGGTTTAAATAATGATGATATTGGTGGTGGTGGTGGTGGTAAAGATGATGAATATGTTGATAACTGTGACCATAATGTTGATAAGGATAGTTTACATTTAAAGGGAGAAGTTTACATTTAAAGGGATCTAGTTACATCAAAATGCACATAAATTATCGGAACTCAAGCCTCTTTGTATAGGTATTTTTATGGAAAAGGTTTTGGTTTTCCAATGTTCTCTTCCGTAAAAAAGTTATGTATGATTAAAGTTTTCAGTTTTAAAATTCTCTAGTGGAGAATTTTAACTGTGTACAATATCAGTGCACTGAGTAAGGGAATATCACTTTGAATTTGTGCTCAGTACTCGGCCATATGACGTTAATTCACAATGGAATTTGTTCACCCATCACTAAATGGACATATCAGATTGCAGATTTTCAGATCAACCCTCATTCAGTTTTTGCACATGTCAACAAAGTTACTAGAGTATTGTTTTACTGCATATTTTGATTTCTAAGACTAATTGTAAGTTGTTCTTGTTGTTGTTAATTTTCATGTATTAAATTGTTATATTTGTAAGCGCTATGATACGTTGTGAATAGCGCTATATAAAGTAACCTGTATTATTATTATCAATTAAGTTTGATTTCTTTCTGTACAGTATTCTCTTCTGTCTCCAGTGGCATGGTATGACTGAAAATGCACGGATTAGCATACACATACTCAAGACAACCATACTCATCATCTTTGTGGTAAGTAACATGACTTAATGTAGTCAAACCTGTGTATAGTGATTAAAAAAAGTGACCATTGTTGACAGGTGACCTCGATAGACAGGTTTCACAACACTGTATTCCTTGCTGGGTATATTTGGAGGCTACTATGGGGCAAATCAGCCCCCAGTCTTTTTAGGGTTAAGCAATATAGTGTTTGGTTGAGATATGTCCCACTGTTATGGCCGAAACCCAGAATACGGTACGTTTTGAAGAATTTGTAGGGTTAGATGTTTTACAAACACATATTTTTGGATGTATATGTTTAATTAATTTACTTACTTTTGTCTTGTTTACATTGTTATTTTTAGGTTGAGATATTTCTGCGTGTCATGGCGGAGGGCAAGAATCTAGTCCAGTTCGTGGAACTACTGGACATTGGATTGATAGTGGTCGCTCTTGCAGCAAACCTACCGGTCTACTTCCCCATAAAAAACTACGGCATATGTAACATCATTTCTGGACTGGCCATCACAGCGAGACTGGGCCTCAACTCAGCTCAGGTTTGTTTGAAAACTTTATCTTTATTTGTAATACAGAAAATACTATCAGTGATCTTATGTAGAAATATAATCAATATTGGGTTAACTGGGCAAGGGTAGTTAGCAGCGAATCTACCGGTCTACTTCCCCATCCAGAACTAGGGTGTATGTAAACATCATATCTGGACTGACGATCACAGCAAGACTTGGTCTCAACTCAGCACAAGTTTGTCATATTTGCAATATTGCTTTCAGTAACCGAATACACTTTCATAGTATGATATCGTTTGGGAGAGATATATTCAAAGTACAAAGAGTAATAGGGAAGAGTACAATGCTGATCAAATGGCATTTTATATTTTAGTTTTATTGTGATGAAAGAAAACAATCTTGTCTTCTGTGAATTCAAATATTTCTCACACAGAAGGAAAAAGGTGTGATTCTTTATTTATCGAATGTCACACTAAAATAAATGCATTGCAGTATTCATTGCAATGAAGAACATATAATGATGTGAATTTTGTCCTTTTCCAAATGGTTTCTGAGATATCTTTGGTTGGGGCTATCAAGAATGTACAGTAATGTTTGTTAAATACTTATTTGGGAGTGTCGTGGTATATTGGTTCGGGCCTTCGTCTCTAACTATGAGGGTCGTGGGTTCAATTCCCAGCCGCGGCAAGTGTGTCCTTCAAGCAAGATACTCTATCCACATTTGCTGCTCTCAACCCAGGTGTAGTAAATTGGGTACTTGACAGGAATTTGTTCCTTGAAACGCCTGAGCGCTTGAATAAGGCTGCTCTTCTAAAGCCAGGTAATAATGCTCCGAGCACTTTGAGACTTAACTGTAATAAAGCGCTATATAAAAATGGACAATTAATTATTATTATTATTTGAAAGTCTTCAACTGAATTCACTTCCCTGTTTTCACTTTTACAGACCAAGAAAGGAGTGATTCTCTTCTCCACCAAAGTGTTCCCCGTCATGTTTGATCTCATTATCCTGGTCTTCATCATTGTGTAAGTACTTCTAATCAGTGGCGTAGCGTGGTCAGACTGATTGGGGGCAACATTCTTGGGGGTGTGGGGGGGGGGGGGGGGCACACCTTATCTATTTTCTTTGTTTTTTCCAAAAATGTCCCTGTATGTTTCCACTGTTTCTAATATTTCATTTTTCTTTAAGTGAAGGTATTTCAAGTATTCTTTAACTTGAACAGAAATATCGCTTTTATTTTGCATTTGTTAAATAGTAATTGTGACAAAACGTTTGAATTTTTAATAATTTTAATGCAGAGAATTACTCCACATTAAGAATGATTTGATTAATCTTTGGTTTGGTTATCTTCATTTATGTCCTAAAAATCGTGCATTAAGTAAGATTATGATATCAATAAGTTATTGAGCAATTCTGTTAAATTATTGTGATTGACTGTATGTGTGCACGTATATAGTGATGATTAAGTTAAGATACAACTCCTTGTTAAAATGTCATTTGTTAAGCACTAGGAGATGATGATCAATCATATCAATAAATTAAAATCATTAACTATTATTTTGTTGTGTGACAGGTTCTTCACGGCGGTGATAGGGTGGGAACTGTTCTTTGGCTTTCCTCCTGATCTCAGCTACGCTTCAGGGGTGTATGACTACAACTGTGGCATCGGATTCAACTCCTTCTCGTAAGTCCTACTCCTTGCACTCAAATTACACAAGTTTGATTTTTCTTATCAATGGATTGTATCCATTTAATTTGTTTTGCGATTACTTATGCCTAATCAATGCCTGCGTTATTGTTTTTAATTCTTATTTTATTATCAATGGATATTATCCACTTAATTTGGTTTGTGATTATATATGGGTCATTCTTCGATAAGTGTATATTTTCGACCATCGTGAGATCGTGAAAATCAAAACTGTTTCTCCACTTTCTTTCTGTGTGTTTAATATATGTTAACATCTGTAGATTAGGGAAATATGGTTTGGCGCGATCTTTAATGGGGCTATGTAATATTTTTTTTTTTTTTATTAACATGTACACTGTTAATGCGTCATCTCCGTCACAACATTTTTGCACAACTAGATCGTCGCATTTTAACTGAAGAACATAATTCACTTCTTATTCAATCTTTGTTAGGAAAGAAAGGGCGACTGTGAAAAGAAAAAAAAAACGTTGGTCAACCATAATCACATTTTTTTCTCTAGAGCCACCATTTATACTTGCCATGCTGAATAAATAGTGAATTTTGCCAAATAGTTTTGCTTTCAATCAGTGTTATGAAATTTTCTCAGGAAATTAGGATGAAGAGAGGTACATGATTACGAGTAAATAGATCGCTAAAAATACCAATACAAATATTTTTTACCAGAGTATAATCTTTGTTGAAATTTATGCATTTGAACTCAGCGTGACGGAGATGACTGAAGCGTGACGGAAATGACTGAAGCGTGTATTTAACATGTTTAAGAATACATTATAATCACATGTTATATAATAATCTAAAATTCATCCAAACTAAGCTTTGTCATAGAATATTTGTCAATTTTGAACAACATTGTGTGTCAATTAACTGAGTTGACAATCCAACTAAAACTCACCATCTCAGTCACAAAAGAGCCGTGACGGAGATGACGCGTGACGGAGATGACTATCAGACACATTTAAAGCGCCGATAGCTAATGGCAATGTATTTAATACAAATGAGCGATAGTGATGTATGGTTGTTCCGTGGGCACATTCATACAAATGATTAGAAATTCAATCTAACATCTTTATCTAGCTAATATCAATCGTTCGGAGATGACGATCATCATCTCCGTCACGAAAAAAACGTGACGGAGATGATGCGTGACGGAGATGACATTTAGACACATTTAAATCGCTGATAGCTTATAGCAATGTATGCAATACAAATAAGCGATAGTGTTGTATAGTTGTTCCGCGGGCACATTCATACAAATGATTAGAAATTCAATCTAATATCTTTATCTAGCTAATATCAAGCGTTCGGAGATGACGCTTAATAAAGGTACGGACCTGGTTTTTGCCAAAGATCTCAAAAAAATAATGTTACTTACCTATAGACCGGGGAAAAAACGTGTCTCTTCTTTCTACTACCTAGTCACCCGACATGTTGCCACCACGATCACTCAAATTTAGCATATTTTTGTACCGTAGATGACAGACTCAAAATGCGTGACGGAGATGACGCAAAATATCGGGACACACAAAACAGATTCCTTTTTTTTAATTTATTTTTTTATCGTTGCATGTGTGCGTATTTAATCTTGGTATTCGTAGTCAACTCATAAAATTGAATTTATTAAGGTATATTAGGACAAAAAATATGCATCTTTTTTGAAATGCTATATTATGATATTTTTACATGATGCCATCGTGACATGCGATTTTGAGGGGGGTGGAACATTAAAAAAAATAATATAAAAAAAAGTATAAGAGTTATCACTTTACTTTTTTTTGTATTAGTTGATTTTTGACTTACTTGTAAGTCAACACAAAGAGATAACAACAAAAAAGCTTTAATTTTTTTTCTATGCGACACCAAAGTAGCGGGACGCAAAACTATACACTTATCGAAGAATGACCCATATGCTTATTCAATGCCTGTATTATTGTTGTTAGTTATTGTTAGGCGTTATGACACTGAGTAATTACATTTTACAGAAGAAACATGAAATTGAATGTTTATTTTTTACCCTTATGGTAAAATGGTACAATCATAATGTTTCTTCCATTGTTGCATTGTTGAAATTAATGTTTTGTATTTTTTTTCTGGAAAATGTAGGATGTTCATAATTGATACTATGTAGATTCACATATCTGTGTATAATGTGGTGTTCATACATTTATGATCCATTTTATCATGGCTTTAAAGGGGTAGTTTAGTTTTGGTAAGGCTGAACTTTAGTAGCCAAAACCTGCACAGTAACATTATAAACTAATAGTAATAACTCCACCATGCTCAAAAGGTATACAAAATTACAAACGACTAAGTAAAAAGCCTGTTATAATTCAAAAAGAGCCATTAAGACACAAGAGGGCGCTTTTTTAAAAGGCATTGATTTCAACGATTTTTCATACAAAATTATGCATGTGATGTTTTATTGATATAATGATTAAATAGCGAGATCATCAACAACTATTAAAAAAACGCTTTTGAAAATTTTTGAAAAAGTGCAAGCATTTTTTTATTTTTTTCAAAAAATCATCTAATTATTTGGGCCCCAAATAATTATAAGATCAGATATATTTATTGATATTTCAGCCGTTTCTGGGTCGATTTTGACCAAATAAAGTTTATTCTGCCATTAAAATTGCATGTTCTCTCAAATTCGATACTCAGTTTTTCATTACCTCACAAAAAAATTGTGAAGTGCAGCGTCCTTTCTACCAAAACTAAACTACCCCTTTAAGTAACCAAAGTCACAGTGATTACAATTCTTGTAATTAAATCATATGTTGTATTGAGTCAAAGTTGACCATGGAATTATCAACTTCATGTATTATATATATATTTTTTTCATCAGATGTGCCCTGCTAATTGTGTTCCAGATCGTTACAACGAGTAACTGGCATGAGATTATGAACGCTGTAAGTACAGTTCATATTGGATTGAATAATATAATTATATTTCACAGAAAATTGGTCTCCTTTGGTTACATTGACATGTATGATGGAAATGATAGAAAATCAAGATTTATTACCGTAGTTTAGTTCCGTAACCATTTAAATAAAATATAAATCAAATAATCATTCTCATTATTATATTTCTTTTCAGAAATATATATCTTCTTGTAATTGATTATATCTTCTTGTTATTAATTATATCTCAGTTAATCATGTCTGTTTGCAGCAAGATCACAATATTCATCATTATAACAAAGCATACAGTATGTATACAAAAATAACTCCATGAATATTACACATGTTCTTCATGATAACAAAGAACGTACAAGATATCTGATACATGTTCTAATTGTTCAAAATGTGTGTAACAGCAATAGCGGCACAATGGTAAGATTAATGGTCACTAGCAGAGGTCTCAGGTTTGATCCGGGGCATAGCCCTCTTTTCTTTGCTCATTTAAATCATATATTTCAGGTCCGTTTTGTTTATCTTTTAATGTAATATGTTCTTGCAGGCGATGGTTGCTACTTCCCCATGGGCTTGCCTTTACTTTGTTGTATGCTTTATCGTCATCAACTTGGTTATCATGAAGTAAGTCTAAATATTCTACTTGTCTCACTTGTGTTATGTACATCCCTTTAATGTTTTTGTAATTTTATTCATAATCTTATTGATATGATGTATGAATCAATACTTTTTTTCATGCAAATGCATATTATAGTTGACTAGATTTTCAATTTGTTTGTAAAAAAAGAAGTGTTTTTCCACCTCATGAAGTCAATACCGTTCTTAATATGATTTTATTTCAGATTTTGTTCTCCTGCGGTTAAAAAAGTGATGACTCACTTACTATTTCCATGTATTCATAGAAAAGAAAAGAAATTGTATTTTAGTTTCCATGGACGTAGTTTATAACAGTGCCTGCCAACTGCATGGTTGAGTTGCCATGAAAGAAAAGTGACATAAAATATGTCATTTATTAACTCTTGACGGTATAAGAAAAAAATGCTGACAGTACCAAGTCCCCTATTTAATTGTACCAACTGCATTATATTATCCTCTTTCTGCAGTCTGTTTCTAGCCAAAGTGCTAGAAGCCTTCAACAAGTTGATGGCCACTTAATCTTTGCCTTCATTGCAATGACTCTATTATACTGTCCTCTTTCCTAACATTCTGTTTGTTGCCATAGCGATGTACGCTTTTAACAAGCTGTAGTAATAAAACTCCATTTTTATTCACCTGACTATACTTTCCAATATTTGGACAGTTTGTCTGTTGCCATAGTGCTAGGGGCCTTCAACGAGCTGATATAACTAAATCTCATATTTCATCGTACCGACAACTTTATATTTTCTCTATCTGGACAGTTTGTTTGTTGCCATAGCAATAGAAGCCTTCCACAAGTTGACATACAAACCCCCCCCCCCTATTTCATTGCATTGACTACTATTCTCTTTCAGAACAATCTCTTGGTTGCCATGCATATATAGTGAGAAGCCCTTAACAAGCTGATATAATTGAATCTGCTATTTCATTCTTTTAATAGCTAACAAAGTTTGCCTTTAATACTAAAGGTAATTTTTAACATCTTGTTTTGACTGTTTGAATATGAATTCTAAATGTATATGCCCTTATTTAAATGTACTAAATATAATGTATTATCCTCTTTCCACGCAGCCTGTTTGTTGCCATAGCGATAGAAGCCTTCAACAAGCTGGGTACAGACAAGGAAGGGGAGAAGGCTCCTGCGACCCCTAAGACCAAGGAGAGTGAGGAGGTGAGAGATGCATTATGTAACCCAGTATTGTAGTGGGGTCGGGTTGATTGGGAAGGGGGCACACCTTATGTATTTCTATGTTTTGGGGGAAAATGTACCCCTTATGTTTTCTATTGTTTTGGGGGGAAATGTTCCCCTTATGTTTTCTATTGTTTTTTTTTTCTTTAAAATTAGTTGCACTACTGATGTAACCTAATATCCTTTGATGATTATTCTCAGTTACTCTACTCCATTTGGTCTACTTCTCAGTTGGTCTGATACTTGATGTCAGATACTTTTATTTTCCCCAAATTCAACCCCAACTTGAAATCCAAAATCATAATCGGTTATCATAATCTGAAGCATCTTAATTCCAAGTGACTTGTTGATAAGTCATTTTTTGAAAAGAAACAATTTAATGATAATGAGATTTTTCGAAATCTTTTGATTTCTTATAGCTCAATTTGTTTTCTTCTTCAAATTGCTGAAGAAGATAAACACTCCACCCTCATCCACATTGCCCCTGCCACCCAATCAAACAAATATGTCCCTAAAAATGAAGAAATTAAAAAATCTAACCAAATATTGTAATGGTTGAGAGATAATGTAATAACTTTATTTTTACCTTCTGTGTTCTGTATTTGAATGAAAGGCACGTATAGGCTTGTTTGATGTGTGCTGCTTCCAAGAAATGGGCGATGTAATTTAAGCAGCGAATATGCAAATTATTGTGAATTATAAATACTAGATAAATTAGATTATTAAAAGAAGTTGTTATGTGTGGATGTGAATTTCAATTGTCGACTGCTCAATTGAATTTACAATGTTTTTTTGTCTTTTCCATCATTATTTTTCAGGAAACCTTTGCGGTATCGGCCATGTCTTTTCTCAATAATTGGTTTGAGAGTTCTAGGGTGAGTCCATATCTGAGTTTAATAATGTTTAAAGGGGTAGTACAGTTTTGGTAAGGCTGAACTTTAGTAACCAAACCTGGACAGTAACATTATAAACTAATAGTTATAACTCCACCATGCTGAAAAAGGTATAAAAAATTACAAACGACTAAGTAAAAAGCCCGTTATCATTAAAAAAGAGCCATTAAAACACAAGAGGGCGCTTTCTAAAAAGGCATTGGTTTCAACCATTTTTCATACAAGATTATGCATGTGATGTTTTATTGAAATAATGATTAAATAGAGAGATCATCAACAACTATTTAAAAAATGCTTTTGAAATTTTGTGAAAAAGTGCAAGCATTTTTTTTATTTTTTGAAAAAATCATCTAATTATTTGGGCCCCAAATAATTATAAGATCAGATATATTTATTGATATTTCAGCCATTTCTGGGTCGATTTTGACCAAATAAAGTTGATTCTGCCATTAAAATTGCATGTTCTCTCAAATTCAACACTCAGTTTTTCATTACCTCACAACAAAATTGTGATGTGCAGCGCCCTCTCTACCAAAACTAAACTACCCCTTTAATAATAACAATTATTTTCTATTATTATTAATTGTCAGTAAAAGCTCAGCTTTTTGACCAACTGCCTCAATACTGTATGTATTCCATTCCGATGAGGATCAAGGTTTAGTCCTTTTTACTGAATGATTTACAATAATTAAAGACAAAGAAAAGCTTGCACAGAAGCAGCCAACTACATAGTAGGCCTTGCCTGACAAGTGCAAATGAGGAAAATCAAATGTTCTGTGAGACCTCAATGGTTAATTATTTCTCATCTGTAACATTTGTGCAAGTTAATAGTAATCTAAAAATAAATGATGTGCGATTATTCTTTTGTGACAGAGTGAACAAGACAAAGAGAAGATTGCGCAGAAGCCCGCTGGAAGCCCTCGGATGAGAAGACCGAGTCGAGTTGTAAGAAAAGCTGCTTTATTTCCTCCTCGTTCGTCTCTAATAACTGTATTTTATTAACAGAGTGAAGAACTAATGTGTAATTGTAGTATTTATTGCATGTTTTTTGTAATTGTGCGAACAACTATGATCTAATCACAGTCATAAAATGTGTAAATGTTTTTTGTAACTAACTATTAACTACTTCCTAGCAATGTTTCCTGGGTGTCCACTGTTATGTGAAGATAGACATCTAACTGTCTTCATAAAAAATAGCTTTGTAACTGGGTTAGATGGAGTTAGAAGACTAATTGGATAAGGTTTAAAAATGTACTGATTTACACATATCATTGTGTTGAAAAAATACAATAAACAAGGGATAACAACTATTAAAGAGTACGTTCGTATTCTGGATTATGTTTTGTGATTGTTGAAGTGATTGAAATTATAGTAAGCCTATACATCTTTTGCATGTCTAAATAGATCAGTATTCAGTGCCATTCCTTGCGAGGTCATGTACATTATCTTATTGTGTACCTGATATATAACCAACTTTGTCTAAATGAAATATATTTGTGTTGAATGTTTTGTCTAACCGTAATTTCCCTTTTGTGTGATGAGAAGTACAGACTTTGTTGATAAAAGATCGTTTGCATACTCTTCATACATTAAATCAATTAAAAACAAATTTACAATTTGATTAATGTATTAGATCTTTCGAACTAGATATACTTGAGCGCGGCATATAAAAAAAGAATATTCCTAGATAAAAGTAAAATCATAAACTACATCAGATGCATTTATATGTGCTGTTGGACCGTGTTTTCATGAATGATTGTTATAATTTTTTTGTTTTAAAATAGTCATATTTACTCAATTATGAGACTAAACTCATCCTGGTTAGGTTCTAGCTGGGAAATGAATATGCAGAATTTTCACAATCTTCAAAGTCTGTAATTCTATTAATATTTCTAACAACTGAACTGGTGTTGGTTTATGTGACTCTTTCTCCTCTGGTAACACCCCACCCTTCTGTGGTACCTCTTTCCTCTCCGCTGTGTCCAACTAACCAGAGTGTTACCACGTCCTACGGTGCCTTCCCCGGCTCACCCGGTAACTTTCTTGAGGTGCCTGCTATCCCAAGAATTGTGAGTTTTAACCACAAAGATGGCTGTTTAGAAAATCATGAATTAAAACTTGAATTTTTAGTCAGTGATTAACCTGTTATATGCTGGCATATAATTCTCTCTTTGTTTGAACTTTTGCACTGTATGTGTCACATGGTAACTTAAACTTAGAAATCATTCTGAAAGAAATTTCCTAGTTCTAGACACTTATCCATAATGGTACAATTGAATAAGTTTTTAATTTTTTTATTTGAATGTTGTTACAACAATAACTATATTGGGACCTGTGTATATGATTTGTTACCATAGTACAATGTATATATCATATGTGATGCAATGTGAAATGAGAGCTTGTGTAACAAAATGGTCATACATGTATAATGTAAATGCAAGAAGACAAATTGTTAATTTCTTTAAAAATTCAATTCATGGTTGTATGGACATATTGGAGAGAAATAGGAAGGTGTATATAATATACAAACAATTATTTATTATTTTATCAAGGCCGTACGATTGTGAAAATAATGGTTTATGTACTAGAGAAAATCTATCAGGATTGGGAGAAAGTATACGTTTGTGAAAATGAAATGAAGTTACTCTATAAACTATCCTACATTGTTATGTATAAAGGTGGAGGAGGAAGAGGAGGAGCAGGAGGAGGACCTCAGTGGGCTGAGCCGAGAGGAGAAGAAGAAGAGGATGATGAAGAAGAAGCGAGCCCAGAAGAAGAACAAGTTGAAGACTATGATCATTGTCATGACGGCGTTCAGGGCTACCAAGGACTCGGAGCTTGATCTGTGCGTCGGAGAGGAGATTGAAATCGTGGGCAAGGTTTGTCGTCATTTCTTTAATTCTCTCATGTAATTCATGTTTTTATTTCTCTCTCAAAACAAAATTATTTAATTTGTTGATGCACAATTTTTGATAGATTATAATGTATCCATTATTCTTTTCTTGACTTTTCTCATACAAAATAATGTAAACAAATGTTTGATTAATAATTTACTTTCTAAACATATGATATATATAACATTTCCAACCATTTAGTGTCCGTGATAGATCACTTCAAAGACACTGTATATGCTTATTTCTTCATCTCTAACAAAATATAACTCTATCGTACATAAAGATATAGCAAGATATGTAAACGTAGTCATATTTCAGTGAATGGAACATAAAATTGAAAAAAAATTATAAAACCTATAAATGTATAAAGAGTTATAATTGTGATAATAATAGGTGAAAGTCAACTGTTATCCTGAATTATAGTCCGTAACACGCTATTGTTTTCGCTTGCCTGACCTAACAGCAAGATGAGTGGTGGGAGGGACGTAAGGACGAGGATGTGCAGGGCTGGTTCCCTGCCTCACACGTCAAGGAACTGAAGAGAAGCCAGGCGCCCCCTCTCCCTACACCGTATGCACAGCGCCCCCACGTGGCACGCAGGCCAACCTCCGATAGCATCAAGTTTGGATGGAGCGACTCTGATGACAACATGAGTTTTGGCAAGTCGGTGAGTATTTGGTGTCAGTTATGTAGGTGCAATGGTAGAGTGTGTCTATTGGTATCATAAAGAGAAAAGGAATTAAGATGGAATTGAAGATGACGTCAAGTAGTTGTTAGTTATGATGCATCTTCAAAGATTAATGAAAATGATAACATAGAAATTAATATTCTTCCTTCATCGAAGCTCGATTTATTATGAAGCTTTTATTATTGTGTGCCATATTTTGCCAGTGAAAAATTGGATTCAATTTGTTTATTTTTTTCTTACACGTCAAGGTATTGAAGGAGTTGAAGATCAAACAAAAGCTCAAGTAAAGAGAAATGAAAAATAGATTTATTCTTCCATCTCAAAGATTGTATCAACTATTAACAAAAACAAATCGGTCTAGAGTTTTCAAGATTAACTGATTTCAACGTCAGATTCTACAACAAGCATTAAATCTCAGGGCAATTAAGAGACCCAAGTTGAAACCCAAGAATATATTCAGAGGGAAATAAATATTATTCCAAGTATTGTATCAATCCCTCTTTTTCTATCCAGAATTCTCAAGATAAGCTGATGTCCACGTCTGGTTCTACGACGAGCGTTGAATCTCTGGGCAAGAGACCCAAGCTGAAGCTCAAGAACACGTCTGGAGGGAACTGGCGCAAGGAGATCCTGGGTGACATCACCGTCATGAACCCGCAAGAGGTAAAATAATGAGGATAATAAATAATGTTTCCTTTTATACAGTGCCTGATATGATTGGTAATAATCTCTATTAAAGTGTGTTAAGATGAAGATGATTATGAACCTTGTCAGGATCGACCAGTCAAGAAAGTTTTTTCAGCTAGTTGAGTTTAAAGAAAATATTATGTTATTTAGTAAATTATCCATATTTCCATAAGTTAAAATAATTTAGTTTATTAACTAGTAATCAAAGGGTTTACTTTAAGAAATGGGTAGATGCCATGTTTACTAATTCAAGATTATGGTGATTAAACCAAGTGCAGAAATCCAATGACATGATAAGAACATATGTGATACTTTTAACCATATCATCAAAAATAAACTTTGATATGTAACGAGTAAGGCCTCAATACAAAGACACTTTTGTATTACATATATCAAAGTATATTCATCTGATTTTTTTGTGAAAATGGCCTTTATCACCTTTTGCATTTAAACAAATCTTTCTTTATAATTTTTTTTTACTGTTTTACTGATTTAGCTACAATGTTCTAACTGCCTGTTCATATGATGTATTTCTACTCTTTGCTTATATCAGCTGAAGGAACTGAATAAGATATTGAAGTCTCAGCACTCGATCAACGCTAGGTCTGGCATGAATACAAGTCTAGGAGGGGTGAGTACATATTTGTTTCTTTATGTGATACACATTTGCATTTAAGTTCAGAAGCAGGCTGGATGTCAGGGAAACCTTCTACAGTCAAAAGGGTTGTCAGCTTATAGAACAAACTCCCACAACATGTAGTCCAAGCCTTGGGGTTTTTAAAATGTGCTCAATTGGGCCTCATAAACCCTGCCATGCCAAACTGTCTACTATTATGATGAAGATGGTGAGGTGTGGCCTTCAAGGTATGTTCAAGATATGTTCATTGTTCATAAAATTATTTCTGATTAGCAAATGAGCAAATGATTAGCGAAATGTAGCAAATGAGCAATCAAAATAAACTTTCATGAAGTAATTACACACAATAAGCCTGTTAGTAATAAGTGGGGTAAAATATGAATTTCAATTCAAGATTATTTCAGATATTCATTAAAAAAAGAGAGAAAGCAAAAACAAGAAAATAGAAATGATTATAAAATAATTTGTTCACTAGATTCCAACAGTCATACAAGCATATGCAAACAATCAAAGTATGTAATGAAGTGTTTTGATTATTATGAATTTAAATTATAATATAATTATATTTAGTAGTACATTAAAAATATAATTATAACAAACCTTACAATTTTACATGTTGCTGTTGCTATTGTAATTCTAATATTTTTAATTATTTTGTCTTTTATTTTCAGTCTCTAAGAAGACCACCTGCAATGTAAGTATAGAAGCATAATCATTTTTTAAAGGAAATTATAAACTTTTTAAACAAATTAAGTGTAAACAAAATTATATAATATCCAGATATAATTGGTTCATAATTTATTTTGGTCAAAATAATTCTTCAAACAAATTGACTTCCTTTGAGGGATGGAAGTTGTAATGAAACTTCATTTTTCGGTAAGCAGTTGGAAATAGTACTGATAAATAACTTTCTGTTAACTTGTTAATTTGATTGTTTGCAATATAATCTACATATTTGATGTAAACATCTTGATTTATCTGTTTTACAGTAACCATACTGTTCATCTCAAGAACTTTATCTTTACATGCAAACTACTTAGTTTGCGTTCAGTAGTTGTTCTTGTGTGTTATTTTTGTCAAAATCTTGTTTGTGTGTACTGACCTAGTAATTGTTAGTATGTATATAACACAATTTAAATAAAATGCCTTTGACACACAAACTACCATATAGATAGTTGGAACATACATGTATATTACAAAATTACAGAAAAGGTCGAATTATATTTAACTTCTCTGCAGGCACTAATGAGCAGATGATACAGACTGTCTAATTGTATGTAGCTATTGTCTTTAATAACTTAACCTTTTATGTAATTAATTGTGTAGTATATAAATATCTTACACATCATATGAAGCCAAGTGTGTGCATATACAGGGGGGAGTTGGGTGTATTCAGCTGCCAGAAATATCCATTTAATCTGGCACTAAAATTTCACTTTTTTGATACATGGATGTTAGATTTTGGATATTTAACATCTTATAATCACCATGGATCTGTTATTTCTTGTTTTTTTGGTAATATTGGACCTGATTTCTGGACATGGATTTTTGGACCAGCTTAGCTTCTTGTGAGAATGTCATGCTCAGTCCCATTCATACATCTTGGTGCTGTACATCTTGTGATCATACTTTCAGGAGTTAGGTTCTCTGTGTCAGTCTTCTTGTATTGTGGATGATTTAAACCAATGCCAGTCAATCAGTCAGTTGGCTGTGGTTCCTTGAATGCTCATTTGATGCAAAAACTCACATTTTTGATTGCTTTCCAAGCAAGCTTTTGGACTTTGTCATTTTTAATTGTCTACTGTTAACTGTACCTGCTGCCAGCCAAGAGCAAGTAATGTATTATTATGCTCACTCTTCCTTTTAAGACTTGAATCATGCCAAGAAAACCTAAATATCCATGTGGAATATGTTCCCGGGCAGTTACTACAAAAACAACGGGAGTCCAATGTGAAGGGACTTGTGAAAAATGGTTCCATGCCGAGTGCATAGGTTTATCATCAAGTGAATACTCAGCTTTCAACAGTAGCTCTATTATATGGATCTGCAACCACTGTGGAGCACACAACATCAGCAGATCAAGATTATCCCTCTCAAGTCTACAACACAGCTCAAACCCATTTGATGTACTCGACCCGAGCAGCGACCACAATGCGTCTACTCCAGGGTCACGCTGTTCGTCGAACCCGTCATCTCCTGGCTCACCGGCACGCTCTTCTTCCCCGCGTAACAGCAATCGAAGGAAAGCAACCCGCAAACCACCTCCCAGGATGCTCAGGATACTTAACGTCAATTGCCAGAGCATCCGAGCCAAGATGCAGCCCTTCTCGATGTTGTTGCAAAGACTCAATCCGGACATAGTTATTGGTACTGAGTCTTGGCTGTCTGATACCGTCAACAGCAACGAAGTCTTCTTGAGCAATGAATACCACATCCTGCGCAGGGACCGTCCTCGTGACCCGCATGGCGGAGTCTTCATTGCCGCCAAGAGCGACCTTATAGTGACCAGAGAAGAGGAACTGGAGACCGATTGTGAGATACTCTGGTGTCGGATCGAAATGGCGGGAAGCAAGTCACTACATGTTGCAGCTTTCTACCGTCCACATGAAGGAGATGAACTCAGTCTTGTTGAGCTATCACGGTCACTCTCCAGACTTGACAAGAAACACTTGATGATCCTTGCTGGAGACTTCAACCTTCCTGGCTGGAACTGGCAGAACCTTCAGGTTGGCACTTGTAGATACCCTGCCCTTCATCATCACTTTGGCGAGGTTATGGATGACCATGGACTTAGCCAACTTGTCAAAGAGCCGACACGTCAAGCAAACACCCTCGACCTGATTCTTACCAACAATCCAACTCTGGTTAACAGTGTCAAGGTTGTGGCAGGAATTTCAGACCATGACTGTCCTTTGGCTGAATTTGACCTGCGGCCCCCGCGAAGACATCAAGCAAAAAGGAAGGTACCCCTGTACAAGAAAGCTGACTGGGATGGTTATGCAGAACATATGCAGCATGTGGCAGACAACATATCAGAGAAGTCGAGTACTGCATCAGTCAATGAACTGTGGATGCTATTCAAGTCAGGAATTGAAGAGGGGTCTGAGAAATTTGTTCCCAAGAAGATGCTGCGTGGGAAACATGACATGCCATGGATCACTCCTGACATCAGACGACTCATCAAGAGAAGGGATAGACTGCACAAGAAAGCCAGCCGGATGAAGAAGGAACAAAACCCTGTTCCTCTCCTTTTGGAGGACGAACTGCTTGAACTGAAACACAGAATCCAATCAGAAGCACGTCAAGCATACTGGAACCACCTTGAATCTATCTTCACATCTGATGATGACTCAAACCAGTATGAGGGAATGAGAAAGTTCTGGAGATTTGTGAAGAACAACAGAACAGACCGTAGCGGAATTCCTGTGCTGAAGACAGACAACCAAAATGTGACAAGCCCGAAGGACAAAGCAGAAGCACTAAACAACCAGTTCAAGTCAGTCTTCACCAATGAGACAGACCCACCTGCTGACCTACTTCCAGATGTCTCCCCCTTCGATGCCATGCCTGAAATCCATATCACAACTGAGGGAATCACTAGGATGTTGGAGAAACTCAAAGTTGGGAAGGCTCCCGGACCTGATGGGATCCCGGCAATGGTACTGCACAAGCTCTCGAGCGTCGTAGCTCCATCTCTGTGTTCAATATTCCAGCTCTCCTACGAGACAGGTGAAGTACCAGATGATTGGCGCCTTGCAAATGTGGTTCCTATATTCAAGGACGGAGACAAAACGGATCCTGGGAACTATCGCCCCATTTCCCTTACATGCATCGCATGCAAAATGATGGAACATATCATTGCAAGCAGCATCATGACCCACGCCAGTAGGAATGACATCCTCTACCCTCTGCAACACGGGTTTCGGGCAAAGAAGTCATGTGAACTCCAACTTACCGGCTTCATCAGTGACCTTTTGAACAACATGGAGGAAAACAAGCAAACTGACGTAATCATCACCGACTTCAGCAAAGCCTTCGACAAGGTAGGCCACAAGAGGCTTCTCCAGAAGATGGATTTCTACGGAGTTCGAGGCAGAAACATCAACTGGATTTCCAGCTTTCTCCACAACAGGAAACAACAAGTTGTCTTGGATGGATGTACCTCATCTGATGTAGAAGTCGGGTCAGGTGTACCCCAAGGATCTGTGCTGGGACCTTGCCTCTTTCTCTTCTACATAAACGACCTACCTGACCAACTCTCCTCCAAAGCTAGACTGTTTGCAGATGATGCCATCATGTACCTTACCATCCAGGCGCCAGAAGATGCTACGCTGCTCCAACAAGACCTGGACACCCTTAGTAGCTGGTCAAGGAAATGGATGATGGAACTCAATCCAAGGAAATGCCACGCAATAACAGTCACCAGGAAGAAGACCAGATTCATTCATCAGTACTCCCTGAACGGTGAAACTCTGGATTCTGTGCCATCGGCCAAATATCTTGGAGTTACCATCACCTCTGACCTCAACTGGAAACAACACATCTCAAACATCTGTCAGAAGGCAAACAACACCCTAGCATTTCTCAGACGAAACGTACGAGTGCATTCAACCCAACTCAAGACAACAGCATACCAGGCTCTTGTACGCCCTCTCCTTGAGTATGGATGCACCGTCTGGGACCCGTACACAGTGGGATGCATACAACAGTTGGAGATGGTCCAGAGACGAGCAGCTAGGTATGTGCTGAATCGCTACCACAACACCAGTAGTGTCACAGATATGCTGAGCCAGCTTGGATGGGTCTCACTTCAGAAGAGAAGAGAAATCCACCGTCTCACAATGCTGTACAAGATGCATCACTCGCTGGTGGACTTCAACACCAATCAGTACATCCAAACAGCAGACATCAACCGGACGACAAGAGCTACACGACTGTTCTGCTACATAATCCCACATTCCAGAACTGATCAACATCAGCAGTCATACTTTCCTCGAACAGTCCGTCAGTGGAATGCCCTTCCTTTAGAGGTTGTCCTGGCGTCATCTGTAGAGGCCTTCCGTCACCACCTGACGGAAGGAACCAAGTAAATACTGGACTAGACTTTTACTTGCACTTTGTAAATAAGCACCTGCGCACCCTGTGTATGCACACACACACACAGTATCTGCAAGAATCTTCAGGATTGAAGGAGGCAGATTAACCCGAAGAAGAAGAAGAAGAAGCTATAGCTGAATATCTTTTTTAGTATTTTTGTAAATTCATGTTTATACTGAGTTGTTGACCTATAATATTTGTTTATTTGTTATCACTGTAGCTCTGAGATGATTGAGGAAGAGAGTGAGCCAGAGAGTAAACCTGAGCCTAAGACAGCGCCAGTCCAGCCTCCCATGGTAAGAGTAAGACTAGACTGAAAGGAAGGTTTCTAAAACCACACAGAGCACACAGAGCCTACTCGACCTGATCCAACTGGTTTTCAGTCAAGAGTGGGTCAGTGTACTAGTCAGGAGCCAGTCGGAAGTCAGTCCGGTTCGATTTGATTCAACATGTTGAATTGGCTCCACCTGATCATGCCCGACTCTAGCCTGAAAACTTGTCGGATGGGGTTGAGTTCGCTCTGTGTGTGTGTTGTTGGGCTTTAAGAATGAAACAGAAATCAGTTTGTTTTTCTCAGGGTATCCTGAAATATTAATAGAACTTTTCTTTTAAAGTGAAATACATGTAAATTTAATGGTTATATCTGAAGAAAGGGAGAAAGAGGAGGGGAGTAGACTTTTTCAATATGTTAGCGCTCATGAAAGTACATACATGATGTCATTGCACTTATTTTTTCCTATTTTACCAATTCACTATATTTCTATCTGTCATGGCGTTACCAAACAGATCAACGTGCAGCCAGCCCCTGCCCTACCATCACTCGTAGAGGAGGAGGAAGAGGAACCAGACCCGCGCAGAGGTAACATTTTCTAACTTTTGAATTAAGGAACATTTTGTGCTACAATTAGCTCCATGCATGCATGTATTTATTCTGTAATGGCTTGGAATAGATACTTTCATTCAATAAGTACACGTGTGAATTACATGTAGAATTCATATTTCATATCCCATTTCAGACAATTTGAATTTGTATATTTCTTAGGTCACTGCCCAAGCATTTTGGCAGCCAATCCTGAATGGGTTAGAATCCTTGAACATGCAGTCACATTAACATCCATGTGATTGTATGAAACTTTTGGTTTATACATTTATTTGTATTTTTATTTTATTTTCTGAATGTTATTTCCATCAATACCTCTTTGTCTATTTTCCTTTGTTTCAAAATAATGATAAAATAACTACAAGAAAGAAGATGAGGAATTGCTAGACAAACCTAAGGATTCTTTATCTTTTCATATATACCATAATAGTGTTTTGCATGCGTCATACAATATATATTGCCTATACATTCATTGCTTGATGTGTGAATACTATATGTACTCTTACCGAAGTCACTGGAAACACAAACAAATATTTTTCAAAGCTGTATATTATTAAGAATGAGGGTTTTCTTGACTTTGTTTATCTTGGTCTATTTACACATTCATTGTTTAAATTGTGTGTGTGCATCTCATAACATTATATATGGGCATTTCTTGCTGTCTTAATTGTCATATAGCTATAGACGTCATTATTGACATTTTGAGAAAAAAATGATTTCCACATTTCTTAAGTTCTTACAACTTTTAAAATGATGAAACATATTTTTAATGTTTTCATAGTTCTTTGTCTTTTTGATTGATGAAAGAGGTGTGCATCACATATTACATCATGCTTGCTGTTGAAATCATTGTCAACATGAAACATATTTATGTTTACATTTTCCCCCATCTATTCTACAAATTGTACTTTACAATTTACACCTCATTGGGTTAGAGTGAGAAGGGTGTTAGGTAAAGTTTTGGTTAAAAATGAGCTATGCACAGTTGCATACAATCTTGCAGGATAGAACCTGCTCTTTGTGATACAAAATTTTCAGATATTGAATATTACCAAATTTGGGAATATTTATAAATAATTACAGAGAGCTAAACTTGTTTATTACAAGGCTCCCACACTTTAAACATGATCATCTTCAAAGTACAGAAATCGACTTAGCGCCCTATTCTTTCTGAACTGATGTTCTGATCTCTTTCGGTTTGGTTTGTGTTTCCCTCGATCCATATTTGTTTCTATGACATTTCATATTCACCTCTCTTTATCTCCATCAACAACAAAACATCTCATAGAGGATAGTGGCAATGAAGGCGATTCGGAAAGTAAGTATTTAATATATATATATATATACTCATAATTATGGCTATTGTATTATTTCATTGATCATTAGTATTTATTCCCTTTTGTAATTTTTGTGTATTTTTCTTATATTTCTTACACATTATGATAGTGGTTATTCAATTCACTAAATGTAGTTCATTTGCTGGCTTCTCTAACATACATGTAGATGTTTATTTGTAAACCCTTTCTACCTAGTACAGTTATTACTTCAGTTAAGATTCTCATAATTTTGTATTTAGTTGTGGTAAAAAGAATCACTAATTCTTCAAAATATGCCCATTTGACTGCTAACTGAAGACAATTTCTCCTTTTTATAAAGTTAGTTTATGAAAAAAATTTGCACCTATTATTTGTATGCATAACCAGTATTATAGCAGTATACATTTATTGGTTTAATCAAATTAAGTATCATAACATTAGTAACAGTTGTACATTGTACAAAAACATAATTCTTTATAACTTGTACTATTGATATTCAATTAAAACCATCATGTCGCAAGTTCTAATCATATTTGCTGTCGCACAATGTTCACTGTATTGAATGGAATCATAGTAAGGTCTTACAAGTGTTTTTATTTGATTTTGATCATATAGTGATTATAACACATTTTAAAAAAATTACTTCATGTTTTGTATTACACATTTTTGTAATTTACAATTTACTACATGTTTTCATGAATATAATGATCCCCTATTCATCTTCAATGACGTTTAGCCTGATAAGAAGTCTGAGCAGCTAAATAGATGGGGCTATTGTGACTACCTAGAGTCGCAATGTCATAATTGGTTTAGTTTGGTTGCATGATCGGGCAAATAAATTATTGGATAACTACAGGAGAAAATTATAATTCAGTACATATACATCTTATCAATACGTAAAGCGGGGAAGTAAATTTGGGCAAATACAATTTGAAAATGTATGATTTTACTTGCCAGAATGGTCTGGTAGAGACAATTTTTTGTGTGGAGGCTTGTTTAAAAGCAAGGGATTAATCTTGGGTTTCTTTCCAAATCTTACCCCCCAGACACCCTGACGGTGGACAAGCCTGAGCTCCCCAAAGAGCTGAAGAAGAAGAAGAACAAAGAGCAGATGAAGAACGGAGAGATGCCATCCTGGGCGATCAATTTCCTGCAGTCCAACAACATGAAGGCATCGGTGGAAGTCAAGTATGACGAAGACGCACCAAAACAAGAGTAAGTTGATGTTTGTTCATACTCTACCTTCCTTTTAAGAGAGCATGCAATCAATCCCTGGTGTCGCCCCGGCATATCTGTCCTTCAGCAAGGCATTCAATCCACATTGCTGCTTTCTATACCCTGTAGTATATTTGGGTAATTGATCAGTGTAAATTAGCTTGTATTGCTCTTGTATAGCAGCTTCGGCTAGTATGCTCCCTTTGGAGTTGAGATGGTGCACAAGATAATTGTGAGGCTTTTAACTGTACCGGATGACCAAGGATAATAATGGGCCTCTGAATAGTGCACCTAGATAAACGGCGCACTATAAATCATCAACGTTATTCTTATTAATAATATTGATTTTTCTTTTTGTGCTTCTTGTACTTGTTGTTGTTGTTGTTTTTGTGTACACACCTGTTTGTGATTACTTTTTTGTATATTTCTCATTATTTCCTTTGACAGGTCTGAGAAAGAAGACAAAGAAGGAGAGATGGCGGAGGACAAAGTATGATATCATGGGACTGACATATATTTTCTCTACAAATTAAGGAACTATCGTCTCTTACTCCTGATGCTTCAAGCTGATCTTACCATCAACTAATTCAGTATTTGACATTATTATTAATCAAGAAATTGCTTGAATCAAAGGATGCAATTAAAATAGATCGCTATATATGGACAGATTATTACTCGCTTTAACAATTATTCAAGTATTCTCAATTCCATCCAGTTTTGTGGTTATTTCAGTATTAATATTAGAATGATAATTATTAATTAACCTTGAAATGAATGATGTACATGTATGCAATAATATATTCAAATTCCACCCATCCTTGTGTGCTTTCATTAATGATTTATTATATATATATGTAAATTTTGTATTATTATGAATTTATGTTATCTTACAAACAAATGTACAATCAAATTTTAACCTGTTCAGGACTGGTCCCAAAATACTTGGGCTGGGGTCAATGGAGATTGCATGTTATAGCAAAATGAAACCATCTTGAATGGGTTTAGTGCTTGAAACAATTGTAATACCATTACTTTAGTGAAAATGTTTTTTCAGCTCTCTTTTGGCATAATTAGGCAATATTTGTTGAAATAAAAGTGTGATTTTACAGTGTATGCTAACCGTCTTTCAGCTAATGTAGTCATATTAGGAGATTGCAGAATATAGAGGCAATATTTCAGCTTACGGATATCTTCACAAACAATTGGATGTACAATATTGGGGTTAGTTGTTTTACAACTTACTTTCTAGAACACATAGTAGTATTTACTCTTGTTGATGTCTTGGGTTGGTATTCAATTCAATACTTAGATCAAGTGAGCAATTCACTACGCTATTTCCTAGGCTAAGAAATGTATCGTACTTATCTAATATTTAAATGATATTTTAGGCTTTTACTGAAGTAAAGCATAATCTTAGTAAAATACTGAAAAATACTGAAAAAGTGATGTCACAATGTTTGAGAAAAACAAAAATTGGTTCATTCATTGGATTGCAATTTTTGATAAGTAATTCTCTCAAGCTAAGGGTTAAAGGGACTTTGTAACATTGTCCAAATCCTCAAAATAAAATTTTAATTCTAGCGGTTCCCTTATACCTTGTTGTATTCATATTAACAATAAAATCACGGGACAGGTTTCGGTTTTTCAAATTTCCCTTTCGTTACAGAGATATGTATGATTGAAGTATTCAGATAAGAAAAACTCCGGGCGAGTTTTTCTTCCGTGTACAAAGTAAGTGCAGTGAGTTACTGAATATCACTTTGCATTTTCGCTCATTATTTGGCCATACAATGTCCATTTGACTTGAAATTTTCACACAATACCCTGTGGACATATGAGATAACAACAATATATATTGCATCAACCATTCATCACTTTTTGCACATGTCAACAAAGTTACTAGATCCCTTTAAGTGGAATGAAAAATAAGTAAATAAATAAAATAAAAATTTTAAATGAACGATCCTTTCAAATTAATTTCGATTACAAGTATATTGTTTTAATTGTTGAATAAAGTATTGAATTAAACATTAATCTGAGAAAATTGGCAGCTAATCTTGTGCAAAGAATTCATGTGAGTGGCACTACCTCTGTGTGTGTGCGTTAGTTTTTTTTGCATTGTGTAGTGATAAATAACATTCATGATACAATTTTTAATGACCACAAATATTGCTATGAAAATAGAATTTGTTCTTCTCTTCTGTACTATAATGATTTTTTTAACACCAGGCTAATCCTCATTAAGTGAATACGTTTTAATTTTGTTGAGTCTGGGTTAAATGAGACGAGATCAACATATCTTATGTTTTATTTATATATTCTTTTTTAAAATGTGTGTATGTAAAAGATTGAATGAAAAATACTATTTGTTTTTCTTTGCCATACTTTTTTTTTCATGGCCAAGCCCACTATGTACATTAGTATTATGCCTTATCGTGCTATTCATTTTCAACACTTATACATGCTAGTATAACTGTAAACTATTATAATGAGGTCTATATACATAATTATGTTTATATAAACTATTATTTTGTTATATGTATGTTGGAATTGATTTGATGGCAGTTACTCAATACTGGACATGTTCTTTCACATTTCAAAGTTGTACCATCTGAAATATTTACCTACGATTGTGTCATCTTTTTATATAATATGTGATGAACAAGGAATAGTTTTCTTATTACTTTATAGGAATGTGCAAAAATAAGAGGTAACCATTAATCCATGGTTGAGTGAGCACACATTATAGAAAAAATTGTCACATTTCAAAATTCGCAAAAGTATTATCATCATTACAAATTATTGAGAATTGGAAAATTTAAAAATGCACTGTTTTACAATTGCAATTAATGCATTTTACCACATGTGCTATAAACAAATCAAAATGAATGGAATATCAAACAGCATTGTTTCATAAACCATGACCAATGCATTCCGCCACATGTGCTGATGCTCAACAATGTACAGGCACGCGCAATACCTTGTGACTTTTGAATTGGGCCTTTTTGTCTTTAATCTGTGCTCATTCAGCCATAAAGTGATGAATATCTCTGAACATATCGAACATAACAACTGTGCCAATATTGTGGTAAGATGACATCTTGAAACAATTATCGGTTATGAAATTATGGGCAATTGCTTAGGGGGTAAGTTACTTTTTGTGTTCGGTTTATATATATATGCAATTTGCAAAAGAATTTCAGGAAAATATGGCAAGATCATGTTTACATAATACATGAAGAAAAAATCATTTTGTTTTAAAATTACATCAATTGTAAATTTTTAAAAATGTTAAGTGATGTGGATAAAAATATGTAAAACCCTAAATTTGTTACCTTTTTCTTTTTATCGGCATTAGTTTAATTTAGGACTACAGCCTACACAATTCTGGTCTTGGGCTAACAAAATTCAATAAGTCACCATTGTACTACCTTGTCTGAGCCAGCGCGATTAAATTGGAAATTAATTTGAAGTATTGACTATGTATGCTATAATAATAAATTATTAATAAAAATTAATAAATGACTAATATATTAAGGACAGATGTGGAGTGACCTCTTGAGATACATGCATTACTTGTATCTGTATTTATATAATGCATCAAGTTGAAGTGTTGAGCAAAGTGTTAATGTTTGCAATGGATAGGGATGTTTGAGAAGAGCCATCATTAGAAAAGGTTGAAACATAAAACAGTAATGTCCATTTAAACTTCATGAATAAAGAGGCATACTAACGGCTGATGACATCAATTACGATCCACACTGCCATAATTGTACACGCGTGTTACAAAAATAATATATTCTTAATAATATTGATTTCTTTATATCATATTGTCAAAATGAGGGGGCAAATAATTATGTATTTTTTGATGAGTTAGGAATGTATCAAATTAAATGTACAAAACTCATCGACAGTTTGCTTATCAATGTGGACAACATTTCTGTCTGCTTGAAGTTCAAGTGGTAGTTTCTTATTTGTTGACGGATATCACTCAAATTTTCTCTGAATATTCCTCTTTCATTTGATTGCAAGCAAGTTATGCTAAGGATGGGATTCCTCAGTAATGGGAAAACCAATGTGGTGCGAACGTTTGAATATGTTACATTCAGATATCCGTTTTACCAAATAATATGGCTGTTTATAGTGTACATTTTATTTTGTACATTTATGTTATTTATCATCAAAACAGCAGACTGGGAGAAATCATATCTTATTTCATCTTTTGTTTTGTCCGTCCAGCCATTTAAAAAAAAATCATAAATCCATTTTTTTTCTTTTTGAGTGGTTTGTATGACTGTAAATTATGTCAGAATAGTCTTTGAAAATCTTATCATTGTACAAAATGGAAAGCTCAAAATAGAATGAGACTCTTTGTGTTTATCACAGCAATAGATTGTATACATGTACATAAATAAAGTTTTAAAAATACAATAAAAATGCTACAGTATTCTGGTGTTATTTTTTTGTAATTTAAAATGCAATTATTAAATCATATATGTCGAAAGTTAAATTAAACATTCCAGATATATATATAGATTTACACAAAATGAAACACAGAAACAAACATTTACATTTTTTCTCCAGATTTAATGGAAATTCATTCAATTTAATCATCATTCCTTAAACAAACTTTCAGCATTCTTTGAAAAGACAGTCATCTTAAGGAGTTGTCTGTGATTGCCCTAACAACAAAGAATGAAGGCAAATTACAACACACTGAGCATACTTCCTTAAATACAACGGAATGCACATCTCAGCACTTGTTTGAGGATGTGGTATCAGTTTATTGGCAAGAGAGCTAGTATGGTTAAAAACATGTTTGCTAAGCTATATTTAGAGTCAGTTTATTATACAAAGGGACTGATATGAAAGGTAATAACCTATAAAAACTAAACAATTGTTATTGTATAAATCTGCATTACATTTGGCACACAAGTTGAGCCACAAACAGGTGATTAAGTGTCCACAACTACTTGGTCCTTCAAGATAATTAAATTAATATAATCTTGCAGGTACCAGCACACATGAAGCTACATGTATACAACATAACTATGAATTATAACAATGAATACAGGCCATGTAGTACACAGGTATACCAGCGATTATAAAACTGTACACACATGACACACGCGGTACCCCGGGGTACCGTTGTACCCCGGGGTACCGCGTTGTGTAGCGCCATCTTGCGTCCAACCGTACCGCAGCTATTGCGTTGTGCATGCAGTGCAGCGCGCGATTGTATGCACGCTATACCCACAGTACAGCCCTAAAAATTAAATAAATAATTAAACAAAATGGCGGATTTTCGTCTGGTACCCCGGGGTACCGTTTATGTCATCACATGTAGAAAGAATGGTGGTGAAGTTCAACTTATATTTCTTCCCTACATATAGTTGACTTGCATCCTTATAGCAAAGTAATAGTCGCCTAAATCACATTACAGTTGCATTTTTTTTCCAATCCTTCTTTTTTTCCAATTTTAACCCACAGCTGTAGAGGTTTGGATTAGTTGGATACACTATCTACATCATAGTAATAATACTAGGCATAGAACCCTCACTGCAATAGTACAGTAAGAAACCAAAATTGCATCATCATTTTACAAAAAAAATGACTGCAGTCTTTTTAGGGGCTGTCTTAAAACATTTGACAAACAATATAGAGGAGACAAACGTCTTTGGCACAACAAGAAAAACAAATCCTACATATTACTTCATACTTGAACAAACAGAAATGAATACTTTTTGCCTAGGGGGAAATATAGGCTGGATAATGGGAGATGATTAATAAATAATACAGTATGCTCAGATATTACAACTACCATAAAGTACCCAAGTTTGACATCACAGCTATTCATTACCATGGGAAATGGTTATGAACAAAGTCAGGCAAGCCAGAAACGTGACCAGGCCGCTGTCAAGAAAGCAATTGTCCAATTCCAACCCACTACCAAAAGCTTGAATCAAATGACAAGTTGTTGAGAACCATTATTATGTTTATATTAATAATGTGTTGTCACTCCTAACTCCTAAGGTACTCTATACCACTATTAGTTTAACTACAAAATCAACTTTCTTGTTTAAGTACTGTACCCTAAAAGAGCATGATATAAAGGCCTTACGAGGGTGGTTCAGCATGATCTAATTTTATTTATAGAGACCATAACCTATCTGGACAAAACACGTTACTAGACTAGTTAGTCAATACGGAAGGAAGCAGCTTTATGAACAACATTTTACATTTTACAACATCTTTTGACTATTTGTCTGAGGGATTATTACAGCTAGTAATAACTAATAAGATCTTATCTCGTCTGTCCCACCTTCCTGCTTGGTTTATTACTTCCTATGGCGCCATTAACCGTGATTAGGCAAACTCAAAACAACAAAACACAATACGACACAGCCTTCTTCAGTTAAATCAGATAGTAATGGTGATAAATTATGCACACCATGTTTGGCAAGATAATTACTCTGATGAGTTGCTCAAAAGGTTAACTTTAATAAATTGATGCAAAGTCATGAATTGCAAAGTACTGGCTCTAGACAATGACAATATAAACATTTTATCAATTTCTGACTTTTTTCTTTCCTTTTTTACAGATTTAAAATTGATTGGGAGAAATTCAGATCAATGAAGTACAATTCTTTGGTTTTGATTTTGGACAAATATGTCACATTTTATGGTACTCTCTAGATCAAAGATTGCAGAGATTAATACAAAATTATACTTAATATAATATGTTCAGTTACTGCTTTAAATGCATAACATTTGTAGAAAATATCACACTTGGCAAATATTATGTAAATACATGTAGCACATTAATTAAAGTAAGTTAGCTACAACATTAATTTTCTTTTAAATTGTATTCAAGCACTGCACATTTTAAATATTTACTTTTAAAACTTGTTTTAACTACATATAGGTTAACTAGGTACGGCAGAATTGCAACAAACTGAAACAAATTAATGAAACTTAATAGCTAATCATCAATCAATAATATTTTCATAAGTTTCAGTATCATACATATTCTGCACATAGCAGTACTTGTTCATCAAGTACTTCTGTAGTCTCCAATATAGCTGGTAGTATCTGATAAGCCCACCAAACTCTGTACACGATTCAATTCCATACCGACGAACAACTGCACATTTGAACTAAAACACGATTTAAAGCATGTACATTATGTAGTATAGTTCAGATCCACAAATCCACAAAATATGCTCGTGGTTCTCACATACTTAGTTGTATTCGTAAATATTACCAATAGAAGCATGGATGTAGGTTTGGGTTTCCCATATTTCTATTTTTTATGAAGATATTTATGATTGAAGGGTTAGGATTTCAAAGTCTCTACATGGGAGACTTTCGACTGTAAACAAAGTTAGTGCAATGAATTAGCAAATATCACTTGGCATTTTTCGGTCATATGACATTCATTTATCATGGAATTCCCACACATCACTCAGTGAACATAGCAGATGACAGAAATACATGTTATCAGTTTTTGCACATCTCAACAAAGTTACTAGATCCCTTTAATTGCTCATCTGATAGGAATTGAATCCTGTAGTGTACAGTGAAGTACTTTACACATCAATGAGTTATGTCATATCACAGAGTCCCTTCCTTGGGTATACATGTCTACACATTCTCAGACGTACATGTACATGCTGTATGTACCTACTTAATAATACATTGCACTGAAGCATCTAGCACCACCCAAATATATATACCACAATGTATGCATGTACATGTATGTCATTGTCCGCACCCTAATTTCTTGCCACGACACTTAGGTCTTATGTACTGTGTACTGTGTGCAAGTCTTGTAAGCTGTCACATCCATAGGTCACAGTATTTTTATACGTGATAATTATGATCATATTACACTTTCTTTCTGTACAAGACCACAACCCACAGGCATAGTTTTGCAAAGGAATTCTTCTGCCAAGGAGGAATGACCTCTTATTTCGTCCCCCAGAAGAAATTCCTGCATAACGACACCCATGACACTACAACCCAAAATAGTTCAGTCCTCAAATGAATACTGAATATAATTCCACAGTGCCTGACCTTTACAAAACCACATAACTACACATACAAAGATATACAGTTGCAATGACAGCTTTCACACACACAAGTCAAGAATGTGAATGCAACAGTAGTTTTTAAAAAAATACAGTCAAACTGCTTTACATTGAAACACAAACGGCAGAATGCCACTAGAAATCTATACAGTTCCTGAGAATAACAGGACATTTGTGCAAAATGCATAACATATGATCATATTCTTATAATTATACCAATTGAAAATGTGTATTTCTTGGAACATGAGGGATCAAGTTCTCATCCAAAACACTTGATTAAATTTAACACAATTTAATCAGATTATTAATCAGAATTGTGGTTACAAATTTAATAGTGAAATGACATGAAATGAATAGCATCTGGGCCCCATCATCAATTGGTCTTACACTTAATCGTACGATCAATTAATCAATCGTGCGATCAATCATACAATTAATCATATATATTTTTGTTATGGGGCCCTGATGTATTTAGGGTCAAATTGAACTAAGTGCTGTTGCGAATGCAAACCTAAATGGCTAGCAGGTGCGCCGATTTGTTCCAAAAACACAATGCATTGGGGAGGCAGAGCATTGTTCACAAACAATGCTCGCCCCCCAATGCATTGTGTTTTCCGAACGAATCGGCACCTCTGAAGGCTAGTTATAATGAGTTATACATTTCTGTCTTTATGGTAAGACATGAACCACACGTTTATATCAGGCTAATGGCAAAGGCACATGTGCATTGTTTGATTTGACTTCATAAATTTATACCAAAGTAGAGATGTATTATTTTGATTTCGAATTTGGCAAGCAAAATACCGGCTCTAATACTTTTAATACAAAATTAAACTTTTCTTAAACGTGAATAACAATACTTCTCATCTTATAGTACAATTAGTACAGCGCATGTATCAAAAGCCACACAATAATCACAATATGTACTATCATTGAAAATCACATACATTACCCTGCAGAACTCTATGTCACAGAATAGTCACAAGTAATGATAGTAATCCGAGTGATTCCACATAAACAATTTGAGGCAATCATCATCAAAGATCAAATACTAAATTTGCAAATCTTGTCACCATTAAATAACTTTCATTTCACATGAAATAGTCAATCAATGCAAAAAGTGATACGATATCTTTCTACCTCACAAACTTTTCCAATAAAACATTTGTTGTAGACCCCTGTGGACCTGGTCCTGGTCCTGGCCCTACTTGTATAGTCCTCCAGTCCTCCTCCTGTTTATCAATCAGATCGGATCCTTGCCACCGAGGTCTAGCAAGTTGTCTAAAACCTGAACTCCATCTATTCCATGTCACATAAATTTCGTAAATGGACTCAGATTGCAAGGTTGGGGCTTATTACAAGGTGAATGTAGTCCTAGATTGACTTGGTCCTAGACTTGTGGTCCTAGGCCCTATTATTACATTCCTCCTCCTCTTCCTCGATTAGATCCTCGTCGTCAAGGTCTAGTGAGTTGTCTACAACCTTCTCCATGTCGGACTTGTAATCCTGGATGGACTCGTGTAGGGACCAGAGCTCACTCAGCAATGACATGTCCAGCTTACGTAGACCAATCTGACATAGCAAAAGACAAAAGAGAAAAAAGTAATGGTCAAGTGCTGTTTTATTAAAAATACACCAGATCAATAAAAATTAAATTTCCCAAACTCCCAGGCACCAATTAAAAAAGTAACACCACTTTTTAGCAAAACAGTTTTCCTTCTTGTGGCTGATAATGGCAATGCCAATGGGTTGCACATTTGTTCTTAACATGATCCCTAAATGTGAAGAAAATATTATGTACGGTGCCTGTTGCAACATGGCTACATTTTTTTGTCAGAGATATTTTATATGACTACATCAGAAACAATCTTTTAGTTTTACATTTAGATCATGAAAACTATATTGCGCTCAATTTTCTTTTCAGGTTTTCTATAGCTCAGTCAGTAAAGAGCACTGGTCTAGCAATCCGGAGGTCTCAGGTTCGAATCTCGTTCGAATCCCATTTTCTTTGCTCCTTTTCATTCCCATTATATATATCTGGTCAGTTTCTTTATGTGTTTGAATCACTTTTCTTTTGTTAAAATTATCTTCCATATTAAAATTAATAAATGCAACAAATTATCAAGATAATGTTTTTTTAAATAAAATCTCTTATGTATTGTAACCCCCCAATTCAAGAAATCAGTAAACTTCATCCAGAATATCAAAGCTTCTTTGTTTCGCTTAGCATACATTTGGAAGAGAATCGATCTATCTAGTATCTCACCATCTCATCTCGTAGCAACGTTATCGCTGCATCTAGATTTCCTCTTGGTATCTCAATCCTCTTCCTTTTCCTTCTGTTCCCAGTCCGCTGTACAAGACTCGGGGAGAAGTCAGCCGATAGACTGTCCTGAATGTTGGTTTGATGCGCGAGGATGCGTCCCGTCTCGCGCCATGTTCCACTGTTTGCGTTCAGAAGTCCACGAAGGCTCTTGGGCAACGCCGGCAAACCAGGAAGTTTCTCACTGGTACCATTGCCATTGCCATTACTAGTACTACCGTTGCCCTCCATTTTTGAAGTTAATTCTTTCCTCGTAAATCTCCTTTCCAACAAAGTTCAATCAATTAGATAAGAATTTCTTCCCCAAAATTATGATGGATGATGGATACCAGCCCCGCCTAGACTCGAGGATGGGTAAAAAGAAGATGAATAATTCAATTCCAGGATTCAAACTAGTGTGATGGTCACTGATGATGCAAGCCTTGAAGAAATCGGATGAACAGAATTTAAAATGTGAATGCACCAAATGAATCAATCAAGTCTTTAAAGTTTTAGTTGAACTTGATTTTGAAGCTGATACTAGACACTGAGTTGAGGTTATTCTACTGTAGTATCCTCCGCATCTACATGTATGCAGTAATGTGTTTCCTCACACTGTCACTGACACTGTGAATGTTGATATGATACTACTAGTACTGTATTACTAGTACAGTAGTCTGAGCAATTGCAAGGAGGTATAAGACAAGAGTCAGCTCTCTGCACAGACCCGAGTTTGTATTACTCCTCGAACCTCAATCATTCCTCAATGATGATGCGTATACTGCGCTGTACTGTACTGTAGGCGCATGTGACTGTACACTACAACTCAAGTATATTCCTTTCCTTTCGATTTCAGACGTTCTCAGAGTCAGATCATGTTCTACAAATAAATAATTTGTCCAGCACTTAAAATACCATTCCATGTAATCATGACATGCCCCTGAGGAGATGCACCACAGATAAAGCTAAAGAGGCACATTTCATTCAGATAACGTCATCACATAGCTCGGATACCAAACCGTCATCCCCGGCTCTGCAGCAGGGGTAGTCATCAATCAACAATGGTGATTCCCCGTATTATTATTGTGCGTTAATAATCATAGAAGTATGACACCAACACTGCCGTTGTAGAATGCGCTATTATTATAGCGTGCGAATCCACCGTACAGTGTACACACACTCATATTGGTATATCCACAGCTTCTACACGCAGTTTATGTCTATTTGCAAATATTTTGACGCAATTCCAACGCAACAAAACACATAATTTTATCAAAGATTATACACTCGAATCAGAGGCGGGCATTTCTGACTATAATCGCTATATTCTTCATATCTATAAGTGCAAAAAGTGATACTGTTGATGGGCAGTTTGACTCAGTGAATTCGGTGGTTCCCCTGACAATGAACTTCAGTGTTGACGCACGTTGATCAAAATCAAAATGATCAAAATCAAAATGATCATTATACACGGCGGGTGGGGTAAATTATTCCCCTGTAAATGTGGGGAATAAGAGGAGGCACAATAGCGCAGAAGTAAAAAGAACTGAGGGATAGCAAATTATTATATATGGAGAAACTCTGGAGCTAAGGGGGGACGCCCTGCACCCTTTCCATTTCCCTGGCGCCGCTAAGTATGAATGGAACAGATTTGGTTTTTCAAATTTCCCTTTTGTTACTTGAAAAGCCTTTACGATTTTATTTTTATTTTGTCAATTATCCACTGGAGAGTTATAAGTGTGCACAAAGTCAGTGCAATAAGTCTGCAAAGATCACTTTGCATTTTCGATCATTACTCGGTCATATTATAACATCCATTTAACATACAATTTTCACACAATACTTAGTGGACATATTAAATTTGCTCGTTCCAATACATGTATTATGTTTGTCTATATACATTGCCAATCTGTAGTGTTAGCTTGTTTTTTTCTTCTTGTTTTCTTTTTCATTTGGCAAAGCCTGAATAATGTGGGAACGTTAGGCCGATGCCCATCCCCTCTTATTGTACCCCAAGAAATGCAATGAAAATGAAAAGAAAACAAAATCATAATTCATATCACTGTATTTTTTAATTCACGATCTCCACCTCTTCAGTAAAATGCCTAACATTTTCCTTGCAACACTCCACTGTTTATAAATAGC
Source organism: Echinarachnius parma (assembly GCA_037951105.1). Taxonomy (NCBI): domain Eukaryota; kingdom Metazoa; phylum Echinodermata; class Echinoidea; order Clypeasteroida; family Echinarachniidae; genus Echinarachnius; species Echinarachnius parma. The sequence goes on along the minus strand of JBAMJV010000907.1, from coordinate 124,789 downwards.
ATATAATAGGACATAAAAACTGAATAAAAACCATCTAGAGCTGTATACAGGAACTCTATGAGAAAAACATATCGGGCGTATGACTGGGTGCAACCAAGGAGGTACTAGTACCTCCTAATTGGTGCAACCGAATTCCAGTAATTGTAATGATCGTGTATGGTACAAGTTTAGATGGAATACTGAAACAATCTTGACAAACTAATAAAACAAGCAAACAAAACTATCCATTGTTTTAGTAGACGCGTTTGATCATCAATAAAACAAAATGGTCTGGATGGTTATTCGACTTTACCCGATAGGTGGCGCCGATTCTACTGAATCTAGTTCATTCATACAGTTACAGGATATAGTTGAGTATTGGTCAAACTGAATTTTAGTAACCAAAATATGCACCATTACATTACACACTAATAATTATAGCTCCACCATGCTCGAAAGGTACGGTATACACAAAATACAAACGACTATTAAGTAAATAGCCTGATATCATTCATAAAGAGCCGAGCTCAAGAGGGCGCTCTCTAAAAACTTATTGGTTTCAACCGTTTTCCATACAAAATTGTGCATGAGGTGTTTTGTTAAAATAATAATTAATAGAGATATCATCAACAACTATTTAAAAATAAACTCTTTTTATTTTTGTTGTTGAAAGAAGCGTATACCGTAAGTATTGTATTTCCTTAAGAGTTCTGGTAAAGAGAGTACAGTTTTGGTCAAAATGAATTTTAGTAACCAAAACCTGCACCATTGCATTACAAACTAATAGTAACAACTCCACCATGCTCGAAAGGAATACACAAATTACAATTGACTAAATAAAAAGCCTGTTATCATTTTTAAAAAAAGAGCCGTTAAAACTCAAAAGGGCGCTTTCTTAACACTCATCGGTTTCAACCATTTTAGATTAAATAGTGTGCATGTGATGTTTTGTTGAAATAGTGATTAGATAGAGAGATAATCAAAAACTATTTAAAAACCTCTATTGTAATTTTTTGAAAGAGGAAGCATTTAAAAAATAATTTTAACAGCTGGTTCAAAATTACCGAATAATTGTGGGGCCCCACAATTGTTACAAATGTTTTTTTATTTTTATATTTCAGCCATTTCTGAACCGATTCTGATCAAATAAAGTTTATTTTGTCATTATAATTGTATGTTCTTCCGATTTTGACACTCAGTTTTTCATTATCTCACAAAATAATTATTTTGTGTAGCGCCTTCTATACCAATACTCAACTATCCTTTTAAGAGTCAAGATATCGTCTGGCAAATTTTACAACTATAAAAGCATTTGAAAGGGTACGATTCTCATTTTACTTGTTTTATTCAATGAACTTTCAAATGGAATTAAAACCAACCAAAATCCTTAAAAAAAAAATTTTTTCGGGAAGTAGGCTACCAATACTCAAGTGTATTTTTAACTTTCGATGAATTATCTCCACCCAATCTCTAATATCTTGTTGATTTGAGTTCTCGAATGGTTTTGGCTGTTCAGGATTGGAATATTCAGCATTTCTATCTCACTTTCGCAAGAAAATTAATATGTTTCACAACATAAAGAGATCGTTTACGTGTATTAATAGAAGATGGGTCGATTTGATCTTGAACCGTATGTTATAATAATGTATACAATTATATGAATGTTTGGAAATAGGAAATAATATATAAAGGCTCAGGGATCCACACACCCTTTTCACTTCTTAAAATGTTTAACACATTAAATAACAGTCCTATTCTTGTGCATTCCATACACACATCTAAGAAAAAAAGGCTTTATATAGCGCCACAAATTTTGTGATTATACACATTCTGGTGGTCCCTATTTTTGTACAATCCATAGGTCTTATTGAACAAACTCACGCAAAAATACGTACACAAACTCTTTAAAGCACAAACATATATATATATATATATACATCACGATGAAACACCAACACACACAAACACACACTTACACACACACCTACACACGAACGCACGCACGCACGCACGCAGTCACGCACGCACGCGCACACTCACGCACGCACGCACTCACGCACGCACGCACTCACGCACACACGCACACACACACACACACACGCACACACGCACACACGCACACACACACACACACACACACACACACACACGCACACGCACACACGCACGCACGCACGCACGCACACACACACACACACACACACACACCCACGATGATAAAATACAGATTATAAATGTCATATGAATTAGTTACAATTGATTTTATTATATTGAAAGAGACTGGTAATAAAATAAGAAATGTTTTGTAATATTGATGACAGCCATTCTGTTCAAATCTCATTATTTCAGAAGATTTTGATACATTACAAATACAAAGTTTATCGTGTAATTATACGGAGTTTCATTCAATATAAAACAAAACGGGTTCCATGATATTTAGCTTTTGCATTCCCATGAATTAGCTTTTAAAGTGAAACTTTCATGAAGATGAATTAGCAAAATATTTGTAATAACTCACATAATTTGAACATTGGCTAATATACCCCTTTAAATGCATGGGATTAACTATAAGGTCAAGTAATTTCTCTAAAACTATCACAATTGTTTGAAGAAAATTAACACCGAAATCAACTGAACAACTTTGAAAGGCTGAATGTTCATGTCTCAAACTGGTGACAAAACATAAATGGAATTGCCAATAAAAACAGAATTCGGCAAAAAAACAAAAACAAAAAAAACCTATAAGGTTTGCCCCCAACCGGTCCGACCACGCTACGCCAACTGTGGAAGACAACACTTTTATTTCATAAATGTTTCAAAATCGTGTCATCTGTCATTGATTAAACCCGCTCTCATTGCTACAATCACATGCATTAATATTGGTATTGATACTCTACAAAATATTACATTGAAGTACAAAATGTTGCATTCTCAAGCAGCTCAACATTAGTCACAAGTGCACGATTTGCGTAATAAATGAATTATCAAAGAGATATAACAAGAGTCAACAATGGTGGCAATGCATCTTGAAGACAACAACAACAATCAACATCAGCTTGTTCATGAAACCTAACTATGACGTTTTAGATTTTGATGTTGCATACCCAGAGAGCCCTCGAGAATCCACCAGGATGTAGACGAGAGCGCTCCCGAAGACAGAAGCAGGAACCATCGCAGCCACCGGATCTCCCACGGCGTAGACTGTGTAGACCGCGCCTACCATGATGGCGAGGAGGATGTAAGCGGCGAGGACACGACACCCTGGACGACCGAAGGCGAGCAGCGCCCCGAAGAAGAGCTCGTCGATTCCGATGAGGGACATGTACGCGGTGGGCGTCTTGATGAATCCTTGGAGAGCGTCACGGAACGGTAGCACCTCGTAGAAGCGGGCGAAGTCCTTCGCCATGTCGGGGAGACCGTGGCCCTGCTGTTCTGGATCGAGTGGGATCAGCTTGACTAGTCCGGCCAGGACGAAGAGACAGCCGAAGACGAGCGCCAGGTAGTGACTGATCGCCGACATGATTTATCACCAACAGTGCTTATCACAGTTCAATTTTCCGCCGATATAACCTGGAACAGCCAGTTGAGATGTAATTACTGTACTCAGTCCAGTCAGTCAGCTCATTTAGTGTGAGCTCAATATTTCGAATCACCCTTCCCCCTCAATCTCGTTTGAACAGGATACTGAACTGAAGCAAGAATGTTTGACTAGAAAATGATGTGTTTATGATGGGTATTGTTCAAGCTAGTCTGAAATATGAATATGGGCTCGAAACGTATGACGTATTGGCACAGGAGGCAGTCATGTGCCACGTGTATGCATGCACACGTACTATGCTCAGGTTGTTGAGAAGGGTCGAAGTCGAAAGGTATACTACACAACAATGATGATAAAAGCTTGTCTTATAGATAATCCGGTGAAATCGATTAAATAAAAGGAATGTGCGGCAAACTGTGAAACAGAACACTGCACAGTAGTATGCGATCGCACGCAGGACAAAGCTTATTCAGTGGGTCCGCTATACTGGTCAGCTGGGGGAAATGTGTTGTGGTGATGACGCGCGACTTCCCCCCAATCCACGTGCTCCCTGGGATAACAATGGGGTCGAAGATGAATGAGGTCTGCTGGTCTAGTGGTCAGAGCAGTGAAATAGCGGTGCACTGTATTTCAATAAGTCAGAACTCTCTCAAGGTCCCCCAACATGACCCGGGGACAAAGCCTATTGGCAGGCATGTATGTCTTTCGGATGGTGACGTTAACAGAAGGCCCATATATATACGGTGGTGTATAGCATGGACGAACTTAGTAAATTGTTCAAAACATGCTTTAGCGACCATCCGCATTAGGACCTCTTATCTTGAATTCCAATTAAGGATGTATGTTTTTGTTGTGCTATATGTTCATCCTTATCGGGGAGGCCGGGGCACAGTCTGTTAGCTTGTTTTGTTTTCTTTTTCATTTGGCAAAGACTGAATATGTGGGAACTAATTAGGCCGATGCCCATGCATCCCCCGTTTATTTTACCCCAAGAAATACAATGAAAATGAATATAGCTTCATAACTTCATATCACTATCTTTTCAAATCACGATGTCATCCTCTTCAGTTAATATTCCTAACATTTTCCTTGCAACACTCCATTGTTTATTAGCATAATAATAGGACATCAAAACTGAAGAAAAAAACATCGGGCGTCTGTCCCACGTCTGTAGGTGCAACCGAATTCCAGTAATTGTAATGATCGTGTACTGGTACAATTAGTTTGGATGGAATAATGAAACAAACTTAACAAACTAATAAAACAAACAAACACAATGATCCATTGTTTTAGTAGACGTGTTTGAGGGGTTTGATCATCAATACAAAATTAAAAAAAATTTAAATTATATCGATGGTCTGGATGGTATAAGTTATCCGACTTTACCCGATAGGTGGCGCCAATTCTCTTGAATCTATATCGATGAATTATCTCCACCCAATCTCTAATATCTTGTCGATTTGAGTTCTCGAATGGTTTTGGCTGTTCAGGATTGGAATATTCAGCATTTCTATCTCACTTTCGCATGACTGAATGAGTATGTTTCTCACCCTAAAGAGATCGTATACGTGTATTAAACTGGGATCTAGTAACTTTGTTGACATTTGCAAAAAGTGATACAATGGGTGATTTCAAGTATGGTGTTTAGGGCTGGTGTTAGTGTTTATCAAACTGGTGTTTGTGTGTAATAAACACTAACACCGGCCTTAAACACCATACTTGAAATCACCCAATGTACACTCAGCTAAAAAAGAAAGTAAACACTTTTTCAAGTTCATATTTTTCATATAAGATTTGATAAAAAACAAATACATTTTATATCAAATTAAAGGATATTTAATTGTTTTTCAACCTGGTAGGTGAATACAAATTGAAAATTTACGCATGAGTGAACACATTCATTTGTCTGTTCCAAGGTGCAAAAGTAAAAATTGCAAAATTGCACACAAAATATTTAAAAAGTCATATTGCACAGAAAAGTTAAACAAAACACGATAAAGGTTTGCATGGTTCATTGCACTTGACAAGAAAATTATTAAAAAGAGTAATCTTTGTTTGTTTGTTTAGAGTCAGTATATTTCTTTCTTTGCAGTATTTCTTTCTTTCTTTAAAGTCAATATCTTGTTGGGCCACCTAACTGTTAACCACAGTTTAACCACATTTGTCTCTCATTCAAAGATAAAGCCATTGTGTAAGTGTGATCTTTTGTTTCCATTTTCTTTTGTGGAAGGGCATTTACACATCAATGGCAGACTGTCCATTTTTGCAATTTTTACTTTTGCACATTGGAAGGGAAAAACTAATATGTTCACCCATGCGTAAAGTTTAAATTTGTGTTCACCTGGCAGGTTGAAAAACAATTAAATTTTCTTAAATTTGATATCTAATTTATTGATTTTTATTAAAGTTTTATATGAAAATTCTGGGCTTTAAAAAGTGTTTACTTTCTTTTTTTGCTGAGTGTATATTGTTGTTATATTATACGGTATGTCCACTGGGTGTTGTGTGAAAATTTCAAGTTAAATGGACTTTATATGGCCGAGTAATGAGCAAAAATGCAAAGTGACATTCACTAACAGTTTACTCATTGCACTCACTTTGTACACGGTTCTGACGATCCATTGGATAATTTGACATCTGAACACTTCAATCGTAAATATCTTTTTAACGAAAGGGAAATTTGAAAAACCGAAACCTGTCCCATGCTTTTTTTGTTAATACGAATACAACAAGGTATGAGGGAACTGCTAGAATTCCAATTGGATTTTGAGGGTTTGGACAGTGTTACTAAGTAGAAGATGGGTCGAATTGATCTTGAACCTATGTTATCATATCTATGAAATTATATGAATGTTTGGATATATGAAATAACTTATAAAGGCTTATATACAGATCAACACACCCTAATACAGCGCCACAAATTTTGGGATAATTTATACACATTTTGGTGGTCCCTATTTGTGTGGTCTTATTGAACAAACTCACGCATATATATACGTACACAAACTCTTTATAGCACAAACATAATATGACGATGAAATGTATGTTTTTAGTGTAAATGTTGTATATATAGGACCCAACATACAAAAACTCACACACACACACACACACGCACGCACGTACAACTCACTCACTCACTCCCCCTCACTCACTCACTCACTCGACGTACAAACACACGCACACACACACACACACACACACACACACACACACACACGCGCGCACACGCACACACATGCACGCACGCACACACATACACACAAACACGCGCGCACACGCACACCGACGCACACACATGCACGCACACACGAGCACACGCACACACGCGCACACACACACACACACACACACACACACACACACACACACACACACACACACACACACACACCCACGATGATAAAATACAGATTATAAATGTCATATGAATTAGTAACAATTGATTTTATTATATTGAAAGAGACTGGTATAAAATAAGAAATGTTTTGTAATACTGATGACAGCCATTCTGTTAAAATCTCATTATTTCAGAAGATTTTGATATATTACAAATACAAAGTTTATCGTATAATTATACGCAGTTTCATTCAATATAAAACAAAACGGGTTCCATGATATTCAGCTTTTGCATTCCCATGAATTAGCTTTTAAAGTGAAACTTTCATGAAGATGAATTAGCAAAATATTTGCAATATTCCCACATAAATTTGGACTTAGGAGAATATACCACTTTTAAATGGGATTAACTAGGTCAAGTAATTTCACTAAAACTATCACAATTAACACTGGAATCAACTACTGGTGACAAAACATATCAAATGGAATTACCAATAAAAACATAATTTGGCACAAAAAAAAACAACATAAGGTTTGCCCCCAATCGGTCCGACCACGCTACACCAACTGTGTAAGACAACACTTTTATTTTATAAATGTTTCAAAATCGTGGCATCTTTCATTGCTACAATCACATGCATTGATAATGTTGGTATTGATACTCTAGAAAATATTACATTGAAGTACAAAATGTTGCATTCTCAAGCAGCTCAACATTAGTTACAAGTGCATGATTTGCGTAATAAATGAATTATCAAAGAGACATAACAATTAAAGAGTCGGTGGTGGCAATGCATCTTGAAGACAACAACAACAATCAACAGCTTGTGCATGAAACCTGACTACGACGTTTTAGATTTTGATGTTGCATACCCAGAGAGCCCTCGATAATCCACCAGGATGTAGACGAGAGCGCTCCCGAAGACAGAAGCAGGAACCATCGCAGCCACCGGATCTCCCACGGCGTAGAGCGTGTAGACCGAGCCTACCATGATGGCGAGGAGGATGTACGCGGCGAGGACACGACACCCTGGACGACCAAAGGCGAGCAGCGCCCCGAAGAAGATCTCGTCGATTCCGATGAGGGACGTGGGCGTCTTGATGAATCCTTGGAGAGCGTCACGGAACGGTAGCACCTCGTAGAAGCGGGTGAATTCCTTCGCCATGTCGGGGAGACCGTGGCCCTGCTGTTCTGGATCGAGTGGGATCAGCTTGACTAGTCCGGCCAGGACGAAGAGACAGCCGAAGAGACAGCCGAAGAGACAGCCCAAGACGAGCGCCACGGTAGTGACTGATCGCCGCCATGATTTATCACCAACAGTGCTTATCACAGTTTAATGTTTTCCGCCGATATAACCTGGAACAGCCAGTTGATATGTTATTACTGTACTCAGTCCAGTGCAGTCAGCTCATTTAGTGTGAACTCAATATTTCGAATCACCCTTCCCCCTCATGCAATCTCGTTTGAACAGGATACTGAACTGAAGCAGTCAAGAATGTTTGACCAGAAATAATGTGTTTATGATGGGTATTGATCAAGCTAGTCTGAAATATGAATATGGGCTCGAAACGTATGACATACACACTGGCGTAAATCTGTCCGGAAAACACAATGCATTGGGGGGTCGAGCAATTGTTCACAAACGCTCGACCCCCCCAATGCATTGTGCTTTCCGAACAGATTTACGCCAGTGGACATACATGTATACTAACTACAGTATACTGGCACAGGAGGCACAGTCATTTGCCACGTGTATGCATGCACACGTAGGCTACTATGCTGAGGTTGGGGTCGAAGTCGAGAGTACGTACAGGAGATATCGCACGCAGGACAAAGCTTAGTAGATGAAGCGCGACTTCAGGATAGCCAATCCACGTGCTCCCTGGGTATAACAAAGGGGTCAAAGATGAATGAGGTCTGCTGGTCTAGTGGTCAGAGCAGTGAAATAGCGGTGCACTGTATTTCAATATGTCAGAACTTAAACTCTCTCAACTCAAGTTCCCCTATCATGGCAGGCATATGTCTCTCGGATGGTGACGTTAAAATGAGGCCCGTATACGATGGCGTATAGCATGGACTAACTTGGTCAATTGTGTAAAGCCAATTCAAACATGCACTGGGCTGCAGACCCCCCCCCCCCCCCCCCCCCCCATCCCACCAAAGAGTTTCGAAAACATCAATTTGGGGCACATGACATCTTATACAGTCGGGCAAATTCATCTCACATTGGAAAAAACGCACCTCACCTTTTACAAAAACCACCACATTTCCGGGCAAAATATTGATATTTTCGAGGCAGGAAGTTTAATAACCACGTCTGTCTGTGTGTGCAGTGTATGAATTAAATAAAAGCTACTGGGAAAACAATTCATAACTAATTTCAAAGTTCAATTTTATTTCACATTCATTAAAACAGGGAAATAGGAAATAATAATATATATAGGTTTTCCCATCCATTTTCAAACAATCGTCATTCAATTTCGATAATTGTTAACTTCAATTTCGTCTCGGAAATGTGTGGCTTTCAGTTTTTCATGTTCAATTTCGTCTTTCAGCACCCAATTTCGTTTGTTCCCAATCAAATTCGTGTTTGTCATATACATTTTAGTCAAAGGTAATTCGATTTCGTCCAATCGCAGACTGTGTGGCAGAAAGTGATGATCAATTTCGTCATTTTGCGATCGATTTCGTTCTTTCTCGTTCAAATTCGTCTCACATTTATAGCAAGCTGTGATTGCTGTTGCATTTTGGTATGCAATATCTTGTTAATCATCACACTATGGCTGATTGTTGCGAGATATACATGTATTGTCATGGGTTGGTTGTAATTAATGTCTATCATATAATTTATCAACATTTTCAGTCATGATAACTCCCAGCGCTTATCAATCAATCAATCAATCAATCAATCAATCAATCAATCAATCAATCAACCAATAAATCAATCAATCAATCAATCAGTCAATCAGTTTCAAGTTTGAATTGCAAGTGAAATGCACGGTAAAATGTTGCATTTTCACAATGCATATATATACTACGAGACGAATTTGAATGGGAAATTCTTGAAATCGATTGAATGATGAATTCGAACATAACATTGCCCACTTAATCGCCATGTGGGACGAATTTCATTGCACAATGACGAAATAGAATGACCAAATTTTAAAGTTGATTGGTCATTGACCAATTTGAACGATGAATGACTAAATTGTATATAACAATTGCACGTTCAGGATTTCTCGGGACGAAATTTGAAGTTAACAATTATCGAAATTGAATGACGATTGTTTGAAAATGGATGGGAAAACCTATAATACCACCTCTTGAGTTTTGGTCTAGAGGCTGCTGCACGAAATAATTTATTTATGAGGTAATGAAAAACGGAGTGTCAAATTTGAAAGAGCATACCATTTTAATGACATAATAAACTTTATTTGATCAAAATCAGTTCAGAGACGGCTGCAATAACCATAAATATAACAATTTGTAATTATTGTGGGGGCCACAATAATTCAATAATTTTGAACCAGCCATTGAAAAAAGAAATGCTTACACTTTTCCAAAATAATATTATTTAATAAAGATGTTTTTAAATAGTTGTTGATGATCTCTCTATTTCATCATTTTTTTAACAAAAATCTCATGCACAATTTTTGTATTAAAACTGTTTGAAACCAATGAGTTTTTAGAGAGCGCCCTCTTGAGTTTTAACGGCTCTTCGTTTACAATATAAAGCATCTAGGCGTTCGAGGGTGAAGGCACTGACCTTAGTAGAGGTCAGTGGGTGAAGGGGGCAGTGGTGTAGCAGTGGCGTAGCAGTGGCGTGGCAGTGGCAGTGGCGTAGCGACAGGGAGCATGGGGGGCACGTGCCCCCCAATAATTTGAAGAAAAAAAACAATAGGGGACATTTTGTTGACAAAACAAAGAAATACATAAGGTGTTCCCCCAATAATGCGCGTACCCCCCCCCCCCCCAAAAAAAACAGTTCGACTACAGGCTGCAACCCCCTAGAGTTTTTAAAACGTCAATATTCGGGCGAAATTCACCTCAAATTCATGTAAAAACATGATCATGTAATTTCCGGGTAAATTCATGTCATATTCGGGCAAACTCGATTTCATTTTCGGGCAAACTCATGTACATATTCGGGCAAAACTATGTCATATCATGGATTGTACTAGCGGTACAATCCATGGTCATATTTAGCCAAATTCTGGCAAAATCATGCTTAGCCTATTTGATGAGCAACTATTTAAGTAGCGGATAGTGATCATGCAGTGACCAGGATATAATAGAGACAAGAATATACAATTTATATTTACGTCAGACGGTCAGACATGATAATATCTTAACCTAATTTTCTTATTAGCACCAAGTATGTCATAATAAGCAATGTGTTATTCACCTCTGAATCCCTTTATGTATATAAATACTGTACTAGAAACGTTTTGCTGATAATGCAGACAAACATAATTATGATACTCTTTACTTTAGACAAAACAGAAGTAGTCATACTGTATTAGGATCTATATAGGAGTAACCTGTTCCTATAATAATGTCCTTTATACTGCAGTATACATATTGTACAATACTGGCAAAAGAAACTTAAGATTGTACACATAATCATGGCAGCGAGTTTTTAAAATTTTAAATGGTATTAAAAACCCTATAATTCATTTGATCAAAGCATTTGACATCAATTTTTTACAACACAATTGAATACAACAAAAATGCACACCGTGTATACAGACAGCCAGCTGGGGTGAAAGTTATTATTATATTCTATAGTTGGTAAATTCAGCCATGTACATTTTTTTTATAAAAAAAAAAGCTTAAAAAAAATGAGAACATCACATTGACACATTCCCTATAATACAATAACATGTATCGAGTCTGCAGGCCTACCTGTGCAACCATAAACAACTAGGATAGAAAACAGAAAACTACATTAATTTGTTATACATTCTGGAATAAATGAAAACAAGTTCTTATAATCACAATATGCAACATACAAAGAAATTTATATCATATGGCAGAGATTATACACATTCACGTTGACAATTCAGATGCAGTGAAGTAAATCATTGGCAAAATAATTATATAGGGCATGTAAGTAGGGTGAGGGAAGGGGCATGTGGGTAGGAGGGGGGGGGGGGGGGGGGCTTGAGGGTAGGGCTGGGGGAGGGCATGTGGGTAAGGGTGGGGATAAAGGGCATGTGGTAAGGGTGGGGACAACCGTTACATATCCCTTTTATCTGTAGACCTATGTAGCAGGTGAATTACATCACGAACAGTCACATTTTATGTTCCACTTGCTATGTAGTTGATCATATAACCTTTATATCAGGCTTATATTATTTAGTTCAATCGTTCTTTGACTTTGTCTGCACGCTGAAGTAAATGTCCCTCAGTCCTCGCCTATTGATGATGATGATCAGCAGCAAGACGGCGAACACGAGCGGCGGTGCGGCCATGGCCATGGGGTCTCCGACTTGATGGTGAGTGATGACGGCTCCGATCATGATGACGAGCAGATAGAACGCACCGAACAGCCTCCAGAACGACCGGCCGAAAGCCAGCATGGTCCCGAACACCGTCTCCGCGAAGCCGACGACCGAGCGGTAGAGCGTCGAGGTGAGCGTTACCCCGAGGATGTGCGTGACGGGCAGCGCCGACAGGTACCGCCTGAACATCGTCTTCATCTCAGCCTGGCTGAAGCCCGTGACTCCGATCTCCACGGGGACGAGCTTGAGCATGCCCAGGAAGATGAACAGGACGCCGACCATGAAGGCGATGTAGTGGAGAGCGAGACCCATGTTTATTACAGAAATTTATTCGATCCCGACGTGCTGCAAATTAAATCAATCAGTAAACGTGTTCGTAAACGTTCGCTCAATCATGCACGACGATACACATGTACGCAATATGCCACACAAAGTAGATTCCAAGAACTGTATAGTATACAGCAGTAAAATATATGTTTGCATCAGATAGCGTTCTTTGTCCACTGATTCAGAGGCTGCTTATCATTTCTCTGCACGATGAGAAAATTAGCACACGATCTCCATTCTCTGAATATTCATATGAAGCTAGGAGGCATGTAATATGATGTATTGCAACGTAATGAAATCAACATAATACCCCGATTGTATTGTATAGTCATGTACGTTACATTTAGAGCATACAGATTCACATTAGTATTATGTTTATGTCCTGAAAATTCAACGCGACGCTACCGTGTTATCACATCATCGCTTTCCGCATTATCATAATGCAATCGAGGTCAAAGGTTTTACCAGGCAGGTGCAAACGGGGTGCATACATTGAAGTATGGGTGCATACAGACAAAGGGGCGTGCCTAGAATGAGTCCCTGGGCCCGAAGTGGCGGGGAATTCGGGCATTGCGTGGAGCCGTAGACCATAATATGAACTATAATTGTAATGAATGGACGAGGACTGGACATCGCTGTACAATGATATATGCGTGAATCATAATTATTTCAAAATGCTTCAAAATATGTAATTTTTCATTTCTTCAAAGGCCTACACTTTTACAGTATGGGTTATTATTGCTGTCGAAACATGCTGTCGAAACATGTTGTCGAAACTTATTAGTCAAATATATAGAACAACAACGTAATCTACTTCACCTCAATTGTATGATTGATAGTGGTGAAAATAATAGTAATTATAATATTAATAACACCAATTATTATGAATTAGTAGTGATAATATTAATATTGATAATTATAAAAACAATAAACAAGTTACAATTTTTATAATAAGCATGATGATAGTAATGAGAGAAATGTAGGCTACATGACTTATATAATAGACAATTATAATATACATGTAGTAATGATAAATATCATCTAATGGCCACCTTGTTATAATCATAACTTTTATGAAAATTATAGTCTTAACTATCCAGGGTAGCCACCAGGAATAATCACGCCCTATATACCCTGTTCTCTCCTGGCTTACTCATATGATCCTCCCCCCCCCCCCCCCCCCCCCCCCACCTCCCGATTTATATGATAATGCCAATATTTTGTGCAAATATCATCTCATGCCAAGGCAAAAACAAATACTTTAGGGCTAAATCAGCTATTCTTTTAAAATGATTTTATAAACACAACCCCCTCCCCCCTTCCCCCACCGGAAAAAAGTGCAACACCTACTTCTTGATAGGTCGAATGAAAGGTGAAAAGCCTGAGTGGCTCATAATAACCATATGAGCGAACATTTTGCTTTTCATTCAAGTCACCTATCAAAAAGCAACTGTTACCACTTCACAATACAGCACTGGGAAAATACAGTGGAACCTCTTTAGGAGTGGTCACACTGAACACGAATCCCCACGAATAGACCCACGAATGCAGTACGAATTGGTACAAATCAATGGCAAGCCGTTTTTAACATTTATACCTATTTCTTGATATCAAGAATTCAATTCTTGATATCAAGAAATCAAATTCTTGATATTAAGAAATGCATTCTCGATATCAAGAAATGCATTCTTGATATCAAGAAATACTTTTCGGTATTGGTAATACTTGATATCAAGAAATAAACTGATATCAATAATTCAATTATTGATATCAAGAAATAGGAATAGATGTTAAAACGGCTTGCCATAGATTTGTACCAATTCGTACTGCATTCGTGGGTCGATATTCGTGGGGATTCCTGTTCAGTGTGACCACTCCTTTTCTGAAGAGCTCTCTTATAACAAGGTACCCAACACACAGTAACAGGTCAATTTACTGGGTCAAGGTCTTTGTATTTAACAATTGTCATTGTTATTAGCCCTGATATAACGAGATGTCATTTATAACAAGGCAACATCAATAGGTTTATGCTCTTTATAACAAGGTTCCACTGTATTGCCAATTTTGAAACAAGTCAATAACCATCATATAAGAATTGGGTTTAATTTGTCATACATCACAGTATGAATTTCTTTTTATTAATTCATCAATACAAGTTCTTAGCTCAAAACAGTTTTGTCTGACACACTATTTCCACAGTGGCACTGCATTACAAGCTCTTGAGTCTTGATTAAATACACATAAAAAAGTTGCACTTCTAAAGGACAAGAACTTAACAGTTGGTATGGATTACAATGTTTCACATGCATCTTTTTAAACATTGTTTTCCTCATACCATTGCCTGCATAAAAGTAATACATTATCATATTAAGTACAACATTATTCATCAATTTGCACATATTTTGAAACACCATGAGATATTGATTTCCCATTCATAATAAGATTATAAAACCTGGCTTATTTGTATAACTTATACATGCATATCATATCTCATATTGAGAAACAAGAAAATGTATTCTCCGCTCCGAGTAGGTCATTACATCAGCCAATTAAAAACATGTATCCTCCAACCCATCTCTTCATTTATTGAATTAAAGAATTATTACACATGCAATTCATAGCTCAAACCAACCCCCATCAATCATCTCTACATGTGTAAACAATATGTTTAATGCATCAACAACATTTAATTATTAACCCTTTTTAGTGCCAAATCAAATTGCAATAATCAATAGCTTAATCCCCAATTCATCAACAATACATGGAAGCTTGGTGAAAAGTCAAGTGCATGTTATTATTCATTCCACACATGTAAATTGTGTTTTGTTTAAAACAAATTAGCAGATCTAATTAAACATGTTTTGTGACTTGATTTTGCAATGGTGCTCAGAGGGTTACGGTTACAAAAGAAGAAAACACATTGTATTCACTCTTCATGTGAAGAAAAATAGCTTTAAAATGTAAATAGATTCATATCTGGAGTTTCTCAAGATGAAAAATGATATTCACATGTATCATATTTTACGCCTAATTATGGTGGCCCTGAATGTATACTGTCGATTGCCAATGTTGTGAATATTGGCAGCTACATGACTAATTTTTGTCAGAAAATCAGTGATTCATTGACAATCTTATAATTGATTTTTCATCATGAATTTTTAGATTCAATTTCGCAACAAGATTGGGATCGTCATTATTAACGATGATAGATCCATTGACAATGTTACTTCAATGCCACCATACCCAATACATTTTCAAAATTGCAGTTAAACAGTTTAATAAACATCACACACATAAATATGCAAATTTAAAGAAACATAACGTAAATCGCCGTGTATAAGACACACTTTTTGTGTGTTTTATACACAGGTACAGGAAAAAAAATAATAATTCATCAACATATACCTTTTTCTCACATTAGAAATAGTGGTTAGTACAAAAATTGCAAGTTTATTTAGCAGTAACACTGCTGCTAATGAATATTCATATATTCGTGAGCAGCAGTACTCATTAAATATGCAATTTTCTTACCAGTGGTTATACATTTTTCTCATATTAAAAATAGTTGATAGTTAATATAGTAAATTGCATATTTAATGAGCATTGCTGCTCATGAATATATGAATATTCATGAGCAGCAGTTTTACTGCTCAATAAATGTGCAATTTTTGTACTAACCACTATCTTTTAAGTGAGAAAATGTATATGTTGATGAATGCTACATACAAAATTAAGCCCTTGTCATGCCCTAGACCTGTAGTATAAGCATTCCAACAGCACTACAGGGTGTTGTTTTTTTTGCTGTGAAAGTTGGGGGTGCGTTTTATACACGAGTGCGTCTTATACACGGAGATTTATGGTAATCAGATATATCCATTGCTAAAATACTTTGTCAATACAAGGGGGATGTTCAAATATGAAAAGAAAGCCAAAGCAGAGCTCAAAATTATCACAGGCCCACTAGCCCAGGCCCCAGGGCCACTAAAAATGAGTTTGGTCCACCAAATTGTTTAAACATAAAATATTACTAGCCTGACTGGGCAACCAGAATGAACAGCCTTTTTAATGCGTTTCTTTGTTCTAAACCATTTCTTTGAGGGCATATCTGTGTAATCAAAATATTAGCCAGTGTGATTTCTTTACATAAATCATGCACAGTAAATAAATTTCATGTTGGAATAGACTAAACACACACAATAAGATAACATACCAATGAACAATAAGGCATTTGATTTAGTCCAAAAAATATGTTCCAGCAGTAATGGTCCGGATTCACAAAGGAGGTTTGTACAAACCATGGTTTAAACATCTATGGAGTGCCATTTGTAAACTGATGGAGAAAGAATGTAAACTCCTTACTTGTTAACAATGTTGATGGTA
Organism: Echinarachnius parma; assembly: GCA_037951105.1. Lineage (NCBI taxonomy): Eukaryota > Metazoa > Echinodermata > Echinoidea > Clypeasteroida > Echinarachniidae > Echinarachnius > Echinarachnius parma. The sequence goes on along the minus strand of JBAMJV010000907.1, from coordinate 107,724 downwards.
CACATTTACTAAATGCACCAAATAAATGTTTGTCTTCTCAGATGGTGAAATGTGCTGGTTAGCAGGCACTAACAGTCATATCATTATAAATTATAAATTGTTTTACTTGTATACGAGCAGCACTCCATAGATGAAGACCATGGTTTGTACAAACCGGGCCATTGTGTTTCAGTTTATATTCTCTACAGTGTGACCAATTCTTAACACCATGTTTGCAATTTCTATGGCCGTACGAAAGGCATTGCACTTGACGGCAAATAAGTCCAAAATTGTTTCTTGTTTCTCATTTTCCATTGTCAGGTGGCTGTCAAATTTAGAGGCAGCGTCAATCCCATCATGCACTGGAGGCGTAGCATCTTCACCACTCCATGTTGTGGAAGCCCTATTGAATGTCCTTTGCTGATCATGTGACTGGTCACATGATACTTCTGTGTCAGGTGGTGCCTTGGAACTCTTTCCTATGGTGTGCACTCTACACTTCAGATTTCCAGCAACTGTCCATTCGCTTTCTCGCAGCTCATTGGCTGACTTCATGCCACAGCCACACCTACCAAGTCTATCTAGCCAATCATAGTCTGCCATGGATCCCTTGGGGAGTGGCCACTGGTGATGGGAGGCGGACTCTGTCACATGGTACTCACCATCATGGTACGTTGCCATGCCAACAGATTCTAGGCAAGATGCAAACTTCTCTGTGAGATGAAGGAGCTGGGTTTTGGTGCAACCGAGATCTTGAAGCATGCCGTCAAAGTCATCTCTGACCTGAAATTCAATGGTAAACTACATGAAAGAAGCTGAGATTCCATTGCTTATACAATTACCAGCTAAAAGTGAGAAAAAACGTTCCAACATGTTACAAAAAAAAATGTTATGGTTTCCAGAAAACAGGCCTCAATTTTGATAAAATCCATTTCTATCAAAATGTTGGCAGATTTTAGATTTTGTTTTCTTAAGCACTAAAGCCTTAAATGGAATAATTCATAGAAATTTTAAAGCTATTTGCATTATCAGATAACATGAGTATTTTGTTTCTATGGGAATATATATCAATAATTCAAATGACCCTCACCTGCTGCCTAAGGTGATAAGCCAGGATGAATTCCAGACACCCCGCCCCAGGAACAGCTGTGGGGTCCCTGAGAGCCAGACCCAGGGTGTGGTGGGCCACCTGACAGGTGTGCTAAAATAAAGGAAAGAAACAAAATGGGAGATTTTAAAGTGGTTGAGAGGGAACATTAAACAATGTATTAAATAAATGTTCATATATTTAAAGACATACATGTACATGGAAATAAGTGAGGAACATTAACAATCATTCAACATTTTAGTCATGTAGGGTCTAGGATAAACAATTATTTATGTACAGTCACCTAGTAATCATAACAGTTTTTTGAAAATGCTACTTTTCAAATTTTTAATTCAAAAAGAGCTTGTTCAGGGATGTTACACACGACTTGTGTTTTAAGTGATGAAAAGCGATTGCTAAGAAGGAGGCAGCTCAAAACAAACATCACACTGTTCATAAACATTGTTCCTAATTATTCACAATTATTTACTGATCAACCTACTAGCATGTTTATTTACTTTTGTAAATGTGCCAGTCTTCTAACCTACTCCAGCACTTGTTCAGTGATGTTGCACAAGACCGGAACAAAGAGATGAAATCTGGTTTCTAAGATGCAGGTAGCTCTTATGAAACATCACATGATATCTGATGTCGGTCAGGTGACCACAATAGAATGATCTCAATTCGAATTATTTATCAAATTTCTCACAATTTATTCTCACCTTTAACTCCTCAAGACCTTGTTCAGTGATGTTGCACAAGACCAGAGTGCAGAGAGATGAAGTCTGGTTGCTAAGATGCAGGTAGCTCTTATCAAACATCACATGATGTCTGATGTCGGTCAGGTGACCAAGAGAGGATTCTGGGATACTCGGATCAAGAGAACTCAGCACTGCTGCCCCTGTGGTAGGAATAGATTTGAATTTAGTGATTAAGATATAACTCTGGCTGAACACTCCGTTTAAGCCTGGGTAACACCAATATTTCCAACACATATTAACCTGTTCGGTTCTGGTCCCCAAAATATTGTGGCTCGAGTCTTTGGAGAATGCATGTTATATCTTTATTAAATTGGGTTAAATGATTTGAATAAAGTAAACGTTTATAGGAGATTTAAACTACTTAAAGGGGAAGGAACTCATAGCCTTTTGACTTACTGGATGTGATGAGAGCATAACTCTTGTCATTTCTAGTCACTTATTTCCACATGAATATTCCCAATAATGAAAATAATCAATATTTTATGGCCCACTGTCGTCTGCTTTCAATGCCAACAGGAGGCGGCCATTTCTTCAATTTCTCGCGGTGAAATGACGTGTCAGGCGGAGAACACAATAGCAGGCTACGATAATGCTATTGTGTTCTCCGCCTGCCACGTCATTTCACCACGAGTAGTTGGAAGAAATGGCCGCCTCCTATGGGCATTGAAAGCAGACGACAGTGGTCCATACAATATTGATTATTTTTGTAATCAGGAATATTCATGAGGAAATAAGTGACTAGCAATGATAGTAGTTATGCTCTCATCACATCCAGTAAGTCAAAAGGATAAGGGTTAATTCCCCTTTAATAGCCTGAGATATTGTAGGCAGGGGTGTATGAAAAATCAAAATCAAATTGTTGCTAACTTGTTTGAAAAATTCCCTGTTATCTTATTGTAATGATCACCTACTCAACCCCGGGATAATTTGGGACTGTACTATAAATAGACATTTCTCCATGCTCCATGTTGATGAATATTGTTATCAAAATGTCAAAAGGGAAGCCATTGGAACAGTTTCATCTTAAACTGACACATCATGGCATTCTACCTTCGTAATGGTTTGAACAAAAGTGTGTGTATGATTTACATCTACATAATATATACACAAGGAGATAAGGAGAAAAGGAGTTAGCAGGGATGTCAGTGTCCTGCAAGTCAAGAGCCTGAACATGGAGTCTTGAAGCTTGTTTGTGTGCAAAATGGTACAAATAAGCCTGATTTTATATTTATAGGTGCACAGGCCCTGAAATTCTGGCGTTTTTGCCTGAAAATTGGCATCCCTGAGTTAGGGTAATTATCAGGTTCTTGCGTGTTACCTGCTATCTGCTGCACAGCTCCAATGTGGATCGCTGAGATGCGGTCCAGAGCTAGAACTCCCTTCCGCCGGAGGAGCTGTTTGATGGAGGGGTGAATGACCTTCTGACACGCAACAAGTCCGACTCTCAGCTCCACTAGATGCTCCATTAGGCGTCCCATGGCAGCTAGGGTGGCATCTTGGGCTTGAACACCGGGGTAAAAATTGTACCTAGAGTAGAAACATTAACAACATTAAAATGACAATTAAAAATCTACATCAGTGATCACACTTTCCCAATCCAATGATATGAAAATAGACGAACATGTTCCTTACTTCCTTATTTTGTCAACTTTGTTTTTAGGCATCACATTTAATACATAACGTCTTCAATGTTTAACACCGGGTAAAACAACCTTTGTTTTATTATGGATACAGTAAGGTAACTTAAGATACAAAGAGGTCAGGGTATAGAATGACAGGAACTAAATTTGCTTAGAACTGCCAACTCCTGCCTTTTCTTGGGCCAGAAAATGCAGGGAATTCGAGGGATTTCAATGGGTTTTCTGAAAATCAGTGGCTAGTTAAAAGGCATCAAATTTTTAGAACTGCAACCCGCACGTAGTCCTGTCTCGGGCCAGCCTTAAGCATTGGTGAATAAAGCAAAGAAGTTTAGGGATTCCACTACGTTATTTGGTAATTAATGGTTAGTTTGTTGAACTCACCTAGCATCGGTCAATTCTTCAGTGTCCCCTGCTAGAGAGATGTTGTAGACTGCAACCCGCACACAGCCTTGTCTCGCGCCAGTCTCAAGTCTGAGTGTCGATATCTCCTTGGTGAATGATGCAGGTAAGTCGGGTGCTTCAACTAGGACTCCTTGGACGATGTGAGACTCGTCGACTTCTTGCGATTCAACACCAATCATCTGGACTTCAGGGATGGTCAGTTGTCCATCCTGACCGTTGCTTGGTATTGAAGATATGAAGGACTGGACGACCAAGCTGGAGATAACACTAACATCTTTCTCCGTCATCCCACAACCTGGCTTGGAGTGAATGACTGGCTTTACAAGAGAGAGGAGGGATTCTATAGAGCCAAGGTTGACAGGCACTTGGCACGTTGCTGACATTATCTTCAGACAGATGTCCAGGAGAAGTTCATTTACAGCGATGCACATGGCTGGATGCAAGCCAGTCTCCCAGCAACCCTCGATCAGGCAGCAAGCTAGCAGCCCTGCGTACAGTCCACCATCGGAATACACCTTCAGATGTCCATCTATTGCTGCGGAGATCAGCTTCAAGATTGGCTTTGAGAGCGAAAGCGACTTCAGGAGCCGCTTGCTCGATGAGGTCACCGTTACGTGACCTCCACACTCGTTCTGGATCATCTTGAGGTGGCCGGAGGGTCCTAGGCACGATTGGAGAATTGTTCTGAAGACCTTCAAGGCCTGGACGTTGGCGGGATGCTGCTGAGTGTAGGAAGTGATCCTGGATTGGTCCATGGAGGACGGTGAGGGGCTCCCAGGAGATACTGAAGACATCTATGTAGGGGGGAATATGGAATAAACAGAGTAATTAATAATTGTAAGTCAAATGTAAGATTCACGTCAAACAACCAAACTACTATACCTGCAGGGAGTTACATCACTTTACTAAAACACTCCATTACATTTACAATAAGCATTCTAAATGAGCAATTTGCAATCTAAACATGACATCATTATTTCAATCTTTCAAAATTACATCAACTCAGTTGACTTGGAGTGAACAGTGACTCAGTGAATGAAAATACAAATTTGTCTGCACTGCCTTCATGTAGAAATGCAAACTATTATGACGTAGCCTATTTATGATGTAGGCTTATCAGAAAAATGTTCCTTAAATCTAATGAGAATAATGTATTTAACTTAATTTTTAGAAGAAATGTAAGATAGTAAGACTAAAAAGTTCTCGAACCAAAGAATATAAGCATACCTTGTGTTTCTTTAACTATTTATCATCAGCTTTTATGATGAATCCTTCTCCTTCCTTCTTGTCTGAGCCGTTGACGGATGACTTGGCGATCTTCTGCAAGCTGTAAGTCATTAGATGGATCGATAGGAGAGCAATCCCCACACTCATGAACTTGTGTTCCATTACAATCTTCTTTAAACCCATGGTTTTTATAGAGTCTCTTTTCAAATAATGGCTAGTTAAACCATATAAAGGTTTTTCCCCCAATATATTGAACAACTGTTTTGATCTGCAAAATAAAAACAGGAATAAAACAGAGAATAACAAAGTTAGAGATTAAACAGGAAATATCATGCTATATGAGACTGGATTTAACAATTCAAATTTTGGTAACACTTTCACAAGAATCAATGAAATTAAAAATTGTCATTCATATAAGACTGAAATGTTATACTGTTTTAAGTTGTATTGCTATTGTCTGAAGTTGCAATTTTGTATTTAAAATCCTTTCTTTTGCATTCGTAATTGTGGCAAATATTTTCTGTTTAATTCTTTTCATATAATCTTAGTTCTGGCAAAGTCTAAGTTAAAATTCCCAATCTGAATTTTGTCCCACAATGTTCCGGTATTATTCATGCAAGAAAATGTTATAAATTAGTTGCAGATCTGTCAACATAATGTACAAATAAAATAATGTTCTTAATGAGTATGTGAGCACTAACATGTGAATAAGAAATTAAGAATCAGCTTGATTTCTCAGCGGATGCACTGCCAGTTTTCGACTTGATGTAGGCTGGAACTGATTCTAGCTTCCTGCTTGCCTGGCCAGACACCGCATCCCTGTTGAACACAGGATCGTTAGCGATATGAAACCAACCCACGTGGATGAAGGTCAAGCTAATTAGGCCAACGAAGAGAACCCTGTTTCGCATAAAGAAATTCTTCTTTGGAGGGTTTGGCTGCATGATGACCTCTGTCTGACTGCAGTCTCCCCAAGCTGGAGACTGTTACTGTTAGTGTTTGAATAAGCTCTGAGCCTTCTTTGATGCTAAAATTCACCTGGAAAGAGAACAATTACAAACAAATTTCAATTAATGAAATCAGTGAGTTACAAGAAAAAAAAGAAATTTGGAAAGTTATACAAAATCCCACCCTCTGAACAAACCATTCTCGATAATTTATCATCATCTTCTTATATAATTATTAGCAGACTTATATAGTTATATATATATAAACCATTAAAGGCCCTTCCAACATAAACCTCAATATCGGGTCAAGATCAAAGTGTCTTTGGCAAACAAGTCTGTCGACTCGACTCGATCTTGAGATCATATTAATGTGAATGTGATCGAAGACTTCAGTTCAAGTTCAATCTTGTTTTTAAATTCATAGCGCATTCTATTTCTAGACAAAAATGGCTTGGTACTGGTAGATGCTAAATTGCTACATCAAGCAGTTCACTGCAAGTACAAGTCACTCCATTCTGTAGATCGACAAATCTATTGCTTTCATCAGTTTCATGGCCTCTTTGACATTGTCATTTTCACTGTCGGCATTCTAGCTAGAATGCTACAATAATAATGTCAAAGAGGCCATGAAAGCGATAGATTTGTCGATCTATCCATTCTGATACAATTTTACAAAAGACTGTCACATACGCGCAAGCAAACTCCATAATTTCATAACATAAGTTTAAACTTTTACATACAAAATAAGGTAACTTTATTAAATCAGCGCTGTGTGCCGTGCTCCGCACGGCGCCTGGTTAGGTTAAAAATAAGGCAGATTCAAGATTGTTAATCAATGTTATAATAATTATTTGTTAACAATATTAACTACTGCTGATTCTGTTTTTACAGTTTATTTGTACGTTTTCTTGCTTAGTAATTGCTAACTTTACTTACTAATGGTTTGGTTAAGAAGTACTGTATGAATATGATTCTCGATCTCTTAGTTATCTCCTTAATTCGTCTTTTCCCGGTGAATAAACAAAATTACACAACACAACTCTCGTCGGACGTCGCGTCGGCTACTCTGAAGCAGCTGAAGCTAGCTAGCTATCAGTGGGTCGATCGCCGCCGAGTCCAGCCGGGTGGTATGATTGGTATTTTCGCTCAATTACAGCTGCGTTAAATTATGCAATCTAATTTTTTTATAGACACGAGTTTTTTTTCTACATGTCTCCCTCTATGGACACACAACTGACCAGGGTAAATCAATAGTTTGACGCTAGCTTCGAAAAACATTTTCCTTATTATGAGAACAAATCCTAAGCTAAATGAAAAAAAACTATTATCAGCCCCATCATTGCCACCGCAACTGCCACCACCACCACCACTACCACCTCCACCACTACCACCACCACCACCACCACCACCACCGCGACCACCACCACCACCACCACTACCACCACCACTATCATCATCATCATCATCATCATCATCATCATCATCATCATCATCATCATGTCGTCATCATCATAATAGCCTAATAATTATCATCATCATCATCATCATCATCATCATCATCATCATCATCATCATCATCATCACCATCATCATCACCATCATCATCACTATATCATCATCATCAAACTGGGACTTGAGTTTATAATTCAATGTTTAATTTTAATTTGCAAGGGAATCTATAGTTCATCTAGCAAGAGCAGTGGGGCAGTGGGGCAAAAAAAAAAATCTGCATCACCACCAGGTAAATAGTGTAATGGGCGAAGCGACTGTGGGGGAAGGTGGTACCCCCCCCCCCCCCCCCGCGGGCCCCCCGCCCCCCTCCCGGCAGTAGGGAGCATTGTTTTACTTGAAACTGTGCAATCTGTTGGATACCTAGGAAGGAAATTCTGACTTGACAAAATGTACTAATATGTGGGTAAGTTTATCATGATTCTACCGACTAGAAAACGAGTTACTTTCATGAAGAAAACATCATTATGAAATATGCACCCCCCGAAATAATAATTATTCGCAAAGTGCCATATATAGTTCAAACATTGCCCCAATTGCCACATTATTTATGGTACAGCAACATGAACAAGGTATACCAGACGTATAGACAAGGAACGATTCCCAACCCGAGGGGCGAAGCTACTGCCTGGGTGAGGGTTTGATGGGAGGTGGGTATATCTGCCCACGCACGGTAAAGGAGCTTTTTGCCGTTTTTACATGAAATTATGCAATCTGGTCCATGCCTAAGAAGGAATTTGACTTGACATGAAGTAGAATCTGAGTTAATCATGTTTCAAGAATACACTTTTTTAAATCACTGGTATATATCGAAAAGCCATGATTTGATTGTATTTGGAAGGGGGGGGGGGGGGGGGGGGGTTCAGGAGGCCTCACCGGGGGCTGCAACCTCCCGATAGTTTTTAAAACAAACGGTATGATAATTTTGGCAAAAGGCATGTATGATTCTGATGCATTTAGACAATGTAATGACATATTTAGGCAAAATCATCCATGATATGCAAATTTAGGGGACTTAGGTGGGGTCTCTGTTGGCATTTAGTCTGCTAATGATTGCCCTGACTGGCCGAATGTATACATGTATAATTTTATGTTCACTCATGTTATTTTGAGAGCAAAATCAGGCCAGTTTCATGCTGCGAGGTGGTGAAGAAAAACTTTGTTTTAGCCTATGATCTATAGAAATACTTGTTTGTTGCACCATGGGTGCTAACTGCTAAAGATACCCTGATGTAATTTATCAAATGTTCCCTCTTTATTAATTTAACCATTACTGTTCATAGGGAAAATAATATTTTTCGGGGAGACATATTTTGAGCCTTCCTGCAAACTACAAAATAACTGTTTTCTTATGTTGTTCGCTTATGATTTTCTTAATATATTTCAAGAGCTTCGAGGGCTAAATGACTCCAGCCATCTAATTATAGAGACACATCCCTGTGCGATACAGTCATTTGCTCTTGTTGCGTTTACAATAATTATAAAAGTCAAAGCATCTTATCATCTCACGTTGATTTTATGTATGTCTCCCTCTTTCGAAATTATTTGTTGGATTTTGTAAAGACTGCATTTCTGCCTTTTCCATTTTCTGTTGGAATACTTCGCAGAAAGGATGCAATTTATCAATGGAATAAGATGTATAAATAAGTAAATTGCAGGCATATACAATTAAAATAAATCATAAACTACTAGGATCATTGATACAGCTGTTTTTAAATTTTTAAAAAATAAATATGTGTAGCAGACGACGCGTCGACGAAAACCATCTGAGGGGGCGGAGTTTGCTATGCGGATATCATCATTGGTGCGTGGCCGATCCTCTTGTTTTCAATGACCAATCACGCTTGTCGATTTTGTCGGCGAATTTTCATCATGATAATATCGGCAATGCAGTTTAACACTGGCACTGCGATCAACATTTTATGGCTTTATTCAACTCAGGATCACAGCATATTTCCATATATTTGTCTCCTTTGAACTGTAAATTCACTATACTGTTCGCTTTCGCGACATTTTGCAGTTGTATTTTCAACAAAAGTGGATTGTTTTACTTCTTTACAAATTAAATTAGCAAGTAGATCAAAGTTCGCGGATTACCAGTCATGGACCCCTTCGTTGGCGGTTTTTGACGGGTGAGCTTCGGCTATCATTGGAAGCTCACTCCCGTTCGTGTGGTGCTTGTGCATGTCGTGTGAGCTGGATTGATGAACATATGCATTGATTGTAGTTGAAGAGATTGTATTTGCAGCAAATTTACAAGCCACGTTTGGAGGCAATGTTATATGAGAACAGATCTACTGCCAATTAATCATCATGAATAATCAGAGACCTTCTTCGTTAGCAATTGGGGAGAGGAAAACTCGTGTAGTTGTGCGAGGAACAACTGGAAAGAGACGAAGCAAGACTGTTCCACTCACTCAGAAGGTTTGTAAACAAACATCATTAGATTGTTTTTTAGGTATCATAATTTGTTAGAAATACATAATTATAATGTTACAATCTCAACATATATATTTACCCGATGCGAGGGTCAAGGAATATAAATCATGTTCATCAAACAATGAAGAATTTGAATTTTGAAGGAATATTTTGTAACTTGTCATGTATGTGAGCAATTAATATAAATTAAAGTTGGCGCTAGTCAAGAAAAAGTCTTTGACTATGTCTATGTAAGTATGTTGATTTCTCTTAGTCTTGGAAGTCAAAAATATGATTTTGAATAATTTGAATCAATTTTTTAAAAATCTGTTTGTGTAGTGTAGATTATTTAGAACATTGTGCTTACCCCTGTTCCAATGAACTTTCGCACTTGGCACCAAAATCAATTTAAACTCATTGAATTTGGTTACTATCACTCACTGAACTGTTTTATTAATTATTATTTTCCATCGAGGTACAAATATTTGTCAAAATTCAAGCAATTTTTGACAAATTTTGTTGATGGTTTTGGATACGCTGTGACTGTGGACAGTGTAAATCACACCTACGATCAGTAAAAATTGAAGTTAGCAAACGGTGTTATACTGGGTGGGGATGTATGATAGCGCTATAGTATAAGCCAAGGCTGTGAATAAATAGTGTTTTTTCTCTTCCAAGACATGGCAAAAAAAATGGATGCTCTTAGTAATTTATTCTACATTTCATTTTCTTTTGACAATTATGTAGATTGTTTTTCCATTCAGAATTTCATTCTTTTGCAAATCTGATATCTTGACTTTTTTTTGGCCTTTTTTTGAATGACCACAACAATTGAGTTTATCACCATACAGAGTATTCAGTATGATTTTGCAGAATTTATCCTAACATAACTTGTTGTGGGCTTAAAGTTATACCTAACTTATTTGCCCCTCTGCAACGTTGTTGATATCTGAACCACACCTGTACATTACAATAGCATTGTGCGGAGATCAACCTCTTCTGCCTGCTGCACTATCCAACACAAAAACATTTTTTGTCGGCCGATTTCTCCCTCCATTTACCAGCAAATGCAAACAAACTTTCGTCTATGTGATCCACAATTCATATACTTTGATAATAATTACTGACTCTGTTGTTTTGAAGACCGCAACATGTAGAAAAAATTATTATTTCCCGTTAACGCTGTAACCGATCATCGGATCGGCATGCCGATCCCGATCCGATCATGGCTTTTTTGCCGTTTTTGCCGATTTCCGATCATGCAGAAAAGATCGGAGATCGGATCGGATGAAATTTTGTTTTTGTTTTTTTTATGTGTTATGACTTATGTGAAAAAAAAAAAATCCCGGGAGAAAACCATCCATTTTCTTTGCAAAAATATCGGAATTGAAATTTTAAAAAGGGACAATCTATATCATTTACTTGAAAAAAATGTTATTTTCGAGATACTCTTTGTTAGTTTACTTCGTTTTGAAAGGCGAAAATCGGAACAAGACTCGTAAAATTGCTAGTCATTTGAACGATATTCCCGACGGATGTTCACATGAACTCCAGGCCGTCAGACCCGGCGCGCGCACGATCGGCGCCGCGCTGGCGCCGTGCATGCATGCGGGCGGCATGCGTGTCCTATGTCGCAAGCTATTATAGATCAACGAATTATCGTTTTCATATCCTCTTTTACATGTTAAATTCAGTCTTTTACTGTCGGCCGACTGATAGAGAATGCTGATAAATTATGGAAGAGGACATAAAAACGATTTGTTGATCTATATAGTCGCCAGCAAGGCCTAAGATAAGGGGAAAGCTGGTACATAATTATATTAGTATACATGATGTATAATATAAACTGTAAATTTGCACTCTCGATCTCCCGGTCCCCGAATTCCGGGAGATCGAGAGAGTATATAAATTGTTTGATATGTTGTTATTGATTAATGGCGTCAAAATTTAACTATATAAACATAATCATAACATGTTTTGTTTTTCTTTCCTTTTTAGGAAGATGACGGACGCTCCAATTTTGACTTGTGTTGCGCGTGCGAGGACTACATTCGGCCGATCCTTCTTTCAATTTAAAGAATTATAATTTGTTTACGCTTTGAGTATAAATGTAATGACGAGGAAGATGAGATAAACATGAGCATGAGGGACTTAAAATGATACTTATGATAATGCAATTGAAATGTGGTCAGCCAACTCCACCACCCCCCCCCCCCCCCCCCCCCCCAATATCAAAAACATAATTCTGTGACCGCTGATTATGATTTAGTTTCACGTGCGACCATGGATAGTGCGACTATGCGTTTTTGTTATGATTAATAATTCATATGTACTCTTTCTCATGATGATGTTCATGATATAAATACTTTATTATTTCTAGTAGGATGATGGCTCGTGAAAGTGTATACTTGATGATAAACATCATAACATAAATGTCAAATTGAAAATAATGGTGATTAGATAATTATGATAACAATTGAAATGTGGTCGGCCCCCTCCTCCCACCCCGAAAACATTCTGCGGCCCATGATTATGATTTAGTTTCCGTGCGACCATGCAATTTTAATTTGTATGTACTCATGATGATGTTCAAAATATAAATACTCTATTATTTCTATGGATGATGGCTTGTGAAATTGTATACTTGATGATCAACATCATAATATAAACGTCAAATTGAAAATAATGGTGATGATAAGATAATTATGATAACAATTGAAATGTGGACAATGTGGTCAGCCCCCTCCCCCATCCCCCAATATCAATGCGGCCCCCGATTATGATTTAGTTTCCATGTGCGACGGGGCGATTTTTATTTTTATGTACTCATGATGATGTTCAAAATATAAATACTTATTATTTCCGACGGATGATGGCTTGTGAAATTGTATACTTGATGATGAACATCATAATATAAACGTCAAATTGAAAATAATGGTGATGATAAGATAATTATGATAACAATTGAAATGTGGACAATGTGGTCAGCCCCCTTCCCCATCCCCCAATATCAATGCGGCCTCTGATTATGATTTAGTTTCCATGTGCGACGGGGCGATTTTTATTTTTATGTACTCATGATGATGTTCAAAATATAAATACTTATTATTTCCGACGGATGATGGCTTGTGAAATTGTATACTTGATGATGAACATCATAATATAAACGTCAAATTGAAAATAATGGTGATGATAAGATAATTATGATAACAATTGAAATGTGGACAATGTGGTCAGCCCCCTCCCCCATCCCCCAATATCAATGCGGCCCCTGATTATGATTTAGTTTCCATGTGCGACGGGGCGATTTTTATTTGTATGTACTCATGATGATGTTCAAAATATAAATACTTATTATTTCCGACGGATGGCGGCTTGTGAAATTGTATACTTGATGAAAAACATCATAATATAAACGTCAAATTGAAAATAATAATTATGATAACAATTGAAATGTGGTCGGCCCCCTCCTCCCACCCCGAAAACATTCTGCGGCCCATGATTATGATTTAGTTTCCGTGCGACCATGCAATTTTAATTTGTATGTACTCATGATGATGTTCAAAATATAAATACTCTATTATTTCTATGGATGATGGCTTGTGAAATTGTATACTTGATGATCAACATCATAATATAAACGTCAAATTGAAAATAATGGTGATGATAAGATAGTTATGATAACAATTGAAATGTGGTCAGCCCCCACCCCCAAAATCAAAACATTCTGCGGCCCCTGATTATGATTTAGTTTATGTGCGACCGTGTGATTTTGTATTTTTTCAGGGGGGGGGGGGGGGGGCACGCAAATTGGGGAACTGTAATTATTTCGTTCACACTGCCATTAGGCTAACGCTTTCTTCATTTTTTTGTCACACTGTATTGAGGACCTCCCCATATATTGCAATAATTGTACGTAACGCAATTAAAAATAATAATAAATTATATACTACTTACATTTTATCGGGGAGTTGCCACGACGCAGTTTACAATGTTCTTGCTTCGCCCCTAGCTCCAATATAATTGCACTTTGTCCGTCTCGATGTTAGTAATTATTATAATCATCACCAGTCAAACATGCACCATCATCCTCATCTTCATCATGGATCATTACCATCCTCTTTTTTATCATAATAATCATTGGCATCGCCATCTTCATAATGATCATTCATTGTCATCCTCATCAGTTCATCATTTCCGTCATTTATCAATCATATTAGGCGCTATATAAATCGATATTATTGTTATTATTATTATACTCTGTGTACATAACAATAATTTATATATTTTAAAATATAATACCCGGTACTCGTTTTGTATCGGGGAGGGGGTGGCAGCCTTCTCACTTCTCAGTAGACTGGGGGAGGGTACTTTGTTTCTTGAGTAGGCCTATACGCCGGACGACGGAAAGTTTGGGGGCGGGGGCTATTATTTTTAGTACATTTAAAACATTTCGGATTGTTGAATGACGTGGGGATCGGTATTGGGGCTATTGGTACAAGTAATTAGCGAACAAACTTATGTACTAGTTGCAAAATAACAAAGCAATACACACTAATCAAACAAACAAACAAACAAACACATGTAGCCAGTGGCGAAGGTGGTCGGACTGGTTGGGGGGGGGGGGGGGGGCACGAAAATTATTGGGGGTACACCTGTGTATTACTATTACTTTGTTTATTTAAAAAATGTCCCCTTAATTTTATGTTTTCTATTGTTTGTTTGTTTTTTTTCAGAATTATTTACTGCATGTAGCCAACTTGTTGATCGAGTTAAACTGATTCTAAAGGAGAACAAAGAATAACAAAAAAGTTAAATAAACTCCAGTTATTTTTTAGAAAATCAGTCGTGAAAAACAGCAACAAAGAAATCAAAATATCTTATTCTTAATTATTATTTTATACTGAGTAATATTAATAATCAAGCTGCAATTCAAGAAACAGGATAAAATAAACAAGCGATGCGCAAAAATCTGACTGAAAATGCATGCAGCAACAGCATAAAAAAACGATGTCAAACTAAAAACAACAAAATGCAAAAGTTAAGTAACTATAATTATAACAACAACATCAACAAAAATAGGTCACATGGACGGAGATAGATCACCTGTCGCGTGCTACCTGCGTGCATGCAGCTGCGCCGCGATGCCGTTATAAAGCACGTGAAAGCATAGCCTCGCGATCCGCTGACGGTCTTCTCCGCCGTATCTCTACCGGTTGGCCACGCTAGCGCCAGCCCTGCGCGAGCAAGCAACCTCGGCGCATCCAAAATATTGATTTAAGTCGTCCAAATGGCTTTAATGTTTATAAAAAATACTACGGCGGACTATCGAGTGACCAGAACAAAAATGTGCAGTAAGTAACAAACCAGTTTTGTTGCAAAGTGATGCAAATTAAAGCTTTTTTTTAATTTTTATTTTTTATTTTTTTATTAATAGCCGATCATCCGATCCCGATCATCGATCCGATTTCGAAGATCGATAAAATTTTGCCGATCCGATCAAACGATCCGATCATCAAGGTCAGTTACAGCATTATTTCCCGTCCGTTTTCCTTACCGATGCATCCTAAAACATAGCGTTCAATTGTTGAACGGTACAGTGTACGAATGGGTGGTATGACTATCTCCAGCGTATTAGCGTATATTGCGTGTAAATGGCCCAACTGATTGGACCATTTACTTTCTATATAGATGTGGACTGAACCAGACTGAATTTGTCTTTGTTTGATGACCAAGCTTTTTCCAGACTAGATTTGAATGAGTTTATGGTTGGGCTGTCTACTACATAATCTGGCAGATTGTTCCATTCTGTTACAATTTGTTGAGAGAATGCATTCTGTCTCCTTTGAGTTTTCACCCCGTGTTTGGTAACCTTGTACTTGGGACCTCTGGTAGTTGTCTGATGCAAAGTCAAAGAAGGTACTTGGTTGAACTCAATCTAGGCCTTTGACTATCTTGTAAGTTTGGATGAGATCAGATCTGTGTCGACGGTAGGCTAACGTAGGCAACTTAAGCTATTTGAGTCTCTCTGAGTAGGTCTTTCTCTTCATATCTGAAACTGCCTTTGTTGCCCGCCGCTGGACTTTCTCAAGCTTATCCTGGTCTTTCTTCAGCTTTGGGTGCCACACAAGTTTGTGAACATTACTCCAAAGAGGGTCGTACTATAGATTTGTATAGTAGAGTGAAGCTGGATGTGTCAAGTGAAGAAAAAGTCTGTTTGATGATTCCCATCTTTCTGTTTAAAGTTGCTGCTACTCTATTCACGTGCTGTGAAAATTTCAGTTCATCATCAAACGTAACTCCCAGATCATTTTCACTGCTTGAGCCTTGAGGCTTGTAGGTCTGGGTAGTCTGGAGACAATTTATACCTGGGTTCTTTCTGCCATAGTGCACCACTTTGCATTTGTCTTCGTTAAAGGGGAGTTGCCATAAGGGGAGTTATCCTGCAAGATGGTCATTGTTAAATTGTTATCGTCTCAAATGTGTGCCACTGTGTTTACTCCCTTTCAGCAAGCATAAATCTTCTATGATCAGGATTGTGTATTTTGCTTATGAATATTTTTTTTTAAAGGTTAAATGTCCGTATAAAACAGTCAGAACATCATTTGTAAAGTAGGACTCTAAATTACGATTATCACTAAAAATCTATTCGGTGTCGGATGACTTTCTGCATTATAATGTAAAAAGAATTGAACACTTATCTACTGTACTGCATTTATTTTACATCGTAAATATTGTTCTTTAGAATGATTATTTGACCAATCATGCAAAAACATTTGTTTCTCTTGCAGGTAACATTGGAGAGAGTTTTGGGAATATCACTGAAAGACAGCTGTGCATTGACCTGTGACACCAAGACAGGCCATGTTGCATACATTGCAGGGTGAGTACATTTTACATTATAATTAACAGGGAAAAGATAGAAGTTTTGTTTTCTCAGACTAATCTTCAAGTCTTCAGGTAGGAAAAAAGGCACTAACTGTTTGTTCTATTGCATTGAACTTAATGTTGTGACCCGGATTGGACCGGAACCGGAAAACCGGCGAGTTCGGGCTTCTAGTTCAAATTGAACAGGACTCCCAAAACTGTGAGTAATTTGAACGATATTGCTGTAGGATGTACACACGGACTTCGGCAGTCAGTCTCGGCAGGATGTCATCAACTGGTTATCTGCTGATCTAGCTAACATTAAAAAAAGTCACAGAAAATTATTATTTTTATAATTTTACCTAGATGCTAAACATTGCATCCATGGAATTTGAAAGCTAAACAAAAAAACACATTACAAAACAAAGAAATTTGCGCTGAATCTCACTAAATATCCATCAAACCGACTGGCTCAGGCAAGCTGCATGCGAGGCCAAGCAGCCGATTGAAGTTAGCACTCGTTTCCGATCGTTGCTAATTTGCAGACTTGTGTAAACTACGTGTATTTAATTGTCTTTAAAGTAAATGGTTTAAGAGCAGGTCCAATTCAGGACTTAACCTTTTCAGGACTGATTGATTTGCTCTTATATGGTTACTTCATAAACCCATTCCTTCAGGAGTATTTTTTGGACCAGTCCTGTATGGGTTAATAACCCACTCACTTCTGGGACCTGGTATTAAGTCTATGATGGCAATTATATCTCGTAATGAATCTATAGGTAAACTTGTCACACCTCTTTTACTTGTCTCGTCATTGTAAATGTTCCCTTCTAACCTGAATGCATTAACAACTTGTACTGGACTTGCGTAACCAGTTTTAATACAGAAGTTCCGTGAAGTTGGCTTCCATTCATTTCCTCCCAGATATTGAAATTCCCATAGAATTAAAACATGGTACGTCTGCTTCTTGTAGGCAGTGGGTTAAATTGCTCAACTCTCTCAAGTCTCAATACTCCTGATTGCAAGTTAAGTGCCAGGGACCTAGATTCCACCTCAACTGGAATGTCATCTGGTAGTCCTGTTAACGCTAGGACAGGATCTGTTGGAGCCATTGGATTGCCGTGACCGATGTGATATGAAATCATTATCGTTGTAATGTTATGTGTGTAATGTATAGCTGCGATCTACCATTCTAGACTTGGGGTCATATTGCAGAGGTAGTGATATTAGTCTGGGGTGGTGTTATCTGATAGCTTCCAACTTAGATGACCTGCAGAATGTACGTAGTGTGTACCTGGTAAATAGCTCCGAGATAAATTTACCATAGTGACAAACAATAACACCGTAGTAGTATACTAGTAGTCTTCTGGTATGCCTCCTAGATGCATAATTGCACTTTATACTGTTGAACTGAATTTCTATCATATACTGGGTGGCCGCCAAAAAACGGAATGTGGCACTTCCCAAAATATAGTACAAAATGATAATGTTCATCGGAGAGAGTGTCCTTTCCCATGAAAAACGATACCAAGAACAGTAATTTTGGATGAGTAGTTTTTGTTGTAGGCCGTCTTAAGTGAGACCTGGGCCCTGTTGCAGAAAGAGATACAATCGATTGTAAGTTGCAATTAATCGTAAGTCAGATCACGTGTTCTAGATGCGCAAATCTGATTGGTTGAAACGCGTAAATGTTCTGACTTACGATCAATCGTAACTTACAATCGATTGTATCTCTTTCTGCAACGGGGCCCATGTCAGGTTCCCATTTTTGTCATTTTTTACCAAGTCACTGCCTGATAAATCGCACTTCCTGCCCGTGATAGCATGCCCATTCTCTCGGCACACAGCTGAATGCGCAAAAACAATGGCACGCGTATTGCTCTTTGTTCGATGCTATGACGGGCAGTAAGTGTGATTTATCAAGCACTGACTTGGTAAAGATTGATAAAAAAGGGAAACTGACATGGTGTCGCTCACAGCGCCCTAAAACAAAAACTACACGACCAAAATGACTGTTCTTGGTATCGTTTTTCATTGGAAATGACATCCCACCGATGGACATAATCATTTTGGTACTATATTTTGGGAAGTGCCCTGTTCCGTTTTTTTTTTGGCCACCCTGTATATGCAAATAAAGCATACTCATACCAGCACACAGATCTATTTTCTTTTGTGAAACTAAGATTTTCAATATTGTCATTTCAAAACAAATTTTGTATTGAACTGCATTTTGTGGCGTGACCTAAAGATGAGCAATACAAAGTGGTGCCAGTGTGCATGGCACAGAACTGGTAACTGGTAACTCGATGAGATGATGACCAGTTTTCTAACCTCTCCAAATTGTAGACATTTATTGCAAATTTTGTCCAAAAAAACAGGAAATGACAGACTAGTGCCACTACCGACATGCAGGTAACGGACTATTTTGAGTAATATGACAATGTTTTTTCTGTAGTTCTCCATTGAGCTGTGGTTAACCAGGTAAATGTTGGTGAATTTTGATGGGTCATGGATACCCAAGGTTGATTAGTTTAGGTAAGAATACATTGTAATACACCAGTTGACCAGAATTATACGCTTCACACTGAAAACAGTATTTGGGTTTTATTCGTTTTTAAAATAACAATTGGGTCATTTCAATAGATAAATTGCAAACTAAAGTTTTATGATCAGTGAATAAATTTGTGATTATACTTTTAAACAAATACTATGTAAGGCAAGGCTCGATCGACACTTGCACTGGCCCACTGGCCCGGGGCCAGTGAAATTGCACTTTGGGCCAGCACAAAGTCATACTTTGGTGGCCCGATCGGGCAAGCAGATTTAATCCCGACATTGACAAAATTTGAAAAATCTTGTTTTCTTCCATATCATGCTGACTTTAGACTATAGGGCAATTCCACGCCAAATGAGCCAAAAGTTGAAAAATCAAATGAGGATTATTTCTAATCTTGTTTATTTTTTCTGGATTATTTTTTCATAAATCATGATCACATAATGATATCTTTCAGTTTACATGATTAAAACAGTTTACAGTGGCTATTTCTAGATTTTCTTCATTTTTTGCATTCCTTTCTATTATTTTTCTGTTTTAAGGTACCAAATTGGATGTTTGGATATCACAATATGTGTTCCCATTAAAATTTCATTTTTTTGAGAGCCCTAAAGTATATATTTTTTTCCGTTACTGTCCTTCCGTTACCGAACAGTGAAGCAATTAACTTCTTATAATTAATATACCAATAGACATATTTTTTTCAAATAAATGTTATAATACTCTTTGAACATTGATTGGATCATAACTAAAGAACTTGAAAATCCATGTCCATTTTGCCGTCCTTCCGTTACCGGCCTCATTAGTGTCCATATCTAATAAACGTAATGTAAAAAAAATATATAAAAAAATAGGAAATCAAAGGTGTCCCACCAAGAGTCTCAGAAATGTTATTTACAATGATGAATCATAAGCAGGATCCTGGAATTATTTGATTAAATTTCAAAAATTGCGTCTGAATGTCCTTCCGTTACCGTGGAATTGCCCTATAATCACAGATTTGATCAGTTAAAGGGAAAGTTGAGTTTTGGTAGAGAGGGCGCTAGACTACTTAATTGGTTTGTGAGGTAATGAAAAACTGAGTGTAAAATTTGAAAGAGCATAATATTTAAACAATAAAATCATCTTTGTTTGATCAAAATCGGTTCAGAAACGGCTGAAATATCCATAAATATAACAATTTGTAATAAACCCGGGGCCCGGGTTTATTAGAGAATTTTGAACCAGCCGTTAAAAATTCAAAAAAATGCTTCCTCTTTTCAAAAAGTTACAAAATAGGTATTTAAATAGTTGTTGGTTATTTCTCTATCTAATCACTATTTCAACAAAGCATCACATGCACAATATTTTATTCAAAATGGTTGAAACCGATGAGTGTTTAGAGAGCGCCCTCTTACGTTTTAACGGCTCTTTTTGAATGATAACATGATCTTTACTACGTCATTTGTAATTTTGTGTTCCTTTCTAGTTATAACTATTAGTTTGTAATGTAATGATGCAGGTTTTGGTTACTAAAATTCAGTTTCACTAAAACTGTACTCTCCTTACCAGAACTCAACTATCCCTTTAAGAGTGATATTTTGAATAGTTGATAGTAACTAACCCTTGTAAAAAGGTTATTCATGAAATTACATTTTTGGGCCAGTAAATGTTTCTTTCGGGCCACCAGAAAAGGGGAAGAAATCATTTTCCTGGCCCGACCGGGCCACTGACAAGAAATGTAAGTGTTTAGCCCTGTCTATAGACCTGTGAATTATACTGCACAGGTAAAAATATTCATCTGTAGGTCCATGTTACATGCAGCAGGTTGGAGTAGTAATTACAGTGTATGATCAAGGAGTTACTATCCTTGGTATGATAGAGACAGCAATCAATACACAGCTCCCAATCTACAAGTGCTGAATGGGAATTACCTTGCAATTCCTCTGATTTGTTTGTGTAGATTGAATGACGTTTGCAGTGAATCTCATTGTAGAGACCAGTGATGCAGATAACTTCACCTATAGACGTAGTTATACCAAGGGTTATACAATCTGTACCATGCATTTTATATAGTGAGCACTCAGGGTGCCACATATTAAAGGGATAGTTTAGTTTTGGTATCCTAGAGGGTGCCTCAAGAAATCTTTTATTTTGTGAGGTAATGAAAAACCAAACTGTAGAATTTGAACAAGCATGTAACTTTAATGACAACAAGAAACTTTATTTGGTCAAAATCTTGATTGCATGTGACCAAAGACCTACTATGATGTGACTGACTTTCACTAGTCCTGGGCAATTGTGCAAGTGCCCAATGAGCATTATGCATAGCCATCTGATCAAGATATCTTTGATGTACATTACATACATGTACGTGTGTATAGCGGTGTGGAATATTTAATAGGCCTATATGATAAATCTCTCGGCCAACCAAGTTCTGTTTATTTTCCCAAGTCTTGAACCGTGTTTTCCTTCCATGCTAAACTAAACGCAGTACATATTGTGTCAGTCTGCTTCCTGAGTTCCTGTATAAACACAGTAACTTACCCCCAAGTTGGCCCAACCAGTAGCCCAAGTTATAAGTTTTGATACCAATATACTGGTATTTGATTGCAGGCTTCCTCACTATACTTTGTATGTTAGAACCAATACTGGTAACCAAATTATAGCCCGCCTCAAATCTTTCTTATGACTTAAAGGACCTATAGCGTCTAGATGGCCTAATTTTCACAATTCGGCTCTCTATATGTAATTTTTCCTGAAGAAAAAGAATTTGGCAGTTATTTCTCATGAAATCAATCAATTTTGGGGTAATTAGTAAATATATATATATATAATTGTCCTGGGAACGCCCCTTTTAAATCGCCAAAATGTGACGTCATCTAAAGTACGGACTAATGAACTAAATTCTGTAGATGACGCGTCATGACGTAAGCCAATGAATTGTCAATCATGTCAATCACGCTGCCGATTCTGGACCCTAAATGTGGGTGGGGCGTAAATTGGCTGCTAAATGAGATTTGGCATCAGAAAAGTAGTCTTAAATCACTACTGTGTTTATTTTCATGGATTTTTTTTCGGCAGACCTATTTTACAAGTCATCAACTATGGAATAAGTGCCAAAGTACGTTGTATTCTTTAGGTCCTTTAATATTAACCTCTGAAATTTGATGGGATTAAAGTACACACAGCATTCACTATAATTTAGTCATTTAAGTTTCCATAATATTAGAAAGAAAGAAAAAAAAATCTCCCAATGTTTATGTTACATATTTTATTTCTTTTTTGTGCCATAGAAACACGTACAGTATACAAAGAAGGTGTAGTATTGGTTGTTGTAAAAAGATCATCCACTTTCACCAATGTTATAAGTGTCCCACAGTGTTCAAATGTCCATGCACCTCTCAATTGCTGGTAATTAACCCCTGTCTGATGGGTCATTATAGTGTTCATCCATGGTCCAACAAAGACCTCTTTATGACCCCCTGGTACCAGCTATGGCCAGTGGAATCAATGCTATTTGTTGTGCCCAGTCTAGTCTAGAGACTCTAGATATAGTGTTTCTGTACAGTATTTGGTAAGTGCGCTGAATTGTAACTTCATGTTGTGTAACTGCATAAAGAGCTTCAAGCTTCTTGGGATCCATAATAAAGCAACCAGCATTTTACATGTAAATGTATGATGTGGACATAAATGTGTATGTTACATTCATTAGAATGTATTGGAAATTAAAAACTACGTACTTGTGTAAATTTGGAAAGGTAACAGTGACCATTTTGTAGATTGATGGATTTCCAAACTACATGGATCATCAAATTTCCTGCATGTTTCGGTTTATTTGTCAAAAACAGTTATTGCAGTGAGACAAGATAAGACCACTCAATGAATTATCATACTTCTCATAGCTAGAGTACAAATCAAATCAGACCTGATTGGTACATTAATTGTTGAGTGACTGAGTGACACTGGTTCATAAATTAAAAAATAAAAAAGCTACAAACTATTCCATGTTTGTTGCAAAAATTACTGAATAAAAAGGTAAACCATTGTGGAGTGAACTTTGAAAATCTTTTATCAGAGCTAGAGCTACATGTATGCGTGGGATTTAGTTCAGTTCCCTTTTCCGCATTTGTTTACATTTTTAGTCAATTACTGTGTTTTGGTGTTGTTTGCTTAAGATTTTACATTTTGGAAAATATTTTGTAATTACAGTATTACACCCAGTATTGACCTCAAAGTCCATACAATATGATGTCTGCTTTGTTTTGTTTACTGGAGCATGAAAAGTGCATTCCATGATACAATGTACACAAGAACTCTGGGTTGGTGAGTTTTAAATTTCCTTGATTTTAAATAATTATTTAATTTTGGACAAAATCAATGATCAGTTGATGTGATTTAAATTGCAACATTCATGATTTTAATGTCCCCTTTAGACAGGAAATCTACAACTCTGTTTACCGAAGGGTTCAATTGTTATTTTTCAAAGGTCATCGTGTAGTCAGGGCTGGACACTAGCACTTAGGCCTACCCTATTGCCCGGGGCAAGTCAAATTTCATAAATGGCCTAGTTTGGTTGCCTGATTGGGCAACTAAATTATTGCTCAACTATGAGAGAATAATGTAATTCCTTCTAAAGTTTAAATCTCATCTAGAAGTAAGCGGGCGGGTAGTTTTCTGTTTGGGCAAGTACAATTTGAAAAGTTATGATTTTACTTGCCTGAACATCCCAGTAAGGAAAAAAGTTAGCGTGGAGGCCTGGTGTAGTGTTACACAAAAAAGGTCAAATGATCGGACATTTGACATGATCCCTTCTTGATAGTAGGTACAATGTATTCAATTAAATATTGATCTGAGCAGATCCTCATTTCAACTTTAAAATGATGCCACTAATACCTCTCCTTCAACAGTGAACTTGCCATGATGGTTAAAGTACATCTGTGTGTAATTAAATGGCCTTTTTTGTGATGATTGACTGAGGGCACTTGTACTGTACATAGTAAATCTCCCATTTCTCATTCATCCCACAACTAGCTGTGCACAGTTATAGTGCTAGATGTCAGCACAGAACCAGCCTCGTGAGTGACCAAAATGTCTGTACTAATTATGGATGAGCTTCCACAGTTGAATTTACAAGTCAAAAATGAAGTGTGGTGCGCACTGGCCACATTCTTTCTCCCAAACTTTCTAGTGTAACTAGAAATTAGCCCATTCTCTCCCCATAGCCCACCAAATTCTTGTATGCATGGGGTTGAAAATGAGTTACCATTGCCATTCCTAATTATGTTGGTAATTGCACTGGGCCGATGTTGGGTCCCTGCCCCCTCTAGTCTAGGTCCCCCAAGATGCAGTATCATGGTGATTGCGGCCATTTCAGTAATGAAGTGTGAGAATTCCTAGCAGGAAATTAAAGGTCAGACCCAAGGAGAGATATGTCATGTCAAGACCTCCTTTTGGTGGCAAAGCCTTGTAATGTCCCTTTATGGTCATGTATGTTCATCTGACCACTGAAGCCATCTAGGCTTACAAAAGATCTATGACTAGTCTATAGCAGGAAAATGCTTAGGGAGGTTACTTACACTCAAGCTTGTCCTTCATGAAATTAACTGACATTTGTTTTACATTCTACATTAGACTATGATAAATTACCTTGGCCTTTAAATTAAAATTATTTGTAGTCCTGCTCTTTTTGGTATATCAGGGGCCCAATTGCCCTGTGGCCGGCTAGCTGCCTTCATGTATTATTTCACTGCAATGTGTAGCACCAAGGAGGTTTAATTTGAAATTAAACCTCCTTGGTAGCAGCACCCTGGTACTACTGCTTGTATGGCTACATACCACTCATATTGACCTTGTCCATTGAGCTTTGTGTGGTAATGTGATGCCTGCTCTGTTTGTTATTGTTTGGCTAGCCCTGTTGTTGATGTTATACATGTAGATATAGCCTCTCAATAACATTGGCGGCTTACTGTGTGTAACACAAGATATATATTTTCCATCACAATTTACCTGAGAGGTTAAAGACGATTATGTATTTCGATCTGTTTGTTTGTTTTTGCAATGTTTCTTTTTTTATTTGGTTGTAAAAAACCCATTTATAACCAGTTTTTGATCTGACCTAGAAATTTTGCAGAAGTTCAAGTGCACTTGGCTTCACAGTACCAAATAATGTCAAATTTTCATAAAATGTGAACATGTGGGAACCTTCTGTTATGAGTCACTTTGAAGCACTCCCCAATTTGTAATTTTTTGGACTTTTATGTCACTTTCAAAAACCTGTTTGACACCTAGACTAGTCCTAGTCCATGTATTTTCGATACCAGTCCTAATTGGGTTAAATTAACCTGCACTGCATACTCAGCGTTATAATTATATGTAGGTTAATTAAGAAATAACACAACCCCCTCGTTATCATGAAGCTTATAAATGCAAAATTGAATACATTGCATATTGTGCTTTGTAGAGGGGATTGTTTATTTTCCTTGTATGAACATTTTAAATTTTATTTTGTATAAATCTCTTCTTTTTCAATTGATAAAACTGATAAAAAGGAGATGGATTGGAGATTGGAGATTTGATTGGAGGTATCCAGATTATATGATACATAGATGATTTCATCTATGAAACTATCCATTTCTGATGAGTAGTATTTAAACCGAAAACTCAATGAAAATCCTATAATATGCATATTGTACCTCTTCTGAAAGCTGAGAACATACTGAGCATGAAAAGGTTAATTTTGAAGCCCTAACACCGCCCAGAAAACAATTAAAAGCAAATTTAAACTCTTATTCTGAACCCGGATTTTCGCCGTTTGACGGCGATTTGGTGCAGAGAAATTTGATGACGTCACAGGTTGACTAGGCCCAAACCACCCCGCGTACGGTGGCCGTGGACGGTAGAGCGGTAGTACCATAGTACCCTTTGCCTCCCCCAACGATCCCCCAGTCCAGCTCGCGCGAGTTATGCTGCCCTGCTCAATCGATAGAACGCCGTCCTTGTCAATGTCATTTTTCTTGTTAGATTCGACCTGATATCTGCAAAATCGGAGAATGGTGGAAATGTCTGAAGGAAGTGAAGATTTCAGGCATGGTTTTGAGATGGAAATCGCGAGTTCGCCAGTATCGACAAAGTTGAATTCGAGTCGCAAAGTCGGGAAAAGGTGCATGGCGTATGGTAGATCTACAAAACTATCACTTTCTGACTTTGACATTATATTATACAGTGAAAAATAACAATTTAATAATGTCGAAGAGGCCATGAAAGTGATAGATTTGTCGATCTGGCGTATGGCTGCGGCAATTGTATAGCGAATTGCACCATGTCCATGTCCATGCACTAGTTTGCCGGGAAAAATGCTGGGGGAAAGGGCGCATTGAAACCCGCACTCCGGTGTCGGCACGCTACCCCGCTAGCTGGCCGTGCCGCGTTCGTGAAGAGTACCCTACGAAACACAAATGTAACGTACCCAAAATCAACTAAAGCTTCAAAAATTGCTCAAATAATGGTCGTGATTTCAAAGTACCGTAAAACTCCGTGTATAAGGCGCACCCGTGTATAAGGCGCACCCCCAACTTTCTAAAAAAAAAAAAAAAAAAAAAAAAAAAAAAAAAAAAAAAATTATTTTTTTTTTTTTTTTAGGACACCCTGTATTTTTTTTAGACACCCTGTAGTGCTGTTGGAATACTTACATCGCTGGTCTAGGGCATATCAAGGGCTTAATGTCAATTCTGGCTTTCATCATCATATACTTTTTTTCACATACAAAATAGTGGTTAGTACAAAAATTGCACACATTGAGTAATAACACTGGTGCTCATAAATATTCATATTCTTATTCATGAATATTCATAAGCACTTATACTCATTCAATATATGCAATTTTCTTAATTAACTAACAACTATTTTCAATTATGAGCAAAATTAATAACCACTGGTTAGATAATTGCATATATAATGAGTACCTGCTGCTCACGAATGTATGAATATTCATTAGCTGCAGTATTTGCTCAATAAACTTGCAATTTTTAAATTTGTAACCAATATTTGTTTTGTGTGAAAAAGGTATATCTTGCTGAATGCTACAACAGACAACAAGCTCTTGTCATGCTCTACACCAGTGTAATATGCATTGAACATGACTACAGGGTGTCCCAAAAAAATTTCTAAAAAAAAAAAAAAAAAAAAAAAAAAAATGTTTTTTTTTTTTTTTTTTTTTTTTTTTTGTTGCTATACCTGTGTATAAGGCGCACCCCCGACTTTGAAATTTTTTCCGACGGAAAAAAGTGCGCCTTATACACGGAGTTTTACGGTAGTTATCTTTTTTACCTGTTTTGTGTAACTACTTTGAAATCATGACCATTATTTGAGCAATGGTCGAAGATTTAGTTGTTTTTGGGTCCGTTACATTAATTTGTTTCGTATGTTACCTCTTCACGAGCGCGTCACGGGCAGCGTAGCGTGCCGACACCGGAGTGCGGGTACAATAGTGAACTAGCGCCAAAAGCAAAAGTCTCCCAAATCCCTGTTATCATTGTCGCTGTCTGATGAATCATTCCTGTCCTCTTCTTCATCTTCTTCGGAAAAATCCATTGCGAAACTCAGTTCGAGAGTATTTTCCTCCATTTTCCTCGAAATAAAACTGTCGAGCTCGATCGTACGTTATCAAAAAGCAATATACACAACACATGCAGTATTATACAATGCACGCGCGTCGCTTTGCTTGAATATCAGCTGATCGGCCGGGCCCATTCAACCGGTGACGTCACGATTTTCAGGCCGATCGTTGAGCGAATTTCAGTCAACGAGACGGCTCTCTTTTGCCCCATTTTCGAAGACTTTTTAAGTCAAATTTCAACATCTATATCGCGGATTAAGTTAATATCCTTAGAAAGGGTAACATTTCCTTCACAAACATACCAAGAGGGTTCGGTTTAAACTGGTGTTGGTAGTATAGCATCTGCCAGGCTGTCCGGCTGGCATCATTCTGTTCAACTTAAATATGTGGATTGCTACTTCTGGTATACAACATACATAAAGTTTATGAAATATTATATGAAATAATATTCAACATATTTAAATAATACCAGATGGCAGGAAACCATTAATTTCTGATGAGTGGTATAAACTGGTGTTGGGAGTCCAGCATTTGGCGTCATGCTGTTGTCATAGGTCACACCGTCACAGTCGACTGTGATTGATTACCAGTAAATTGTCCAGCTGTAAAAGCTGTAAAATGTTCAAAAATTGATTGAATAGATATTTTGCTAGGTTAAGAAGACATGGAAACATAGAAAGCAATGTTCATAATGTAACAAACATTGAGTTTTATTTTCAACTGAAGATTAGAGTACCGTGGCTTTATAAATATAGGAAATTTGCAGAACTTTGTGAGCTTTGTGACACCAACATACATGTAACGAGTTCACAACTCATTGCAAGTGACGCAATGGAATCTTGTCACTTATCACCAAATAAAACATGGAAATTGATAAGTAATTCTGTAAATTATTCAGTTAGTGCGATTATGATTTTTATCAGTCATCAGAAGGCAAATATATCAATTAAGTACAACGTTAACTTGTACAGGAAATGATAAGTGTTAAATGTGGAGAACATAATTTTATGCTTTCAAAATCTGAAATATTTATTAGGGTTTAAGAGTAAAGTAATTGAGATTTCAAATATTAATTCCATATTATTCTCTAGAAGTATATTTTCTAATTCAATTCTTATTGATAGGATATCAGTTTGTGATATGTCTAGACATTCCGTAAACTTTGTATCTATAGTATATGGAACTGGTCCCCAACCTAGTTATTTGATTAGAGAAGAATTGCAATTTAAAAATACAATATACAAATCAACAACAAAAACAAGAACAAAGTTTGCTTCCTAGGAAAATGGAATTCACTTGGATATAATGTACTGGAGATCGAAACCCAAGATCTCATGATTTCTTGACTGGTGCTCTTACCATTGATTGAGCCACAAAGACCCTTTATGGTGATACTTCCCCAAAAACCCTTTTCAATGCTCATGCTAGTCGGAACCTGACACAAACCTGAAGGTTAGGAAATCAAAATAGAGAAATGGAATTAACTTTGTTTAGCAACATTTTCCCAAATGGTTCCTCTAATTACATGCTAATTGATTCTTGACAAGATATGAGCACTTGTGCCTGTGAAGGCTTTTACCGCTAAATAATGTAAAATATAATTATGTTGTTATGCCCTTGCACTGTTTAATTGTTCAAAAGGCCAAACAGTTATAATTAATTAAAACATTAAATAAAATTAAAATCATTGAGCATTGATTAATTAACAACAACAAATAATTTCATAGAAAAGTTGTTTGCCCTTCCATTTACAGAGAAAAATTCACATTCACATTCACAATGTGTACTTTTGCAATGCATCCTTCTCTTTAGCCTCATTTCATGTCATTGCAGGGGCTAACATGCAGGTTTTAGTGCAATTGTAAATTTATACTGGTTTATAAATTCATGTCTCCTTTAAAAAAAAAGGTTTGTACCATGGTAAAAAAAATTCACTGTTCATCACTGTCTAATAATCCAATATCTGCATGATTATTTTTGAAGAATTTTTGGCTACTTGCACCAACAATCGTGTGAAATTATAATGGTTTTGAGGCCATTTTGATCTGCCTGCATCGGATTCTTAGCTGCAAGTAAATGTACTCCACATTAGAGCTTTTTAAATGCAGTTTGCAATAGAATAATGCCCTTTTCTTACCTACCGGCCTCACCGTGAACAGGAATTTGAATCACAGGTATAGACAGTTGCTGAGTATTCCCTGCCCACGTCCATTATTCAAGGCAGGCGAAGCAGCACACTTGTAAACACTCAGATGTTGAAAAGGAAGAGTGTGGGTGACAGAGTTTATGTTCACTTGGTCTATACCAATTAGGTCTTTATTTCATTTTTGGTCAAATGCATGTGCATGATGTATGAAACTTCTGGTTTCCCAACTCTAAACTTGATCCTCAAACCATAAACCTAGAACCTTTAATAACCCGAACCGTAGCCCTAATCTCAACTCCTAACCCTAATCCTAATACCTAATCCTAATCCTAATCCTGAGTGTCTAAATGCTTATCTAGGTAGTAGATGAAGTGGGAGTAGATTTGGTGGGTGGAGGCCCAACCCTAAAACTATTCCCAACCCTAATCTTAACTCCTAACTCTAATCCTTAATCTCTAATCCTAATCCTGAGTCTAAATTCTGTTTTTACTACGAAATGGGAATATAGATGAAATGGGTGTAGACCATGCAGCAAGTCACTGCTGACACAATCCCCTTCCGGTTTAATGCATCGACTCTAAAGAAAGTCTGTATATTGTGCATTTGTTTGTATCACCACAATAATCAGCAGATGTACACCTACGGCTATGTACAAACCTTTTCTTTATTCCCTTGATTTTTTTCCATGAAAATTTCAAAAACTTACATACTTGTTATAAATAATTTGTAATAATTTGTATGTTGAAAATTGACATAATTTGTGTGTTGAAAATTGAAATCATGTAATGTAATGAAAATCTTGTTTGTGTGACACCTTGATTTGTGGCTTATAATAGCTTGTGTTTGTGGTGTGCACCATCTGTGCGTCTGTTTGTTTGTTCGTTTTGTATATGTGTGGGTGTCTGATAGTCACTCGTTCTTCTTTTAGGGACTTTTGTCAGTAACATTGCCGACATCCTCAAAATCCAGTTGGAATTCTAGTGGTTCCCACATACCTTGTTGTATTTGTTTAACATTAAAATCATGGGACAGGATTTGTTTTTTTAAATTTTAAAAAGATATTTAGGATTGAAGTGTTTAGATGTTAAATTATCCACTGGATCATCAAAACCATGTACAAAGTGAGTGCAATGAGTTAGTGAATATCACTTTGCCTTTTTGCTCATTACTCCGCCATACAACGTCAATTTTCACACAACACCCAGTGCACATATCAGATAACAACAATATACATTGTATCAACCACTCATCATCTTTTGCACATGTCAACAAAGTTACTAAATCCCGGTTTGTTTATAGTCTGCAGTGTATAGACATATTTTATTTTGAAATAGCATCATTTATAGATGCCCTCTCCAGCAAGTAAAATACAGTAAAATAAGTAAAATATTTTGGTGGCCCAAAATATAAGGAAGTAAAACCTTTGCTCATTTCTGTTAAATGCTTTATTAAAGGTAATGACAAAAAACAGTTGAGCAAGTACAATTGTGCATGAATTATATTTTGGTTGCCTTAAAGTTCAACTTTGATAGCCTCGGGCCAGCGGGCCAGTTCTTATTTCATGAGCCCTTCAGGCTTCATTGTTTGACAGATTATTTAAATGTCATTTTCAAGTACAATTTACATTATTAATATATATTTTTAACTTTTTAAAAATAAAACTCTAATACTACTTTATTATGTGTAAAGTATGAAACATAGAATATTACAGTAAAATTTGTGTTTTTAAATATTGTTTCTTTCTTTTTGTTTGTTCCAGATGCGTAATTGTGATCTTCAATCCCAGAAAGAACCGGCAATTCCACATAGTCAACCAATCCAGGTATGTAGAACAGGAATTCCTGACCTAGTATTTTAAGTATTATACATAACAATTACAACGTTTCTCTAATAGATGATTCCCATTAAATGAATGTGCTGTTTCTTTCATTTTTGTCAATTTTGCTAAATTGTCAAAACTCTTGTCCAATATCAGAATGATATATTTTCCTAAGTAGATGAATATTACACATGCTGGCAAAAATATAATGAAGACGGTGAATTCATATAAATGAAGCTCAGCAACTAATGTCAGAAGTGAGCAACAACAACAACAACAAGAAAAGCATCAAGGAAAATGGTTGCCAAGCAACCAAGTAACGCACATTCACATTCCCTGAAACATTTAACCATTCACCCATGACGCCTGCCAGTGCGTTAAACTGTTTTGATTACAGGGGGTTGGCGTTGATTGAACAAAGTTTGGCGTCTCCGTGTTTCCTTCAATGGCCAATTAGTGCAACAACTGTGCTTTGGGAAGGACAGCTAGACTTTAACAGTTAATTGCAACGGGTCGTTAGTAAGTAAAGTGGATAGATCTTAAAAAGGGGAGGGGTTTGGAGAGAGGATGGGGGGGGGGGGGGGGTAGCCTAAAAGGGGGTATTGGGCAGTAATTGCATTAGGTTTTAGTGAGTAATGTAGATAGATCTTGAATATGGATGGGGTGTGGAGATAGGAGGAGGAGGGGGAAGTTCTCGTTATAGTTACAACACAGAAACAATACAAAAATTTCCTCTGTCTACAGTCTTTCCTGTGATGTGATAGTTACAGTGATTAATTGTTGCAATAGGCCATTATATTATTTCAAGATAAATGGGATGACTGAAGATAGGGGAAGAAACTTGCAGGGGGCATGAAAGGGGAGAATAATAGCTTTAGTTTTCAAAAGTAACAATGTAAGAATACCCATGCTGAATCATACAATAATTTGTTAACGCATAAAATAGATATCCAACTGGAATTGAGTAAATAATGGTAGGGGTGTGTGGGAGGGGTTTATAGGAAGCTTCCCCATGAGGGGGCCCAGGAGAGAACCTAGGGGACAATAAAAGTGGGAAATAATAGCTTTAGGTAGTAACGATGCGAAAAAGCCAGTGATAGTAACAAAGCCGAATCTTTAGGATAGTGCAAGAAAATCAAATTCTGGCCTTCCAGCCTTCAATGGTAGCTTTATTGACTACAACCGGAGCCGTTACTGAATTACTCTGCAGGTAAATGGGCCACATAATCAAATGTTGGATAGAAAGTACCAGCAGCCCCTCTTTATTACGAGTCTACCCTAATGACTCTGTACTGTCACTGTCTGTTGTCAGTCAGATAATAATGTCTGTGCTATTGTTCACGTAGCATGGGCTAGGCAGAAAGTACAGGAAATAGATAAAAGAGGTCATGGTGACATATATTTATCATTCTGTTTTGTTGATTATTCTCTAATTATGTTGTTTTGAATCAGGAATGGCTTCCTTCAGTTTGTTTTCTTATGAAAAATAAAAGAATGCCTACAGAGGTTTATGTAATATTCTCCATTAATTGCCTTGCTCCATACCATTTTGTATGTTTGTTATTTCATTAAGTTACATTAAATATATAAAGAAGTTTTTACATCTAGGTCCAGAAATTGTTTTGAAATTTTAGTACATGATTTTAATTCTTTTTAGCTCTTTCAAACTGCATACTGTTTGTATCTAGTTTTACATGCAGGCCTGACATAGATGCAGATTCTAAAATGAATTTGCTGCTCTCCAAAATAGAATAACAACAGCTCTGATCTCTGTTCAGTATGTTTCTGCCTGCTGTTACAATTCATGCTTAAAGTGATAATCTTGTTTTGGTCATTCTGTCTTTGATAGTTTGATAGACAAATAAATGTCTTCGAAATCCACATAGTGGTTGCGATCCTAAACAATTAGCATTTTATTAGTTTGGTCGATAATTTAGATCAAGGTTGAATATAATTTAAATTAATAATCAGTATATAAAGTGAATGTTAAAATGCACACTTTCCAATTAATTAAAAGCTGCAAACCTTGAGTAAAATTTTATTCAATTCTGTTTTTTTCATTTTGATATTTCAACTGTTTCTGAAATAACATCACTCTGTCTCTAACAAACTATGTCATTCAACTAAGAAAGAAAATATGGCAAAGACAGTCTCACGTGTCACTTAAATTTTAATTGGTGAAATATTGTTTGTGCAGTGCCCTCGAAATGCAGCAACACTATCCCTTTAACATTGCAGCTTCTCTTTCTAAGCACAGCTTGCTACTGGCAAATGTTAGAACACATTACTTACTGGATCACAGCAAAATTCAAACACACGTTGGTCTATTATTGTCGCATCATAGCAATAACAAGGGGAAGTGTCCATCATATAAGAAAAAAGAAAGAAAAAAAAATCCCCAAAACTAACTAAATGTGTCTGTTGATCCTGTTTATTTGGTTCATTACTCTTGTGTCATGTGTATTGAATGGATTCATGGCAAAAGTTAAAAGGACTAGCAAATGTTACAACACATTAACTACTGGATCACAGCAGGATTCAAATACACGTTGGTCTATTATCGTCCATCATACTCATAGCAATAACAAGGGGAGGTGTCATGTAAGAAAAAATAAAACAAGACAAAAACCTTTAAATAAATGTGTTTGCTGACCCTGTGAATTTGGTGCATGACTACAGATGCTTGTGTCATGATTGGCACATTGATCCACAGTACTGTAGAAGAGAGAATAAAGGAAAGGAAACATAAATGACATACATATAGTCATGCATTCTCATCATCTATATTTGAACAGTTTCCCTTATAGACAGTAGCTTAGAACTGTCAAAAGTGCAACTAGAATGTTAAAAATGTTACATTTTGCAAGTTGTGAAAGTACATACGTACACTACTGCAGCGTGATTTCAGACTGTACATATCTCTGCGTAAGCCTCTTATTTATTTGTTTTTCGTTTGGGCTATTTCAGGCTAAATCTGATTTTGTAATCAGCTTTCGAAAAGGAGGATTTGCCGGGTTCAATGCACTAGTCAGAATAATCACGCAAATATTTAACTCTTGCATTATACAGACAGTGTAGCAAATGACTTATGCTCAGTGATAGGAATTATCACATAAAACACTTGCAAATCTACACTTAGAGTAGCAATTTGCCTATTAAATAATACTGATGATGACATGACATGACATGAGAATGCAGAATTGTGCCAATGTCCGGGAGAGCAGAATTGCTAAAAATTGCATGATTTCTAGAAATATGTCAGATGAACAAATGAAGCAATGGCCTACTGCCACTGCCCAAGACCTCCAAAATGCCACAAATACCCAAAATGCAATAACGCTTATTAAAAAAATATGTATATTATCATCAGTATTATTGAATAGCCAAATTGCTACTATAAAGTGTAGATTTGCAAGTGTTTTATGTGATAATTCCCCCCAAAATTGGTTTGGGCTAGCAGCAATTTGAAAGAAATATCATTATTTGGTACACCAGGCCCTCGATCACCATCTGTATAAAGCTTGATGCTGCCTGCCTACCTCGCAGGTCACTTGACGGAAACACATTCAGGAAGTCCTGAGTGATATGAATTGACAGAAGCTGGTTTGTTTCCTGCACCTTGTGTAACAGGTCATACCTACATGTAGGTAAAAGGAGAACAAAACAAAAACATAATAATGGGAAAGTTGTGATAACATAATCACCATTTGTCACAAAAATTGAAGGCCCACCAGGCTCCAAAAGTCTGTTAATAACTTTGCGGTGAAGTTGCCTAGTGGCAAAACTTGAAAATTGCACAGAAATATTACACATCATATAACATAGAGGTGTTAGAGAAGGGGTTAAAGAAGAGTTGTTCAAATGTTTGAGACATGCGACCTTGGCATTTTGCTGTGTGGGGGGAGTGAGTTGGGGTTTGTATACATGTTTAACATTAACCCTAATAATGACATGACACTCGGTGAGTCTAAGCTAGAACAACCAACCCAAAAAATACTTTTTTTTTCACGAGGGCGATTTTGAAAATTTTGAGGGAGAAAAACGCCCTCGTGAAATTATTCACGAGGGCTATTTTGGGGCTCACAGGGGCTCTTTGTTTTGTTTATATCGTTTAATCTGCTCACGGGTCTAATAAATGTTTATCAATATTTATCATGTTGTGACCTATCCGATTATGTCATGTTTGGTATGTTTCTGGCGCTTTCCGATCATGCAGAAAGATAAAAAACAATTTTTTTTAAATTGAAAAATTTTTTTTTTTCGCCCCCGTGCCGTGGCTCACGGGGGCGATTTCAAAGGTATCGGGGGCGAATCACCCGTCGCCCCCGTGTATTTTTTTGGCTGATAACAACTACAAAATACCATTCAACTGTACACGAATGATAATATGATTATGATATACATTATAACATTGCATAATTGCCATTGTTTGCACTACAGTTGTATGTACACAATTGTCATTATGTACTTGTATGGATGTATACACTGTTGTCATTATGTATGTGTAGGGATTTATATTTAAAACAAATTAATTATGAGTAGAAATACCAGGTGTGCATTGTATTGTTTACAATGTTGAAGGTCAAGGTTACTAATGAATTGGAATGCCATTGACAAAAAACAACAGACACATTACTGTCCCTGATTATATTTACAGTTTGCAATGTACGTGTACAAATGTCATTAAATGTGATTGATTGCACACAGTGGGCTACACATTGCTACTCTTGTAATGAGATGTGATTGATTTACCCAACTGAATGTATGCATCAAAATTAAAATTAGAGATGTAATGTACATATGACTATGTCAAATATGCACTGCGTCACACAGACACCCTTACAATTTACAAATAAACCAGCGGTCCATTTTCAACCCCATTCATTTGTTATTGATTAAACTTTTATATACCTAGACATAAACGGTCTATTGATTTCTATTGTTCGCACATATGCCCTTGTGATGAAATGTACTGTTGTTCATACATGCATGTACCCTTTTTTAGTACCAGGTATTGAGGTTGTAAACAATGTTTATGAATAGTTTGCAATTGCATGGTTGTCTAGTATGGAACACAATATGTGATATTGGGAGTGATACATTGTCTCATTTGTCTTAATTTGTACCATTTACAGCCTAGCCTAACAAGCTGTACAAAATGTTACATTTAAATGATCAAATATATGTGACCAAAGTTTGCTGGTAATCCAAACTTGAGTCCTTTGAAAAACTTTTCATTTTGTACCTAACTATAACATTATTAATAAAATTGACATTTTCATCATGATGATGAGTTCCCTATTTTCCACCATACTTGCATCCCAAACCAGATTCAATTATTGAAAGCTATCAAGGTCAAGGAGAGATATTTTAAACTTGACCAACTATTTGTATTCAACCAGTCATGTATAAATTTGTATGTCGTTTACAAATTTGAAATGAATGTACTTAACGTATGGACAGACAAAAACAGTTTATTTACTACATAATCATATCATCTGATTCTAATTGGATTCACACCTCCACTATGAACAAACATAAGAATTGGCGTTTTAAACTTTTGGTCACAATACAAAATAATATTAACTCGAAATGTTATCATATGAAATACAAATACAGATGAACTTTCATACTAATATGAAGGAACATGTTGGACAGGGGTAGGTTTATGGATTATTATTATCACAACATGATTAGAGCTCATTGCAGGCAACCTGCTGAGACCAATTGACATTTGATGATAGAAGATCATGACAGTAATATTTTTAAAGCAGTTATTAAAACCCAATTGAGACATTTAAAGGCTGGGGCCTAATACTACATTTAAACATAATTCCCAGTGAATTGATGTTTCTCTTGTCTTTCCTAAAGTCTGGGGTGTAATATATATTTAAAATAACTCCCATTGAATGAATGTCTCTATGTCTTGCTTTCTTTTCTTTAAAATACCTCCCAATGAATGAATTTTTTTTTTTTTTGCATTTTCTTCCTAAGTCTGGGGTGTAATACTATATGAAATAACTCCCATTGAATTAATGTTTCTACTTTTCTTTTCTTGCTTCCTTTTCTTTTGCCCACTTCAGAAAAACTCTCACGGCGCTCTCTTTCTCCGGCGATGGAAGGTATCTTGTTTCAGGAGAGGTGAGTCACGCTATTGATTCTATGTGATTGGCATTGGAAATTTGAATGTGACTTTGGAACCAATTGTGATGCATGTGTCCATTAGTTTGCCTCAACATGACATCTGATTTACATCATTTCAAACATGAAATAAAAATCAGCACTCAGAGAGACCCTCACCAACCCCCCATTTCTGAGGTGATGGAAGATATCTTGTCTCCTAAGGAATTAGATGATCTCTGTTTAAATTTGAACACAAGTTTTGTGGAGCGCATGAAACATCAGTGCAGAGAAAACCCCTTACCATTCTTTACGCTCCAGGTGATTATTCAAAAGATGTCTTGATTTTAATGAGACTCTTGGTGATCTGCGTTAATTTACATTTTAATTGTGAGTCATTTCATGTGATGTGAACAAACCGTCACAGGAGCTTTCTAGCTCAGTAGGTAAGAGCACCGGTCTAGCAATTTGGAGGTCTCTGGTTCGGATCCCAGGCCAGGGAAGCCCTATTTTGTTCGCTCATTTTCATTTAAACATGAATTGAAATTGATGTTGAGAATCTGAGGACCACTCTTTCCACCACAGTCATTAAAAAGTTTCTTGATTTTGGAGATACTTGTTGAACTGTGTTTTCATTTTGAGTTTTCTTGAATGTGATGCTTATCATACATGAAATGAAATTTAATCCTCACCACCCTTTTCATTGAAGTCGATAGAAGGTATCTTATTCCTGGCAATTCTAAGTGATCAGTATTTGCAGAAAGTAGAATTTTAAATCAAAATTGTTGATGTTAACGTAGTACTCACAACTGATGTAATGTGACGATCTTTATGAGATCTATCATGTTGTAATTATAGTATCATTTTAGAGTGGTGTATTATTTATCGTGCATGAGCCACAGGATCCATGAGTTAAACATGGAAATTCATACCATCACACTCAGACAGGATGTCTGCGATGGCGAATAAATATCGTGCAAGAAAGAAGGCCTTAGATGAATTACACGGATTGTATTGCCAGAGACATTTGGTATGACATACAGAAAGGGATCTGAGGATGCTAATACCAAGGAGGTGTAAGAAAGTACCTCCTTGCTAATACAAGCTTTTTGATTGCACGTCTTCCACGTGGTCAACCATGTGGACTTGTATACCACTGCTCATGGTCAACCATGTCGACTTGTATACCACTGCACTCAGACAAGTTGGCTATGACGGTGAATCAATATCATGCAAGGAAGAAGGCCTATGAATTACACAGATTGTATTGCAAGAGACATCCAGTATGACATGAAGAAAATGATATGCAGACGCTTATATAGCTGCCCTTCAATCGCACATCCTCTACGTGATCCACCATGTGGACTGGAATATGATGACGCCATGGTCCAAGCCAGTGCGCATGCGCTGCACATCCGCTCTCAATTCTCAAGTTGTCCCATCCAGTATGAGATTCTCGGACGCCAGATTGGCAGTTTTGCCATCCAAACATCTTGTACGGTTGAGACGACATGAGAGCGGATGTGCGGTGCATGTGTTCCGGCTTGAACCGTGACGTCACTGTAGTACTCCATCAATGTGTATCTTTCCACATGGTGGACGTGCGATAGAAGGTCCTTTTGTTGGATAAGGTTTCATAGCGCTGCTTTGTTGACTCTATCTCGTATGCTTATGCCGAGTAGCAGTAACAGTATCTTGGGTGGTGCTAAAGGATCAAGAATCATTCCAACAAAAAAGTTGGAAAAGATGGGTGAAGGAGGACACCTACATTTAAATGAAATATATATCACGAAACAAAGAAAAAGGTTGCAAAGTTTCTTTGTGTTTTTCTGTGATGGCTCAATATTTTTGAACCAGTAGCTTTGAATGCTGTTCTCTTTACTCATGTTTTTGTTTGTCTTCCAAAATAGAACTAAATAAACTTGTGTACGATACACTTGTTTGGGTCAAATCATCTCACATTGGCAATCATGTAGCCTGTAGGATGTGTTGTGTATCTGGCGTACATTGGCCCTAAGTTCTGTCAGTTTATTATTGTCAAGCACTTCCTCTGGATAGTACACTCACTATTATTATTCCTGTGTCATATTTTGATATGATAGGCGTAAAGCTACGTCAAAAAATAAAAATATAATGATGTACCCATTTTCTAATTCTAGGGCAGAGTTCACATTAGCCTATAAAAAATGAAAGTCAATTAAAATACAATGAAAATTAATTGTACCATAACTATTCCATTTTAAAAAGAGACAACAAGTTTTATGGGCTATACAGATCTTATACTCGGAAATTGCAATCATTTAGCTCAGTTAATTTGCTCACTTAACAGAATGACAAAAGAAAGGATCAAAGAAATATTGATTCAATTATAATTTATTGTCAGGATAAAGATATGCCATGGACATCCAAATTAATCACATTTTCTTTTAAAGTACAACTTCAGTTTGAGTCCAGTGTACCCAGAAACGATTGTCCCTTCAGGAAAGTAATATTGTTTGTTACTTCATTTATTGGTACGTCTCTAATGGAGTGGCAAATGTGTCCACTATATATGGGTAAATAACACCCTAGGCGCGGACCAAATCAGATGCAATATAAGGAGGATTACCGAAAGGAATTGCACCTGCATGCCACGTGGGTCACTAAATTAAATTTCTGCACCCCTCCCGGCTTTTATCCACATCCCTCTGTCCCCTACCCATGCAAATCCCCTTCTCTCCCCATCCCCATCCCCATCCCCAGTGTCATTTCCATTCCCTCCCATTACCATACATTCTTTCGTGAACCTTCCCCTCCTCCCTGTCCCCTCCCCCTTCCTCCCCCTTTGCCTCTCACTCCCCCACTCTAAGCTCTCCACATTCGCATTGCCATCTCTCTTTGGAAGCATTCATCTACATTTTTGTAGTAGTTTTGCATTAAAAACTCAAAATGGCTATGCGTTTATTTTCTCTTGAGGAACATTCTAAGAAACATGTCTTTTTTTTGGGGGGGGGGGGGGCCGTTTGTAGCCAGCAAATTTAGATGAACGCATCCTCCATCATTCCATCCTCTACCCTCCCTCCAATCTTCCCCACCAACCGTTTTCTTTTTACCCCTGCCCTACATTCAAACAGTAACTGGGACGCTCTGAATTTAATTAGCAGCGCCTGAAATTTTGGGCTCACTGACCTTAAACAAGTTGTAGAAATACATTGATTGACGATATTTGGAAACTCGCTAACACTTCTGCCGTTTCTTCTCCCTTCGTAAGCCTCCTCCTACTGACGCACAACACCACAGATCAACATCTCTTGGGTGATTTCAGTACTGGAGAGCTCTGCATCTCTAAATAATAATGTTCCTAATAAAAAGACAACATAACATATTGAAGTTAGTACCTTGATTCTTGAAATATCTTGGTAAAAACAACTCTTGACAAAAATAGAAACAAATTTGATCAATAAATGTAAAATCCCACTCTCACTCCCTATTGCTCTTCCCCTCCCCCATCATTCTTGCCAAATCCATAGATTTGAAGACCTCTACAGCCATGTTATTTAAAGATTTCAATAAGAAAAGAAAATAAAAGAAAAGAAGAGTGACAAACACAAACAAAACTTAATACAAAAATCATTTAAATATTCTCTTCTACTTCAACATCATTAGAATTTAAGAGATGGACATACCATTTCCAAAATACTAAAAAAACAACTTCAAAGATCAGCAACAAAAAACACCAACAACCCAAAACAATTTACATATTTGAACAACATCATGAAATCCCTTTCCCTTCTAATTCTACTCCCGCTCTTCTCCACCCCCACTTTCCCTCTGTCTTTCCAATTCTAAAAACAGTCTACCTAAATTCAAGTTTGCAGACATACACATGTATGCTCTTGATGACAGGAAGAAAAATAAGTTAACGGCAGAAGATGAAGCAATAATGCTAGTCTTCAAGTCCCTCACACTTATTCATATCAAATGACAAAGACTATTTTTAGGACTCGGCCTGTGAAATTTGCATCTTCGCCTCTTCGCACTCGCGTCCGAAACAAGTGTCAGCTTTTCCACCCGAGCTGCGACATTTCACATGGATGTTAAATGCATGGTGACTCACAGTATTATCATCATGCTGGATGCGATGCGATGAGAAATAATCGGGAGGGCCGATTGGGGTTATCCCGATAATTTCATTTTTTTTTGTTCCCTTTTATTAAAAGCCCTTCGTTACTATGGGTGCCACTAATGAAGCCTAATAGATTGTGAATGGCATACGTGTTGGCTTTTGAAGATGGGTGGTTTCTGTAATTGTGATCGATACAATTTGTGGATTTTATTTTTCAAAGTGTGATGCACGAATGGGAAGCATAATTAGTTGTAGAATTGTATTAATTACCTTGAATGTGTGTTTGATGAGTGCATACATGTGCATTATTTGTGGGAATAAACATGCATTTGTATACATGTATGACCACTATGAGTGATGTTCAAATATATTTATCTGTTAAAAGGGCCACAATCTCTAATTAGATTTAAATACACACTCTTGACTTCTTAAATAAATATTATTATGATATGTTTTAGGAAAAATAAACATGATTTGTTATAATCAACTTTCATATTTGCTTTGTATTTTCAATCATGAATCTGTTGAAAATTAAATAGTTGTTTAAATGTTTTAAAATATTTTTAAACGAAGAAGAGTGCATGTTGTTAAAATGGAGTACTTATCATATTTTTGCAAATAATATGCACGTTATCTTAATGGTTCTTTTATTTTTCAAATAAATTGATGTTGTATTTAAATAGAGAATTTGTTTGGAGATGTTTTATTTATGTTTATTTTTTATTTTCTTTCATTGCTTCTCTCAGTGTGGTCACAATCCAGCCGTCAGGATATGGGATGTACAGGAGAAGACGCAGGTGGCTGAATTCCATGGACACAAGTTTGGAATATCATGTGTGGTAAGTCAGGGCTCTACACTGGCA
The DNA here is from genome assembly GCA_037951105.1 of Echinarachnius parma. Classification (NCBI taxonomy): domain Eukaryota; kingdom Metazoa; phylum Echinodermata; class Echinoidea; order Clypeasteroida; family Echinarachniidae; genus Echinarachnius; species Echinarachnius parma. Next base: position 64,684 of record JBAMJV010000907.1, on the reverse strand, counting down.
CTTGCCCAATTGCCCAGGGCAAGTAAGAATTACACAAATTGTTTAGGTTGGTTTCCCAATTCAGGCATGTGAGACTTCCTCGTTTCCGCGGAATTCCGCGTTTTTGAAATATAAAATCGCGGAATAATTGCGGAATTCCGTGTTTTTATTTTAAAAACTTTACTTTACTTTATTAAATGTATAGAGACAACATTTAAACGTAAATCTGACCAAATCTTACCTAGTAATTTTGGAAGAATTATGAAAAATGGGTCGAGAATGCATTTAATACTAAAAAACGACAAGGCCTGGACCCCTGCCGCAATGGACTTTGTGCTTGCAATGTGCACTTCCCGCACACTTGTGCAATTATGCTGCGACTTTCCTCTTCTTTTTTCTTGCCCCACTCACATGCCTGCAATTGGACAACCAACATTTCTGTTAAACTTTGAGAGAAAAAACCCCACATGATTCCTTATTCTTTTTTAATAATCGTTTGACATTATTTTGGGGGTAAGTAAATTTTCTGTTTGGGCAAGTAAAATTAGAAAATTTGTAACTTTACTTGCCTGAATGGGAAAGTAGAAAAGAAAAGGATAAATAAAATATGCATGATTATAGGCTACATTAGCAAGTACAGAACATGATAAAGAAAAAAAAAAGTTTATTTATCCAAGTGGGGATCCACGTTTAGAAATGATGAGCGCTGTTTTTCCACCGGGTGCTCAATAAAATATTGTTATTGTACCCTTTTCATTTCTATGCATGCTCGGTCTCTTGAAATGTAGGGCCACATCTCAAACAAGATGCCCACATGAATAGTAATGTAGCCACAGTCTTGCATTTGTTGAAATATGGCACTGTTTGGAAATGTAATTTTCTAGAGTGATACATGTATGCCTGATTGTCACTGTGTTTAGTCTTAGTGATAGGTTTATGGTTTAATATAGGACATGGTGAGAGAAGCACTTCATTATAATGTACTCATCCTTTGAGCCTAAAAGGATTAGACTCTTAACCCAGAAGCTTTACGGTCTTTACTTGTCTGCGTTTTTGGAGATTTAATTCAAAATATCCCTTTAAGTCGGGTCAATTATTATTAGCAGCTAGACTTTATAAATATAAAGTAGTCTACATGATCGTAGAGACAAATATATGTATGCAATTATATTATTCACAATTGTGCTGTGCACTTTGTTTTTTACTCCTCTGTTACTTCCTAAAATAGATGATTTGTAATACCCTAAATGTTTTGTACTATAAAATAAGCAAATAATTTTATTATTCATCTCATATTAGTACTTGTTCTCTCTATACTATTCTCAAGCATTTAATTTTTAAATATATATTTTGAACTGTAAAATAAGCATCAAATTATTATTCAAGTTCTTAATCTTCTTTTCATACTATTTTTAGGCATTTTCACCGAATATGCAGTATATGGTCTCTGTCGGAGAGCAACACGACATGGTTGTCAATGTGTGGGACTGGAAAAATAACACTAAGCATTCGTCAGGAAAGATCGCCACAAAGGTAAGAAACAACAAACAAATAAAAAAAAAAAAACTAACAAGCAATTATACAATAAAACAAACAAACAACAAAACAGACACGATCAACTTCTGTGCTGACAGCCATTGAGCTCATTTGTATTTTCATGAAAAGCAAAGAGAATAGAAATCACAATAAATCATGTACATGCTTTTAAATTTTATTTATTTTTCTATTTTGGGTACATGATCAAACTGATTATGGAAAAAACTTGCCCTATTCTAGATTGTCCTTTGTATTTGCGTTAGGCGTGTTACAAAGTATTTCACGGAACTGGCTATTAAAAAACATCAACATGTTCCACAGAATTAAGTAAGTGGAGCCTGAAAGCAACAGTTCAAGTACTTAATCTTTGATGTGAAATTACTTACTTATGATTGTTTTTGTATGATTCTACAAAGAAAATATTGCTTCAGGCATTGATAGTTCCTGAACGTGAATTATGGAAGAACCAAATGTTGCATTCAAACTCGTACATCCTACATAATATATTGTACATGCACTAAAGCATACTAGCCCAATAACTTCTGCCTAAACAACATTAGACATGGCTCAATGAACTGAAAGTCCAAGAGGTCGCTTTTAATAAAAAGTTGTTTTTCTTTTGCTTGTAAATTTAGAAGCCAGAAAATTCAACTTTTTTTTCAGCTATGCATTCTGTCAATTTGTAGACCTACAATTTTCATGAAATTAAGCCTGTGTTTTTACTTAAAAAGAAGCAAAACGGTCAACACAACATGGTTGTCAATGTGTGGGACTGGAAAAATAACACTAAGCATTCGTCAGGAAAGATCGCCACAAAGGTAAGAAACAACAAACAAATTAACAAAAAAACAAGCCATCAAACAATAAAAAAAACAGACATGATCAACTTCTGTGCTGACAGCCATTGAGCTCATTTGTATTTTCATGAAAAGCCGCAAAGAGAATAGAAATCACAATAAATCATGTACATGCCTTTAATTAATTTTGTTTTTACAACTGATTATGAAAAAAAGCTTTGCCCTATTCTATATTTTCCTTTGTATTTGTGCGTTAGGCGTGTTGTCTGTTACAAAGTATTTCACGGAACTGGCTAAAAACATCAAACATTATTTTTGCATACATGTATGCCTTCTGTTTGCTACAAAGTATCAACAATAAATTTCAGTAATAAAATTTCTTTAAATTGTTTGTGAAGTAAATATACAATGAAAATGCTTGCCTTCAATTTGGGAGGATATCATGCAAAACAAAACAAATAATATTTAGGAATACAAAAGCCTGAATTTGCCTTTGACCCATTCAGGACTCATTGATGTACATAACATTCTCTATATATATATTCCATATATTCTCCGCAAAAAAAGAAACTGGACACTTGTATGAGACCAAATATTTCGTATTCATTAACGATAAAATATATGATATTGTATATCAAATTAAAGATAAAATTACCCTCTTCAATATTCACATGAAATCCAGATGAAATCATTCATGCATGACTTGTCACGGTCAACTAACCACACCAAGGTCTGTTTTCAAAAAATAGCAGAAATGAAACATCCACTTAACCATATAAATGTTGATAAGCATAATCTAAAATGCTATATTCATGAGATGGCATAATTTTTCATTACAAATGTGACCTTTTCTATCTGCATCTCAATAAAGAGTATAAATGAAGACAAATTGTGAACGTAATAGGTGTTATTTTCATCCAAAAGTAACAAAATGGGGAATTCCATGGCAAAGCTTTATTAGTCAAAACCACAGTTTGTGCCCTTATTTCAGCATGAAAATGGTATACATTCTTCTCAAGAGTTATACCGTAGTCCAAAGATCTTCAAAACCTGAAGTCACCCTTGGTCAAACATTTGGACAGTCTTTAACATGACGGTTAAAATTACAGGGGACACATGAAATAGACAAGCTTCATGCCTGTAATACAGACCAGTATGATAATGCTCTCATAACCTGGCCCTGTTTTATTGACAAATTTGTATTTCCAGAGTTTGTTCATAACAATAAAGTTGAATACTGTCATAATTTACATGCCCCGCTCATCTTGTTTTAAGTGTAACGCTTACTATCATTTCAGTCGAATGGTGTGGTCCTCCATTGTATTGCTATTTTTGAAAACAGACCTTGCTATTGTTAATTGACCATGGCATTTCATGCATGAACGATTACACCTTTAAGTTATACCCTGCATGTAGAGGACTAAATTCCCTTTAATTTGATATATGATCATGTACACTTTATCGTACATTAATATGAAATATTTCAACTTATACAAGTGTCCTGTTTCTTTTTTTGCGGAGTATATATACCCTAGCCTGCATATTTTAGGGACCAGTCCTAAATGGGTTAAAGAACTATACTACATGCAGGTGCATTAATCCATTCAGGACCAGTTCTGAAAATACTTTGGCTAGGGTCTATGAAGAATGCATTATACCAAATCAAATAGTCTTGAATGGGTTAATAATACCAGTTATTATCTTTTGATTCATATTCATTAGTAATGACATATATCTGTGTGTGTGGTAGACAGATTTCACTTGTTTACAACCTGGAGGGTCCTTGTTTACAAGGGGCTACAAGCACTGGAATGCCCATCATCTCAAGTATATCACTAGTGCGGATTATATGATCAATGTCACAATCACTTAGATGTGATTTTACTGACCTGTTTATCAGTCAGCCTTGACCAAGGCTAAGCTGCTCTCATAGCATGCATCTTGACCATTCCATTAACCCTAATGCTAAACAAAAACAATCTTGACCATTCCAACAGCACAGCTACAACTTCACTTCTTTTTTCTTGGTGGCCCGGACTTGTATGTGATTAAAGGATCATTGTCACCATCACTTAGATATGATTGGATTGACCTGTTTATCAGTCAGCCTTGACCAAGACTAAGCTACTTTAATGGCAAGCATCTTGAATATTCCATTAACCCTAACAGCAGGGATAGAAAATTAAGACTTTTTTGCAGTCGCCTTGTTGCTGTGGTAGGGCAACTAAACATCTGATTTTGGTGCTTAAAAATAGAATTAAATGGTCCTTAAAAAAAGAAGGAAAAAACTTTTAAAAAGTCAAAAGTTTGTCATAGTTGGTTGCCTGGTCAGGCAAGTGATATTTGGCATTAACCCTTTCAAGACGGTTTGATTTTTTTTATTTCTCCAGCCCAAGTATTTTCAGGGACCAGTCTGGAATGGGTTAAAAGTAGTTCCCTAAAAGGTGACTTTACTCACTGTCATCTTCCCTCCCCCAATTCCTGGTACTGAATATCGTTTTATCGTCAAGTGAATTTCTATGAAATACAGATAAAGATGATTACTTTACAGCCCGTTTTTGGAGGACTAGTATTGAATGGGATAATAAGAAGTACCAAGAAACTGACTTTACTGTCATCATCTTTCCCCCAGTCCCTGGAATTGAAAATCCTTTTTATCGTCAGAGTGAATTTCTTTGAAGTGCAGATAAAGATGATTACTTCAGCAGGACACAACAAATTTGATCATTTGCCTTAGAGCCTGTTTAATGTACAAGGGACAGATTAAGGATGCAGCTCAAGATGTTAGGTTTCTTGGATATGGAGTGAAACAGAAAAGAAGATAAATGTCTGCTTACCACTCACACATCCTCAAAGATTTTAGATGAACATTAATATTATCTGAGTCCTGAGTCTGCTGTTTCCAATTACTGTATCTACAGGTCATATATTAGTATCAAGAATAAATATAAAATTTACTTTTGATTGAGTTCAGTCATTTGCTTTAAAAAACATCTTTTTAAATCTTCTGTGATCAAGTGAATTTGTACCAGAAGTTTCTGTATTACACAAGTTTTATTGTTCCTGCATCTTCTGGATGGTATATTTTTACCTGCGAGAAGTAAATATCAAACATACTTTGGCTCAGCTTCAAGATTAGATTTGAGATTTAAAGTTGGTGTGATTCCCGGGTAACATTGAAATGATAAACATGCACTTTTAGAAAGGAAATATGTATTCCTTTTGCAAAGTTTAGGCTCTATTTCTATAAGTAGTTACTGTATAGTATTAAAGCAAAAGGTTATAGATTCATAGTTGCTTGTAACATTGCAGTTTTGAAAGAAAATCAAAGCTTTTTCATAGCACTTGATGTGTGATGATCCTAGTTAAACCATTTGCCCTCTTACCTGGAGAAACTGAAATTAGAGAAGAGGAAAAGTATATAAATCCCTAGAGGGTATGAACATTCATGCCCACGTACTAGGCGGGATATCTGTAGCTCATTATTGAATTTCCTATTCTAACATTCTGTGGAGTTTCTAATTCCCTGTCTGTTGCATTACTATTTGAAATTCTAAAAAAATATATATAAATATATATAATTTGATGACTGTAATCATCACTCCTAATGCAGAACACTCAAAACTTTTTGTTTTTGGTACGTGTATTAGTCGCTGAGTCAAGTATTTTGAGGAACAGTTCTGAAGTTGATCATTTGGACTCCTTCTGAAAAAAGGCTAGGGCATCCATTCCATGCATGGAGAATAAATCAATAAATTAATCAATTTAATGTTATAACATTAATATACATAACTTTTGTTAAAATATTTGTATAAGTATCTGAATATTATAGTTAAAAACAAAAACATGTGCAAGTTCAATATGTTAAAAAGTACCGTACTATATTTTTAATTTTTTTAATTTTTAAATTTTCAAAGGATTTACTAAATTACTTAAAATTACTTAAAATTACCTCTTTATAGCTCATGGTGGCAACTTGCAACTGTCAACTTTCATACAACTTTGTAACCTAATTGATTTCCCTTTCTTTGTTTAATAAACCGTTTATTTGTGTAAGGTGCAAAGTCCTTTGTGATACCAGTGGGTTTTTATCAATCTGCACCTATTGGACAGGAAATGTCAGCAGACATGTATACTATCATTAATCAGTCAGTTGTCTGGTTGTGTGTTAGCTTTGGAATTGTCCTAATTTAAAATAAGTCACAGTTGTTATATATCAAAACAACTGAATTGAACAATCATTTACATAACATCAACATTATTTTTAAGTTGTTTGTAAATGGATATTTTTAGCCATCAGCTTTGAAATAGGGGGAGAAGAGAGTTTGTTTAAAGGTGAACAATACTTTTTGCTGAGCTGATTATTAATTTCATATTAAAAATGTTATTGCAACAACTAAAATCGATCTATGAGAAAAAGATGGTTATCAGTAGTGGATGATGTTTGAAAATAAATCTTACAAATTTTGTTTTATAAACTAGTTTACATTTTTAATTATAAGGTTAAAGTACCTTATTCACCCTTGACATGCATTCCATGTAATTGTATTTATCATAAAAAATGCCTAGAAATTTTAAGGGTACATAATATATCAATTAAAATTTACCAACAAAATTTGTTTTTGTTTGTGCTACCATTTTATAGCTCTGTACTTTTTATAGACAATAATATAAGCAGACAAACTCTTAGTGATTTGATACCCACAACTGCCCACATTTGTGAACAAACTAGTCAAACACAAACATACAATACATATGCTCCCAATGGGTTTAACACAATATGCACCTATTTTCTTTTGTTGCATTTATAACATTGCCTACATGCACCCTAACCCTAGAACCTCCCACCCATTTTATGCAAATCTCCCTTATTTGAGTGTCAGGTAAACCTGGCTACTGTAGGCATGTACTGCAGTTTTAATCTGTTGAAGGTGGGTGGTGTCCTAAGATATATTGGGCTGGGCTCTATGGCAATTGTGTGTTATACGAAAAACATTAATCTTCAAAGGGTTAAATTTGTATTACATCTAACAGGTAATGGTAACCCTAGCCTTTATCAGCACCTTTCTCACACCATTCTTCCTCCTTCACAATAGATCCAACGGTTTTATGTTTCTGTTTTTGCTGTAAAATTATTCTCAGTACCAGGCTAATTTACATTTTTATGAATATTTTGTTTACCTTAAAGTGATCCAGGTAAAGTGTCTAACTCCACGAAAAATACTTGAAGCTTCCTCGTTTCTCTTCTGCCGTGTTGTTTAGCTTATGGTAAGAGAAGAAATAAAATAGGGTTCGATTTTTTCAAATGTCCCTTTAGTATGAAGATAATTATCATTGAAAATCATTATTTCAAAAGCGTTAGCTAACGGTTTTGATAAAAAGTACAATTGTCGTCGCTGAACACGTCCTGCCAGCGCACGTGGGAAATTTTCCCGACCCACTGAACTTTGAGCCTAGCGGGCGCAAATTCCATGAATTCCGTACCGTCTGTAGCTGTATACACGGGTGCGGATATCGTCAAGATCAAACGGATGATTATCACTGCGACAAATCTACAACAGACCATCAGTATTCGGTGATAAAATATGAACTCAATATTCGTTTTTTCACTAGGTAAACAGTGTTCGTTTTCTTTCAAACTTTCACAAATCTTTCAATTCTATTTTACAATGATATTGATATAGGATTGAAGTCTAAAATGTCAGTTTGTGCAATATCTGACACTTTACACGGATCACTTTAAGTCGGGGAATAGAATTTAATTGTTTTTTCAGGGGCCTACTTGTCAAGCTCTCCAGCATGAAAATAACACTAAAATTTGTTTTGCAGTGATTCCCATACAAATCAACAGGGGCACTTTTATAATTTTTTTATTGGAGGGCTCGTTATGAAATCTCAGGGATGAAATCGTCTTCTTGTATTTTTAGCCATCTCCATCTCCCCCCCCCCCCCCCCCACACTCCTTATTCTGTCTGTCCCCATCCCTGTCAAACCTGTTCTCCTTTCCCATTCCCATCGATCCCTCAGTCTTTCTATCTCTTCTTTCCCCCTTTCACTCTCTCTCATTGTTCCTTTGTTTTCATTCATTCTGTAGTTCAATAAAATACATTTCTTTTGAAACATTGTTTACATTACATTCTTTTTTGTTCCTTTCATCTCAAATACAGAAGTAAATGGCAATGTGTCTGCTTTTAATGTTTTGCTTTTCACATTGCTTGTTCTATGATCTCTTTCTGCATAATTATTTCCTTCTTCTGTGCCATCTTACACATTGTATTCATGACATCCTTATCTTTTATCCCTTCCCATCCTTCAAAACTGTCCCCCCCCCCCCTTCCCTCACTCATCCAGCTCCCAGCCTCTCTTTTCATTCTTTGTTCCTTTCATTTGAACTAATCAGGTAAATAACAACATGCCTGTTTTAATTTCACAATGCTTAATCTTCTGTCTCTCTTTATTATTCTTTCTGTGACCTTTCCCATCCCTTCTTCTCCATTGTTTGCGATACAAAGGAATCAGTGGCGTAGTGCCCTGAGGCTTGTGGGGCACCTGCTTATTCTTTTATCCCTCTTCATTATTCTTTCTGTGACTTTTCACCTTTCCCATCCCTTCTTCTCTATTGTTTGCGAGACAAGGAGGCAGTGGCGTAGGGCCCTGAGGCTTGTGGGGCACCTGCCCCCAATAGATCGGATAAAACAATAAATACAAAACGGGAGTATCCTTTACAAAATAAAACCTAAACATAGTATGCCCCTGCCCCGAAAATTGTGCTTGCCCCCCAATCAACCTGACTACTGTACGTACGCCACTGCAAGGATGTATAAGAAACCTCCTTGGCGAGGCATCCTTGCCTTTCATCCTTGCTTACATATGGCTTCCGGAGGGGCACATTTGATATGTACCTGTTGGTTGGTTTCAAGATCGATATTCAGCAAGGTCCCAATGCAGACGTGATACTGGAGTAGTCTTAGTTCATGCATTCATGGTTGTTAGACAGTTTTCTTTTGTTTATGTTTTCAAGTATCATCATTTAGCGCAGAGAACTACTTGCATTATAGCAATTAATTAGCAATCTCTGTTGCTGTTTTATCAGTGCTGTAGGATTTTAAAATGTTGCGGTCATTAAAACTTATTTGATTGCTAAATGTTTATATGACGAAGTTCATGATCTAAGAGTGTATCACATATTTTTTTCTTTTTCTGTGGGTGGAAGCTATTGATTCTGTGACATACATTTTAACCAATTCCAAGAAAGTGAAGCAGAAAAAAACACCTCAACTTGACAGTGGTGGTAATGGAGATCAGATATCTGGGGCAATTGTTTTGTTTTAAATCTATGTTCATTAAATCTCCAGTGAGATATATTATAATATTTATGTATCTTGTGTACAATTTTGAAAGTTACTTTTTCTTTTCACCTCAAAATCAATGATTACTGGTATTAAAATTTTAAAAATACTTTTTCCCTGATAGCATCATGGAAGATATAACTCTTTTAAACTCTTAAATGTTTTGTTCAGCCCTTGAAAACTGGAGATTTTGCTTCTAAACCAGTTTTCATAAAAGGGGAGCCATGGCAAGGTGATTGATGCAATCTCCAAATATAATCCTGGCATATGATATGCTAGCATGCAGGTTGTCTAGGTGCTTCAAGGCACTTGTACGCAACAACTCTTTGGGTGCACCTAAGGAAACACAAAACATGATCACTTTAGACAAGGAGTTTAGATAGTAACTCCTTGGTTTAGAGTGTCTCTTTAGAAAGTCATTGTTTCAAAATAAAGTTTGAATTCCCAAAAGTCTCCTTTTGGGCGTAAAAGTTTAGCTTATGTTTCATAGGCAAACCAAGTAGCCATGCACAAATGTTTTGTTTTTTGTGTGAAATCTGTACATTTTCCCAGTTATTCCTGAGCTCAGGATGTGCTTTGTCAGCCTTAGTGATACAAGGAGAAACTAGGGCATTCCCTTTTTTTCCGCAGCGTGATAATTTTCACCTGGCCACTAGTGAGTTTGATCTCTTCCTTTGCCCTAATCAGAAAACCTCGGAGGAACATCTTACGAACGTGACTTTGGTATCGCGCCAATTGTCTGAACATTTAAAGTTTCTTCCCGTGACAATGACTGCAGGAATCTAGCATGCAAAGATAAACGTATCATGAAACATGTGTCTGGAAAAAGGTATTGATTAGAATGGCAAGGCAACTTTTACTTAGTAAGGTAGCACTTTGGTTCATTTTTGTGGTAGAAACTTGTATCAGAATAAGATTAGGAGTGAAGCTCTCGCTTTCTGAAGAAAACAATTCTGAATAGAAGTTTCAGAGTATCGAAGAGTGTAAAGGTTGTTTTTTAATACCTTTGGGACGCAGAAAACTTCAAGAAATGCAGTTTACATGAGCAGATCACTCACCCGAATCAATTTGTTGCACCCGTGAAAATGAAACTAATAATTCCTGAAGACAAATTGTATTGCCCCCTTGAGTCAGATATCAAAAGTACTTCTGGTTATTTTGGAGTACGCTCCTTTTATTTTTTGAGTAAGTTACTTTTATTTTGGAGCTAGCACAGGATTTCGCAAGTAGATGAGCTTCCCGATCTTAGCAGTTTTGCAATCATGGAGCCAATTACAACTAATATCCTAGTGGCACTTGAATGAGGAAATCTAAGAGCTATTAGGAATTAAATGTTCTCAGAGCGATACCAAACTTGATTTCAAACGCCTTCCTCTAATTACCTGAGACCCCAAAGACATACGTTCATGTTGCCTAATTTGAACTTGTGAGTAGACCCAGTTTGAAGTTTTGTTCATATTAATTTATTGCATCATTTATGAAACAAATACATTTCAGATTTTGTGCTACATCTGCACTGTCATACTGCACTATAGTTGCCCAAATTTTCATCAGGCGCACATTGTTAGTTGACATTTAAAGGGATAGTTCAGTTTTGGTTTAGAAGGCGCTTCGAGAAATTATTTTTTTGTGAAGTTATGAAATCATAAAGGTAATTTATCTCCTTAAAAGGGATAGATTAGTTCTTGTTTAGAGGGTGCTTCGAGAATTTTGTTTGTGTGAGGTAATAAACTCATAATCATAACTGACATTTAATGATAACTTACAAGTTACAGTTACTAAAATTCTGACCCAAACTGTCCTATCCCATTAAAGCATAAAGAACATAAATAACCGGTAAATGGTTGTACCATTTTTGTGTGTAAATCATCATCCAGATGTAGTGATTCATCGTTGATACTATTGCCAATCCAGCTTATGCACTTTCCTCTTCACTTGACCAGGCATTGCATTGTGACGTATCAAAACGTGTTCTTATGACTGTCAATGAAAACACATGTTCTGTAGGTAATCCTACTTTCAGGGAACAAAACCAGCAATTTCCCCTAAACTTTTAGAATCTTAGAACCCGGGGGAACGATATTCTTGTATTTGCAATTCAAGTTTTGGAAACTGATATGATCTTACAATATTATTGTGGTTTGGGTTAGAACTAGATATGAAACTTTTATCATATGATTATCGGTATGCTTTGGAAACTTATATGACAGTCTTATCAGCTATACTATACTTATCAGCTGTACTATACACAATTGCCGTCTGTTTCGAGAGATAACCGCATGCACATCTGTAAGTGATGTATGCTGTCCACAACGGCCGTAGGTGGGGATAGGAGGTGTGTCGTAATTGTGGCTTGCTGGTTAGACAGAAGAAGGGCGGAAAGTAACAGTGAATAGTTGATTTGCAATCACTTTCTAGAAGTCTAACCGAAAGAAAAAAAGTTATTTGATAAAGTCCAGAATATTTCTTTGGAGCCAGGATTATGGCAATATATTCAACAGACAATCAATATATACTTGCCAAACAAATTTATTTGATTATTGTCCAAATAGTTCCCTTTTTAAAAACTGTTCCATATCTATAGGTTAAAGTTAATTTATTAGCTGCTTTTCATTATAATGGAGTTGAACTTTTGGTACAGGCAGTAATAACAGGCAAGGAGTGGCTGTTCTGGCAAAAAATAGTGTTGTTTATTTTTCCTTGTATTTTGGTGGAAATCAGCAGGAAATGGCATTTGTCACCAGTTCACAATGTCACTCCTGATAGAGAAAGAAAAATAGCCAGCAATTTCACAAGGACATACTGCAATTGTATTGCAAAGAGTTGAGGCCAAACAATCGGCTCCTAACTAGTCAACCAATGCAAATACACCTGACTTATTTATCGTTTATCGCTGTTCATATTTATTATCAATTTATTACCTGCTTTTCAAATTTTCTTGGGTTATGACCTCTGCAGTGCACTTTTCTTATCACAAATGCAAAGGTTTGTTATTTCCTTTCTGGTATGTATATCTAGAGCTGGGCACACTTCTCTCAGTATTTTTTAGTGTACATGATATTTTAAGGGCATTTTAAAAGTTCTGATTGTGCCATTAAAATTGATATTAAAGTGTTAAAAGAAGTTGGTGAAAAATAATTTGTTCTCATTATGTAAGTTATGTGTTCCCTTTTTGGTAGTGTCTGCATGAACAGACTTTTACCGAACTCTAAAACATATTTTGATGAGGTTTGTTTCCTTAAATTTTTATTTTAATGAGTTACATATATACTTACCACTCATAATAGAACAAAATGTAAACCAAAAAAACCACTGTGTGCAAACATTGTTTCCAAATTTTTAGTCCAGAAGGCTTCTTCAGGGATTTATTTGTGAATGAAACAAATCTTGGTTATGGACTTTTTGTGTACATCGGCTAGACACAGATCTAGTACCGCGTAGATGTGCATTATAAAATGCAATGCACGCGCAGCAAGCGCATTAATTGTAGATCATGGTTCTCCCCTGATAAGATGATAGTGATCAAGTCCAATAACCCATCATTGCATGCTCTTCCCGTAATTCAACATTGGACCTCACTTCACCGGGATGTCGCCCCTGGCTATGTAGGGATATGTTTTATTCTAATTTGCTCTTCCCCTTTTCAAGTCGTGTATCTATGTGCCTTATAATGAAAAAAAGTACAACATAACAGTTGGTAATCAATCTTTATAGTTATGTGCCTTCTTTATGGATTCTGTTCTGTTTCAATCCACCATAGGATAGAGAGTATTGATATGTTTGAATTATCAGGGAAACAATTGAAATTACTTTTTGGGGGTCTACTTTTCAAGCTTGCCTGCATGAAAACACCACTCTAATATTTGGTTTGCATTGAACTCCATGCAAATTTACAGGGGGGTGGGGGGGGGGGGGGGGGGGGGGGGCTCATTTTTGCATTGCACTGCTAATTCACCCTGAACCTCCCCCCCCCCCCCCCTTTTACAATTGAATATATCTACTTCCCCCCCCCCCCCCCCCCCCCCCCCCATTCAACTTGAGTTTGCTGAGTTTAGCATCAGCTGGTATGAAGATGGTTAATGTGTCTCAATAGATAGCTCTTGTACCCCTGCCAATAATAGTTCAACGATTACCTCACTGTCACACTAGCAAGATATTCTGGGAAATAGCGGACTGTTCGCCCGTGGGAATGTTGAATGAAGCTCTTCCTATTCTCATTAGGACATCCGAAGTCCAGCAATGTTCAGAGTCAGACAAAAACAAGTTTCAGAATTAAAGGGGGATGTCACGATCCACTCCTAAGGAGCTAGATTCTAAAAGAATTGTTCACAGACTCACACCCTTTCACACCCAAGAAAATAATATGCAAGACACAAAATGATACGTTTATAACTTTTCTATAAAGTTTTCGTAATACTCTGATGAATTGAATTAAAAGGTATCAAAATCAGAGTATATTTCTCTAGGACTTAAATATCATGTATCATTCATCTTAAGTTTGTCTTTTTTAATGGACAACAACTATCAAGGTTGATTTAATTCTATGAAATATTGCCATTTTTGTTAGCTAATTGAAGTCACATGCATTTGCAAACCACACACAATTACATACTGGTAACAAGTTTTTGTTTGGGATCTAACTTATTTCTTAGTTTTATGCGACCATAGAAACTACACATTTCCTGATGATTAGGGACCCTTGCTGATTTATGTTGTGTTTATTTTTAGAGTAACATTCATAGAGTAACATCTAGACAATTAAGGGGGAAAAGTTGATGTGTTACCTTTCCTCCATCATGTGTGTTATGACTGAATCATTCCGTTTCCTTTACTTGCTCATAAATTTATATTTCAAGTTTAAAGTATAAATAACATTTGTAACTCGGTATTAAATCAAACATGTGAATTAAGTGTTCCATTACAAATTTTGTTCCAATGAAAAATGCTCCATTATTTGTAATCATCAATCAACACAGGTTTTTACCATAACATTAACCCTAATCCTAAACGTAAACCTAATCCTAATCCTAATTTGTAAAGCGCTTAGAGATGATTATCAATCATATTAGGCGCTATATAAATCAAGTATATTATTATTATTATTATTACTCTTTATTTTATATATACGAGCAATATTTGTATCTCTGAATGCATTGTGTGTAGAGTGTGTGCAGGATTCCACAATCAGCATTATAACGTTTTAAAATTTTGTTTTATGGGTCATTCTTCGATAAGTGTATATTTTCGACCATCGTGAGGTCGTGAAAATCAAAACTGTTTCTCCACTTTCTTTCTGTGTGTTTAATATATGTTAACATCTGTAGATTAGGGAAATATTGTTTGGCGCGATCTTTAATGGGGCTATGTAATATTTTGGGGGGTTTTATTAACATGTACACTGTTAATGCGTCATCTCCGTCACAACATTTTTGCACAACTAGATCGTCGCATTTTAACTGAAGAACATAATTCACTTCTTATTCAATCTTTGTTTGGAAAGAAAGGGTGACTGTGAAAAGAAAAAAAAACATTGGTCAACCATAATCACATTTGTTTTCTCTAGAGCCACCATTTATACTTGCCTTGCTGAATAAATAGTGAATTTTGCCAAATAGTTTTGCTTTCAATCAGTGTGATGAAATTTTCTCAGGAAATTAGGATGAAGAGAGGTACATGATTATGAGTAAATAGATCGCTAAAAATACCAATACAAATATTTTTTACCAGAGTTTAATCTTTGTTGAAATTTATGCATTTGAACTCAGCGTGACGGAGATGACTGAAGCGTGACGGAAATGACTGAAGCGTGTATTTAACATGTTTAAGAATACATTATAATCACATGTTATATAATAATCTAAAATTCATGCAAACTAAGCTTTGTCATAGAATATTAATCAATTTTGAACAACATTGTGTGTCAATTAACTGAGTTGACAATCCAACTAAAACTCATCATCTCAGTCACAAAAGAACCGTGACGGAGATGACGCGTGACGGAGATGACTATCAGACACATTTAAAGCGCCGATAGCTAATGGCAATGTATTTAATACAAATGAGCGATAGTGATGTATGGTTGTTCCGTGGGCACATTCATACAAATGATTAGAAATTCAATCTAACATCTTTATCTAGCTAATATCAATCGTTCGGAGATGATAATCATCATCTCCGTCACGAAAAAAACGTGACGGAGATGATGCATGACGGAGATGACATTCAGACACATTTAAATCGCTGATAGCTTATAGCAATGTATGCAATACAAATAAGCGATAGTGTTGTATAGTTGTTCCGCGGGCACATTCATACAAATGATTAGAAATTCAATCTAATATCTTTATCTAGCTAATATCAAGCGTTCGGAGATGACGCTTAATAAAGGTACGGACCTGGTTTTTGACAAAGATCTCAAAAAAACAATGTTACTTACCTATAGACCGGGGAAAAAACGTGTCTCTTCTTTCTACTACCTAGTCACCCGACATGTTGCCACCACGATCACTCAAATTTAGCATATTTTTGTACCGTAGATGACGGACTCAAAATGCGTGACGGAGATGACGCAAAATATCGGGACACACAAAACAGATTCCTTTTTTTTTTTTTTTTTTTAATCGTTGCATGTGTGCGTATTTAATCTTGGTATTCGTAGTCAACTCATGAAATTGAATTTATTAAGGTATATTAGGACAAAAAATATGCATCTTTTTTGAAATGCTATATTATGATATTTTTACATGATGCCATCGTGACATGCGATTTTGAGGGGGGTGGAACATTAAAAAAAATAATATAAAAAAAAGTATAAGAGTTATCACTTTACTTTTTTTTGTATTAGTTGATTTTTTACTTACTTGTAAGTCAACACAAAGAGATAACAACAAAAAAGCTTTAATTATTTTTCTATGCGACACCAAAGTAGCGGGACGCAAAACTATACACTTATCGAAGAATGACCCATATACTTTAATGTTGTTTTGCTCATGGCAACACGATGATGACACTTGTTTGATTCCATTGTGTTTTCCTTATTGTGGAGATACTTATGATTGAATGAAAATTGTTCTTGTAGTTAAAATCAATAGGCAGTACTAGTAGGTGATCAAATCTTACATCAATTTCCAATATTTCACTATTTAAGAAAAAATTGTGCTCTTTCTATAAAACTATCACACATCATCCAGAAGAATCTAAAGTTCTATTATTTGTATACGATTGAAGTCTCAAATATCACTTTTGGGGAAAAATTATAAAATGTAATTGATCGCTTTAATGTGACATTCTATTTAGCACATGAAGTCTGGACCACAACAGTTGTGTCCTCTTGGGGACGATCAGCCATATGTGCCCACCTTGTGTTCTTGCAGCCAAATTAATACACACACATATGACAGAAAAGCATGTGATGCGCTCTTACAAGCATTAGGAAGTCATGCCGTAATGTTTTAAGAACTTTTTGTCTCTGATATGTTTTTTTTATAGTTTTTAAAGAAGGGCATTTTTCTTTTTAGAAATGAGCTCATGTGAAAAGATTCTGATTGTAAGAAATTATTAATAATATACAAATATACCATGCCTTGAGAGGCTCTAGTTGAAACTATTGAAGTTACTGACAAATTATATGAAGGGTTTAAGAATTTAGGGGGTAGGTATAGAGGAGGTTTATCTCTGCCTTCAAGTCGCCAGAGAATAACACAGCATTAATGTGCAAATGATGAACATTACATTTTGAAATTAAATTAGCAAATATATATGCAACCACTGGCATAGATCCGTTAATGGTTTCTTATATATGCTCAGGGGTAAATGCTCTGTTCATTCACCTCCCTCCCCCAACAAAGGAAATTACTGCAGATTTATGCCAATGGTAAAACAAACTAATGAAAAAGCACCTATATTTCGTAATTCTGAATTCTGAATAAGTTAACCACTGAAGCATTGTCAATATCTAGCATTCTGGCTAGAGCTACCTTTGTAAAATTTAAACTCAAACTTTTTCTCCGTAGGCCTTTCTATATTTGACTCGTGTCCAAGGGAAATTCCGAACGAAACCAGGACTATTCCCTGTAGGTATTCTGATCCATTCTTCTACTAGCCAGAGGAAACTTGATGATGTCATATCGCCAGGCCTTAATCTGATAAAGATCACTGATATCTATCTCCAACTCCTATATGTCTCTCCTTTTTGTACACTTCATGAATGCATCTTGAAATAGAACTTTTTGATAATATGAATGGTTGTAGTATTATCTAAAGAACTTTGTTAAATTCTCTCTTTGTATTCGCACCTCCGAGTAATGCAAGGAAGCTTACAACCTTAAACTGATGAAAATTGCTGATATCTTTCTCCCATGCCTCTCTCACTCTCTTTCTCTCTGTCATGTACCACTTTATGAATCTTGAAATAGAAATTTCTAGATTAGTGACATAATGTGCGTGGTTGTAGTATTATTGATTGTTGATACATTTTCCTTTGTCTCAATTTTCTTCCCCTCCAGGTGGTCTGAGGAAGCTTAATGATGTCATATCACCAACCCCCTACTCTGATAAAATCACTGATAAATCACTGTTGAATCTTACCCCTCTGTCTCTCCCTCATTATCAGTGACATTTCTAGACAAAATGCTCACTGTCTGTAGATTTATATTCATGAGCATTCTTTGTAAATTTCTCCCCTCTTTCTGAGGAAACAGGATATATCGTATCACTAGCCCTAATCTGCTGAAATCGCTGATGATTTTCCTGGCTCCCTTTTCTCCATTGTCTAACAATCTAGGTGTATTTTTCTGACTGTGGCACTGGAATATTATGCGAGTAAATGGCACAATATGAATTTGTATAACATTTACAGTGAAACCTGTCCTAGCCCCCACATGTCTAAAGACCAACCACTTTATATAATGACCACATTATGTATGTCTCCCTTGAGCGGTCTTAACTCATTTATGGTTAGATCATCCCTTCGTTCTTTTATATTACAAAATGACTAAAATCTGTTCCCTTTTCTTTCATTTTTTTCACCCCTCCAGGTGACAGGCCTGGCGTTCTCAGAAGATGGGAGCTTCTTCGTTGCCGTGGGCAACAGATGCGTCAAGTTCTACTACTTGATGGGCAAGAGCAGGGTAAGCAAAGAAGACATGATGTAATAAAAAGGCTGAGTTATCATGGCCCTATTTTTTACCCTGGGTTAGAATGTCCACTTTATGGTACACAATACTCTTACTATTGTTTTATGTATGAGCTGCTTATTACAAATTAATTTCTAAATCAAGGATGATAAAATAATTTTTGTTGTTACCGTTTCTATATTTATTAACAATTATTATGCTCAAACAGCTTATCTGTTTGTATATTGGAAAAATTAAGTCTTTTTGTTTATCTCACCATGATTTAAAGGGGACCACCAGGCAAAGAACAACACATTATTATATGTTTTGGTACCTTTTTGTGATATCAAATAGATACTCAACATTTTGCAAAGGGTTGTGTAATTCATAAACAAAGCAATTAATTTCCACCACTTACGGAACCACTACTATTTCCTGGTTCCATACAGGTTCCAATGCTATTCACGTGTACGTTTGTAGGCAATAATAATAAGAATATTATTTTTGGGTGGTGGTGCCCTTTAAGGATTTTAACCATTTTTACCCAACAATTAGCTCAACAATGATGCTAAAATGATTATGATAATTAGGCTAATTAAAACATGGAAGTGAAGTAGACATACATGTTCTTTTATCCTTTGTATACTTCCCTCTTTCATGAACTCCCAATCAAGTTAAAATTAACTTTGATTCTTTTGTTCTCTTTGTCTCATTATTCCCCACAGACAAGACAAATCCTAGCCCTGCCAGGAAGATCTGGCATCCTGGGAGAGCAGAAGAATAACTTCTTCTGCAGCGTAGCGTGTGGGAAAGGGGAGAACCAAGGCAAGGTGTATGCCGTCACCAAGTCAGGATTCCTCTGTGAAATCAACAGCAATCGGCTGCTGGATAAGTGGGTAGATTTGAGGGTAAGTTTTCTGTTTAACCTGTCTATAAAGACCACCCTAGGGATCACCTGTATTTAAAGACCATTTGAAAGAAAGAATCAAGGCAAGGTGTATGCCATCTCAAAGTAGGGATTCCTCTGTGAAATCGATAGCAATCAGCTACTTGACAAGTGGATGAAAATAAAGATTTGAAGGTAAGTTTTATGTCAAACCTGTCTATAAAGACCTCTAGGAAAGGATGTAGACCTCTAAGAACTTTGAAGACTTGCAGAAAAAGTGAATGATCTCTATAAATAAAAAAGAAAGTTTATTTTTAGTCTCATAAATGGCCTGCTTGACAAACAGTGTAATAATGACATGGATGCACAAACAAGTTCAAATTGGATGACATCATTTCTAATTTTTGAAAGAAGCATTATCTAGAAAGGATTCTCCCACTAATTTTGTGTTGACCATGTCAATATTAGTATGTGATTTATTAAGTGATATAAGCTTTCCCTTATGATTATTTTTTCGAATTGTTTCTTTTATTTCCAACATAGACAACCAGCGCACATTCGTTAGCTGCAGATGAAGAGTTCGTCTTTGTTGCGTGTGATTTGGGGGTCATAAGACTGTTCAGCGCGTCAACGTTACACTTTGTAGCGACACTGCCAAAGCCACACAACCTTGGAGTCAACGTCAGTGCAGGGATTGATGCTAGGTAATCAAACAAAATCTGTATGAAAATAAAGAAAAAAAGATGAAGAGATTTTTCTTGTGCAATCATATGTTGGCCACTAGAGACAAAGTCATGCATCCTGATAGCATGTGAACATCACAAAGATTAAGCCACCACAAATTCTCAAGTGTAAAGAGTATGATTATTAATATGACTGAAGAGTAATTTGTTTTAATGATTAGATCAGCTTTATTGTGCATTGCGGTCACATGCCTGTCCCAGAGACAGTGCCATGCTGTGGCTATCACCTTTGATGACAAGTAGCGGCAAGAATCATGAAAGTCTACAAATCATTTCAGTATTTCAGTATGACCAAAGAGAATTTTGATGAAAATATGATAACATTCATTATTTTGTTTTACAGTCACATGCCAGCTCCCAGAGACAATGCCCTGTACCCTGATGCAGTTGCGATCACCCTTGATGATGAGAACAAAAAGGTAAGAATACATGAAGTCATTATTTTCCTGATACAGTGCAACATAATGTTACATGCATTGCCATGTGCCCTAATCATTGGTTAGCCATCACTTTATTTGTGTTTCGGGCTTCATATTTATGTAAAAGTTTTGCTTGTAAAAAATGTGTCCGAGAAATGATAAAGCTAGTATCAATAATCTGAATTCATTTTAATCTCTATGAATTATTTTGAAATTGCTATTTGAATCTACTTTGATAAATCAACAGCTTACAGCTGTATACAGCGACCACAGTCTCTACATGTGGGACATCCATGACGTGCGCAAGATAGGCAAGCAGTGGTCGTTTCTCTACCATTCCGCCTGCGTGTTTGGGGTAGAAACGTACCCCGAGCTGAGCGATGGGAACAGAGCCGCCCTCCCCCCGGGATCCTTCTTCACCTGCTCCTCGGACGGAACCATTCGCATCTGGAACGTGGACCCCACTATGAACACCAACATCACCAAGAGGAACATCTACAGCAATGTAAGTTAAAAGTTATAATCAGATATTGCTGAAATTCCAGTACTAGTACTTTGCAGAACATCCGTAAGGGGAATAATACAAGTACATGGGTACCTGAATTTGCAATGAATATGCGCTATACAAAAAAAATGTGTATAATTATCATTTATTATTTAAGGGAAGTCCTGTGTGCTTTGAACACAGGCATTACTAAGAAGATCATCTGCAGCAATGTTAGTTTAAGTGGAATTCTACCCTGGAATTGTGTTGGTTTCATTAGAACAGGGTTATTTAGAAAATGGTAATATTGGTAAACAAGTTATGACTGTTTGATGACTGAACAGGGATTGCTATCATACTTGGGGTCGATTGTGGCATCATTTGAGACATCAAGTTTTTAGGTAGTGACTTTAATGATGATTGTGTGCCACGAGTGTCTGCTGACGGATGTGCACGCGTTTTAAAAGTATAGTTATTATTAGTATTATTTGTTACTATTTATAATTTTCAATTATTATTCTTTAATTATTCCTATTGTTTCATTAGGAGCTCTTGAAGATCCTGTATGTGTGTGATGAGTCCATGGAGACTCTTCAGGACAAGGACTACAATCCTGCAGGGACTACGGACAAGACAGACCCTGAGAAGGGCAAGTCTTCAGGCATCAGGTGCATCAAGGTCAGCCCAGATGGACAGACACTAGCATCAGGAGATAGGTGAGAATGGAATACAATTTTTTTTTTTTTTTTTAACACCAAAAATAAGTATTATTTTTGTATCCTTTTGAGGGCATTGTCTGTGAGAGCTCAATGATACCGACTTGTAGAAAGGAAATACTACTGAGATTAAGAGAAAGATGAAAGCAAAAAAAGTTGAGAATAAATGTGATGAACAATTTTTACCACCATATGGCATATCTAGTTATATTATGTACTTATTTTATATAAACATTTCAATGGCTTCTGTCATTGGCCAAGGTTTTCTGCAGTCCATTTACATTTTCCTATTTAACCTGTCCCCCATTTTGTCTAAATTTTTAGTCTTGACCCTATTTGTTTTAACATAAATTTCTCTGTGTGACCTTTGACCCTCAGGTCAGGCAATGTCAGAGTTCATGACCTGCAGTTCTGGGATCAGCTCCATGAGATTGAGGCCCACGACTCAGAGGTGCTCTGTCTGGAGTACACGCAACCTAACACTGGTATGTGACAATACATATTTCCAATGTTCTCTCTAAAAACGTTATAATGGTGCGGCAAGATTGGTAGTGCCTGTGCTGAGTATTTGCCCATTGCTGTTGTTTTATCAGCATGACAACCACTTTTACTGCTCTCTTCCCAGATATATAACTGGAGACATGGTAGGAGTACAACATTTAAACAGCTGTATCCCATAGTATGGGCCAAATAGCTGCATGAATACATTGCTCCTATAAAGGGAGTTGAAAGTGCAAATCCTGTGTGGATTCATTGTACTGTAAAGTGAGTCCAATCACAGGGTTACTATTGCAATCAATTGTCTAGGTATAATTGATAAAGATATTAATCCAAGAATTGTAACTGAAGCCTGTCAGTGAAATATCTTCTGGATCTACTCAGGGAATGATGTTTTAGAATCAAGTAGGGGCACAATAAATAAGTTGATGCATTTTTTAAATTTTTAGATAATGGAAATGAGCAACCACAAAAAAGGGCTTCCCCAGGATAATGATTTTCTTTGCTCTTTTTATTGATATAAAATATTTCTTGTCAGTTTCCCTATGTTTGAAATAATTGTTATGTATTCTTATATATTGCAGGGTTCAATCTGTTGGCCTCAGCGAGTAGAGACAGACTGATCCATGTCTTTGACATGGACAAGAGTTGTTCCTTGGTTCAGACGCTAGATGACCATTCTTCCTCCATCACTTCCATCAAATTCAACAGTAAGTTTCCCATTGTAATTCTCTCTATTTTGTTTTGATTAGAGAAACTGTGATAACTTAGTCATTTGGAAACAGTCTACAAATATTTTCAGAACCACCTCCTGTGCAGGAGATCCTTGGTTAGAACCTGGGCCAGGTTATACCAAATACTTTTAAAATAATACCTACTGCCTTCTAGCCAGGCGCTTGGCATTCATAGAAAAGGAATATTAGATGCATGGAGCTACTGGAGGAGTAGCCCCCTTCTGCATCTTCCACTATCTAGAGTAGACATGTGTTCTAGAGCTATTACCATGGAGATAGTTGTTACCCTGTCTGCCTGTAAGGCACAGGAAAAAGAAATATGATATAAGACAAAAGACAATGTTTAGTCATGGTTTTGAGTTGTTCAATTTACTTTTAACAAAAAAGAAAACAAACTCGGGACACATTTTCACCTGGTTGTGTGTCATGAAGGAAACCACAAGCAGTTGTGGTTAGTGACTTTACAAAGTGTATTTCAGTAAGGCAACACATGTTGGTTTGTTGTCCTTGGCTCATGTTTTACCCACTCTTTTTTTATTTCTCTTTGACTATGTCTGGCCTTCCTCCATATACTTGTCTTTCTTCCCTGTTCTCCTTACCCTCAGCACCCCCCCCCCCCCCCCCCCCCATACACCACTTTGTTTTCTTCCACTCCTTTTCTTTAATACTCTTCCTTCCAGTCTATTTGTGTCTTTTATTTTCCCTTTGTATTTTTATATCCCTTTATTTTTCTCACTTTTATTACAAATTTTCTCTCCTTCCATTCTGCTTGTCCCTTATATTAGAGGTGAATATGATTTGTCAAAGAGAAATAAGGGATTTGAATATTGTGTATTTGTTTGTTTATAATTTGTTGGTGTTTGTTTGTTTGTTTGCTATGCATGGAAAGGAGCTACGGATACTTAGCCATTGAGCTAACAAACATGATGGCCCGGATTCACAAAGACGGTTTGTAGGAGGTTTGTACAAACCATGGTTTATCCATGGTCTACATCTATGGAGTGCTGCTTGTATACAAGTAAAACAATTTATAATTTCTAATGATATGACTGTTAGTGCTTGCTAACCAGCAAATTTCACCATGTGAGAAGACAATAATTTATTTGGTGCATTTTGTAAATGTGTACCCTCAAAATTTTTAACAAGTTAGGAGTTTACATTCTTTCTCCATCAGTTTACAAATGGCACTCCATAGATATAGACCATGGATAAACCATGGTTTGTACAAACCTCCTACAAACCTGCTTTGTGAATCCGGGCCGTTATGTTTAGGATTGTCATGTTAAACTCTGACGTTGTTTGTATGAACGTTATTTTGATAGAGGTCTAACTCACTCTACATGTACCTTAAGTACCCACCATGCCCCCCAAACAATATCTGAATTCTGTCCATTTCAGTTTACTCTAGGTTTATTTATATTTTTAATATAAATTGTTGAGAGCGACTTCTATTTCATTTCTTTTTCTGCAGTGAATGGCGAACAACTACAGATGGTAAGCTGTGGTGCTGACAAGGCTCTCATGTTCAGAATGGCAGTGTACAACCCAGACTTACAGTTTGTGCGCAATCACCATGTAGTAGGCAAGACCACTCTGTATGACCTGGCCATAGATACAACACAGAAATACATCACCACCGCATGCCAGGACAGAAATCTCAGGTATGGAACATAGCAAATTGATTTAATCTCATGCAAACGGAAGTTGTTATTCTCCATAAATGTGGCAAATTTAATTCATGAAAATTAGCTCATTTCCATTTATATTCAATGTTTCTGCTCAGTTTCCATACATTTAAAGGAAAAAATAATAATTCATTCAACTTTAAAGAACTTAGGGTTATAGACACAAGATAATATTTTGTCTGATTTGTAAAGGTAATTTTTATCTACGCAGATATACCATAATCTTAATGAAAATTAAATATATAAACAAAAGATGATTCAATGTTGTGATGATCGAACAGTGATAAGACTTTATATGATCTTTGTGTTAATGTTTTAGTTGATAAACCAATTTGTCTTAACTGGTCAATAAGGGGAACCCGGTGGGTTATGTAAAAAGTCTATGGGGATTTCAGAAAATCAACAGGAACGTGTTAATACCATCAACATTGATTTTTCTCAAACATGTAGGATATACAACATGGCAAGTGGGAAGCTAAAGAGGACGTACAAGGGTTCGCAGAGTGATGAGGGGACTCTGATCAGGGTGGAGCTGGACCCCTCCGGTATCTATGCAGCCACATCCTGCTCAGATAAGAGCCTCAACATCTACGACTTCTACTCAGGGGAGTGTGTGGCCACTATGGTTGGTCATTCAGGTAAGGATGATTATGAGGCTAGTGGAAATTTAGTAGAGTAGGAGGAAGAGGAGGAAGAGATGACGATGATGATGATGATGAATTTGGTGAAAATTGAAGGAGGAGTTGATGATAGTGATGATGATGATGATGAGGATGATGGTGATGAAGATGGCGACGGTGACCTGGCGGCAATAGTGGTGGTGATGATGTTGACGGTGATGGTGATGATAGTGGTTATGTTGGTGATAAGGATGATGCAGTCAATGTTTTTGTTCCTTGATCTTATATTTAACGTACTTCTCATTTCATCTGCAGAACTTGTGACAGGAATCAAATTCACCAGTGACTGTAAGCAGCTGATTACAGTGTCGGGAGATGGGTGAGTGAATATATTAAGACAAATTGTCATTACTGAAAGATTAGGTGCAATAGATACATACCCATATGTTATTGGAATTCTTGATGTATTTTTTGTAAGGAAAGTCACAAAGGAGTTGTACGACTCTTTAATTCCAATATCCCTACCAAGGAATTCTTATGGTGCATAATATGAAGCAATGTAAACAAAAAGCAAAAATTTGTTTCCAATAGTTCATTATAAATAAAAGGAAATTCACCAGCATCTTGACTTTGCCATCTGTTCCAGAGGAAAACAAAAATAAAAGGATGAAATAGGTTAACTGACAACCGCCCATTTTTTGTGACAGTTAACTGTTTTCTTTAAATACCCACATTTCTACAGTATTTATAGCTGTTTTGCATTGAATATTGCATTGTTCTTACCTTGCAGCTGCATCTTTATCTGGAAGCTCCCCTGGGAGTTGACCCACAACATGAAGGAGAGACTGAAGGAGATGGGAGAGAAGATTGTGGAACCACCACCAGAGTACAACTTACTCAGGTATGTTGAGCAAATTTTAAAGAATTAAACAAATTGTATACAAATTATAGATTGTCATTATATATGTAAGAGGTGTCTTGATGTTAAAATACATTTTTGTTCAGTATATCATTCTATTGGTCAAGGAGAAAGAGGAAACCGACAAGATTTCAAATGAAGGTGGACCAATATTCTGTGCCTTCCATTTCATATATGCTATGGAAATGAAGTAAACTATCTTAGACAATAAATTTCCATTCAACTCTTTTTCAGGAGAGGGACGTACGTTGTCCCCCCATCAGAGCTGCCAGTCCAACCCAAGGTGCAGGTGATGAGTGCGTGGCAGGAACAGGCCCAACACGCTCAGGTAGACTTCCACCCAGCAATGCAGTCCAGACCAGACACGGAGGATGAGATGGAGGAGAAACCTCAACCAGACGAAGGTCAGTATTTATCAGTATAATGATGGTGACGAGGAGGAGGAAGAGGATGATGATGATAATGTTGATTTTGATGATGAAGTTAATGATGGCAATGTTGATAATAATGGCTCATGGGGTTATAATTTTATTTGAAGTTGGTGATGATGTTGATGGTGATGATGATGATGGTGACAATGATGACGATGGTGATGACAATGGTGGTGATGATGATGATGATGAGGATGAGGATGAGGATGAGGATGAGGATGAGGATGATGATGATGATGATGATGATGATGATGATGATGATGATGATGATGACAGTGATGATGATGATGATGATGACAGTGATGATGATGATGATGATGATGATAGTGATGATGATAGCAAGGATGACTTCTCCCCAGCCATGCAGTCCAGACCGGACACGGAGGATGAGATGGAGGACAAACCCAAACCAGATGAAGGTCAGTGTGATGATGGCGAGGAGGCGGAGGAAGAGAAGAATGATGATTATTTTGATGATGATGATGATGATAGTGATGATGATAGCAATGATGACTTCCACCCAGCAATGCAGTCCAGACCGGACACGGAGGATGAGATGGAGGAGAAACCTCAACCAGATGAAGGTCAGTGTGATGATGGTGACGAGGAGGAGGAGGAAGAGAAGAATGATGATGTTGATAATGAAAATGATGATGGCAATGTTGATGATAATGGCTCTTGTAGTTATAATTTTATTTGAAGTTGGTGATGATGTTGATGGTGACGATGATGATGATGTTGATGATGCATAGAATGCATAGAAAAGGAGGGTGATGATATGAATAATTATGATGAGTGCTTGCCAGGCAATGATCTCTCTTATTTTGTGTAGGTTTCTAATGTCTGACTTGTCTTTATTTCCAATTGTTACTCATATAGAATCGAAAACAGATGGGCAAAATTTTGACACTGGACTTCTTCCTCTATGGGCCCAGAAACAAGCAGGCACGGTATGTGCACATTATTTCTTCTTTGCCTATCAATATTTTGTGTATCAGTGTTGATGTTCAATTTCTGTGCAGATAGCAAATATGAGATCATGAAAAAATATTGAAATATTACTTTGAAAATTCAAGTTTTGAATAGTTATTTATCTCAGATTGAATATACTTTTGCTAAACATTTAACTAGATATTAATTTCTTTGTCACTCTGGTAGCATTTTAAATGTTCAATATCATTAATGATTTACTCCCTTTCAAAGCTTGTTTTATTTGCTGAGTACTGAGAATATATCAGTTAATTTATTATATCAAGGACTTTGTTATTGATCTATTTTGTCTGTTAATCATAACTTTAAAAAGCAAAAGATTCTCAAGTATGTTTTTAACTTGTGTTTTTCATCCACAAATAGGGTGTTCAACGAGTATTTGAAGTATGTTACATTTTCTCTAGATCTTATAAAATATATGTCATTATAACATTACTAATTATCTATTTTATGACATTTCTAATAACCTGTATTTATCTCCATAGAACATATTATACTCTGCCTTTTTTTGTTTTTGCATCAAATAATTTAAACTATGATAAAATGTGCCAGGAAAATCGTAGTTCTTCACAGATAGATATTATCAATTATAAATTTAATTGTTCAGATAGAATAATTTTTCTGTTCATATTCTTTGAATAATTTGTGTGAATATCTTTAAAAAACCACACATATAATTTAATATTGTGTTATGAAAGACTTGAATAAAATCATACATACAATTAATATAAATCTAACATACAATATGTATATTGATCATTGATCACACTAACTCAAGTATATCATTTATTCTATGGGTATTGATATATATTTTCACCTAATCGGGTACATGATATCTAAAGTAAAATTGTAAATGAAGTTAGTTAAGTGGGCAGTGATACCATGTGCAATGGTAGGGGTGTATATTCTTTCATTTAATTTTTTTGTTTAGAACTGTGCAATAAATGTTTACTAAAGGCTTACACCCTGAAAATCAACAACATTGACTTATCAGTTTGTTTTGTGGCCCAATTGGGCATGTTATTGTTTTTACTTTTTATTTTAGTGGCCCACAACCTGAATCTAGTGGCCCCAAACAAAGAAAAATAAACATTCTGTTAATATTTAGTTGCCCATTTGGGCCAATGTAATTTTGGTGGCCTGAAGCTAATTTTTAGTGGCCCCTGGCCAGTGCTCATTTTGAGCACTGTTTATACTAACAAAGCCCTAGTATTTTGTCAGAGTTATAATTAACCTCTTATAAATCCTAATATACCCTGTTTAGCAAGTGCTATCCAAGGTAGACAAAAAACCAATATGATTGTTGCCGTTGCTTAAAACATTGATTTATATTGATAGACTTTAAGCCTTATTTCACACAGATAATTTATGGTATCTTTGAATACATTTGGAATAATTGTTACATAAAGTTCAAGTTTATTTCATAACATCTTTCATTGTGAACAAATGAAATGTTTAATTAACATGACATCAATACTATCCACTCCCTATATATTACATTCTGATTTTGTTTTTTGCATATATTTATTACATATTTGCTTAACAATATGCAGCATTATTTTGTTATATAATTGAACAAAACTTATGTCTAATCTTTATACACTTTTTAATTGTAATATATCTTATAAATATCAAAAGTTGTATTACTACCTATTTGGATGACTTGTGTTTTCATTCATGTATCATTGTAAGCATTGGTGGACATTCCTGTTTGATGAAATGCAAAAAGAAGAAAAAGGAGGAAAAAATCTTCTGTAATGTTGATCAATCTTAAACTCTTTTTTGTCTTTATCTGTCTTTAAAAGAAAGGTTAATTCTTATGTTGAATTGTACCATTATAAACACATTCAAATCTCCCCTCGGTATAAGATGTTGATTTTATTTTATTTGATATCCACAGGAGTGCCCAGTAAGTGACATCCCCAGTCCGACCAGCTACAGGAGTCCCACGCACCCTCGTGGGCGTTGGGCCCAGAACATCAACAGCGGGAGCATCAGAGTCAAGTCACAGATCAGTGGGGAGTTTAACCAGAGCATCGAGCTTAGGATAGATGAATGCTTGGGTAAGAACGCACTAAAAGTGGAACTGATTTATTCCTTGTTTGCCCTTCTGATCGGTCAAAATATCACAGGGGAAATAAAATGGTCTAGCAAACCAGAGGTCTCAGATTCAATTCCCAGCGAACCCCACACTTATTTATTATTACTATTATCATTATTATTATTATTATATTAATAATATCTGGTCAGTTTCCTCTGTTTTAAATTGTGCAATAGTCTGTCAGCCAATCATTATTGTTTGAATATACTTGCCATTATAGATTTCTGTGTTCATATACCTATTCTTACGAGCACAAGTGGAAAATTAGGTAAAGCCTTTCTAAATGCAATTCTTGAAATTAATAAAAATGCACATTATCCTTAAATTGATCCAAATTGTACAGCTCATTCAAATTATCACCAAAGAAAATGCTAATCAATTTTTTAATTTCATCCTTTTGACAGATCGCAGACGCTACACAGTGGAGCCAGACACCCTGTTAGAGCAAGTAAGACATTTCTCTCCTCTTTCCAAAGTAAGTACTTCTCTTTCAGAGTTTATCCATCGGAGCATACGATCAAAACCATGGCAACCATCACACCAGATATTATCTCGCCGCATGAAAACACACTACTGACAGCTTCATCATTAATAACTGTTTGGCAGTTTTTGTTGTTGTTATTGTCATGGAAATAACTAATCTGGAATTTACGCAGAGCATGATGACAGTTATTAACTTTCATCAGTTGGTGTTGTTTTTAGACTGTCTTGTAAT
This sequence comes from Echinarachnius parma, assembly GCA_037951105.1. Classification (NCBI taxonomy): domain Eukaryota; kingdom Metazoa; phylum Echinodermata; class Echinoidea; order Clypeasteroida; family Echinarachniidae; genus Echinarachnius; species Echinarachnius parma. Next base: position 33,969 of record JBAMJV010000907.1, on the reverse strand, counting down.
GTGTGTGTAAGTATACATTATGTAACAGTTGATAACTTTAACTCCTTGTTAGGCCCACTATTTTGTACTTCTTTGTATTCCAGTACGAATGTTTGTATGTAGAGTTTATTCTATACATCTATATAACTTTGTAGAATTTGTTGATTTTGCTTTGTTTTTATTTCTGATTCTTTTAGATTTGTGGATTAACTTGTTTGTGATTTTAAAGTGTTACATATTTTAGTAAAGTTTATTTTATTTCATTTTTTTCTGAGCAAAATGTATGCAGATATGTCGGGAATAAGTGGTCTTTTTTCATCTTAATTTTGAAAATAAGAGGAATTATATTTTAATGACTGTATTTTTTTGTTTTAATTATGAAGAAAAATGTTTCTCCCAGCCAAGCACTCAAGTTAAAGGTACAAATTGAAAAAGATATATAATTCTCCTTACTTAAAATGTCAATGTTCGCTTCAAATTAAACGTTATTGTATTTCCCTATCCTTTCCCTAACTCCCGCATAGAAGAAACGCTCAATGAAGCAACCCCCTATGAAAAAAGTGGGTACCAAATATCCCTCCCTTAGCACCATTAAGGGGTGCTAAAAATTAGATGTGACAAACTTGTGTGAATTTCTCCTCTTGCTTGCTTAAATTTTCCTCATCTCTTATGGCTCTTATTTTACATGACAGTACACAATGATGGCTACACTTTTCCATCGTCTTTTATCGCTCTTCTTTTTTCGATGATGTGATAGTTTGTGACTGCACCCCCTAAACATTCTACTTCAAGTTAACATCGAAGGGTGCAAAATTATATATGAAGAATCTATGCTTTATTTTACAACTACTTTGACTTTACTGATGGACTAGATCTGAAACCCTATGATTGCATCCTCCAAGCATTCTTTTTTTTTGCCTTGTGTTTACTTCTTTTCCTTGAGTCTCCTTCCCTAAGAAATGTATGCTTTCTTCTTTCTACATGAACTTAAACATTTTCTCCAGAAATGTTGCGTTCTTGGAAATCACAAACCAAATCAAACAAGTGAAAAATATAAACCCTTTCTTTATAGCCTTTCCTCAAAGTTTCCTCAAATGTTAATTCAATAACTAAAGCTTTGCTGCAATTTAACATTTTTTCTACCAAATAAGTAATGTATGACTGCTTGTTTTGTTCTCTTGAATTAAAAGCATAAAATGCTGATAAAAAGGCAGCTTTCTGCCCCAACGGCAAGTCAAAAACTACAGTTACTGGCTTTTTTAAAATCACAGGCATTGATTGTATTTTTGCAAATTTGTTTTTCTCTTTTCTGGCAGCAAATTTAATATAAATTTGTAGTTATCAATAAATTTGTCAAATGCTGACATTAAATGAATGTAGTAGCTACATATTAGTGTACATTCTCATCAGTGAAATAATTTGTTGTTGTTTCATATACTTTTCAATACGTCTTGATGGCAAAATATTCACATATTTTGCATTATATTATCTTGTTTGAAACCATTCAAGACTGGTCCTTTAAATACTAGACTTGCGTCTATGGAGAATATACTAAAAAATAGAATCCTCATGAAAGGGTTAATGAAAAAAAAACACTAAAATTTGCCACGATGTCAATGTCTGTGATTTAGGAATATATTTAAAATATGACCATCATATTTATATTAAACATCATTACCACATAACTGAATCGATGGGATCCCAAGGTAATGCCTATACCATAACTTTCCTTTTCACTATATTACAAATTAGAGGTTGTAGTATGTATAGGTTGATTCAAATTTGTGTTCTTGGTAATTAAAACTTAAATTATTTATCCATATTTATAAATATATTTTAACTAACAATTATCAATGTAAATTAAAAAAAGGAAAATATGTTTTTGTCTACACATGATCTCAATGAAATACACACAAAAAAGTTTCCAACCACTCTACAATTATTTGTTTATACACAACATTTTATATTTCTACCATCCACATTTTTTTAGTAAAAAGTGCTTGAATCGTCTTTTTAGAAGTATTAGTATAAAATGAAGGGCTCTTTGTTAGCCATAGGCTAGCAAATTATTAGAAGATGAATATTCTTTCAAGATCTTCATGAAATTGTAGTGTGATGAATTAATCAATCTAACACAAATTATGATGTGTTCCCTGTTGTGGGTTTGTATGGGCTACAGACTAATATTCTGATCGTTTTAAAATACAGTCATACCTGTCGTTGTGGCCACCTGTATATAACAGTCAACTTGCCAGAGAGAAAAACAAACCGGTGTCTAGAAGTAACCTGTCTACAGTAGTTTCTTTTCTTGTTTTCCAAAGGGGGTCACTGTACACAGGCTTGACTGTATAGACAAATTGTACTGTTTTCTGTGTGTTTTTGTTTAGTACTATCATAATAAGTTGGTGTTTATATTATAGTTACTCAGAAAAACAATCAGTAACATTGAATCGACTAACAGAAATGTGTTTGTAACTTTCAAGATGAGAATAGTTGAAAGCCAAAGTTAGTAAAATCAAACTCATTATTTGTCTTCTAGATTAGCTGCAAAGGAAATGTTTTTAAAGTGTGTTATTAACATTTGTTGTTTATCATTTTGATCAACAAATCAATGTCTTTATATCTAAACCATAATTTAGCACTATCATTATGCATGAACACATTCTAAACATAATTTATATTTACTCTTTAACAGAAATCATACTTATACTTAATTTATCATATAAATTATATATTTATACAGTTAAATATTTATTTGATTTTGTACAATAAAATGTATTGAAAAATTGAATTCTTAGTATAATGCTATATCATTTAATTTTAAGAGAAGTCAAATTGTACATTACTTACTGAGGAACAAAATAATACTGAATAATCATACCAAAATATGTGATTGATTTGCTGTGTGAAGATTTTGAGAGTATTTCAGAACAACAATATTATACTTGTTTTCAATATCTTTTCAATACTTTATAAATCACTTGATTCGCTATTATCAATGGATGTTTGCACGATCGCATAGCCCCTGTTTCTAAGGTATTAAACAGAGAATATGATATAGAATATTTTAATAGTTTAATTCAACAAATAATAAAGTATTATATTTTTAGAATTCGTACGTACATACTTAACATGGCATATTTTCTTGATATAGCATTTTGATTTAGTACCTATTATATGTGACCAGCTATAGCAAAACCCTGCACTTGTCGGTAATTCATGTTTTGAAGAAATTGGCATTTTAAGTTCACATAATGTGTGTAAACAACTAATGATTGTAAAAGTGAAACATTCATATCTTCACCAATTATTGACCAATTTGTTAGAACAAAGCATCAAATGAAAGCTTGTGATGAGGCCTTTCTAATGGTATGGAAATCTACATTTTGAGTTTTACCGACAAGTGCAGGGTTTTGCTATAGCCGGTCACATACATGTATATTAAAGCAGTCACAGTTGTATACTTCTTGCAGCAATACTCATCTAGTGAAATATATATTATAACAAAATAATTCCTTGATTGTCTCAATTTTACAGGGCCCTTTTGCTGGAATGGATGCAGAGGAGGTAGGTTGAAAGTTTTCTTATGGAATAAATTAAATTGATTTTTGAAAATAGCTTGTAAATGAGAATTAACTTCAACTTCAACTATCAGGCAAATCAACTACAATGTTGTATGTTTGTAGAGTATCGCTCGAATTAAAGCAAAACTTTACATTCATGTACATGTACATGGGTTTTATTTGTGTGACATAATATTTTTCAAAACTTACCAGAACATTATCAAGTCAAGAATCATTTTCACTGATATTTATTTTCTGTACGCAACTCATTTCATATGTAATATCCTTGTTTTGCTGAAATTTACATCATATATTTATATACTTTTAAAATATTTACAAATGTATAATTTCATATTTTATTTCCATATATATCAAGTTTCAATTTTATGTGTACTCCCATACATTTATTTCATGATGCATATGTATATTATTTATCAATACTATCATTCATATTTTCTTCAGTTTATTGTATTTGGCGATAACTCGACACAAGTGCGTTAAAAAACATAATATGAGAACTAAATTGTATGTTATATTTAACATCTTCATGTCAATTTATTTAACAGTTTTACTAAAAATGTAAGTGTTGAATATTATACCTGTGAAGAATCATATGCTTCACACACATACTTTTCTGATTTCTGATGGCCATACATTATGTGGTGTTCATCACACAAAGCTTATTAGCATAACAATTTGAAATATTTAATGTTTTAAATTTAATACCTGCTTTTGAATTGAAATTCTCTCATTACTTTCAAGTTATTATTAAAACAGAAGAGATAAATAAATGGGGGAAAACTATACATAAATAATTAACTTAAGCTTCAATAAGGCTTTGATTAATGACCAATCCCCTTCCCAGATTTCCAAGATTGTTGGAGAAGAGTTTGTGTCCGCTTCTCAGAAGTTCGGTCTTTTGCCTGACAACCAGTTCAGAGACTCCGAAGAGGTATCATAAACTCAGTGATAAGGGCCATGATTGCAGTTGTTTAGAAAATTATTTACTTAACTAGAATCAAATCAAATAGTGGTTTGCCAAAAAAGTATTATTCTAAGGTTTAACTTCAGAATTTTCATTCATAAATTTGCCGGTTCAAAGAAAAATCATACTAGTACTCATCTTCTTTCTTCTCTGCCATTATATCACTCATTCATTTCATAGTTATACAGCTCGTTTCTATATTACCACAGCAAGTTTCAGACTTGGACCATTTGCAGTATATTTGTCCTTGGTTACTACGCATCTTATGTTTAGGTGTCATTTTTATAATCTTACAATAACAAATTGTTTATTGTCAATGGAGCTATACCAACCTTTAACTTTTTGTATGTCATATTTTCATGCAACCAGTAACCATAAGCATCACATTTTGTGTTTCTTCATTCATATATCATCAACATCATTCAAGAACTATATTAAGAAAGGAAAATGGTTTAAAGGGGTAGTTTAGTTTTGGTAGAGAGGGCGCTGCACATCGCAATTTTTTTGTGAGGTAATTAAAAACTGAGTGTCAAATTTGAGAGAACATGCAATTTTAATGGCAGAATAAACTTTATTTGGTCGAAATCGGCCCACAAACGGCTGAAATATCAATAAATGTATCTGATCTTATAATTATTTGGGGCCCAAATAATTAACGTTTTTTTCAAAAAATTCAAAAAATGCTTCCACTTTCTCAAAAAATTTCGAAAGTGTTATTTAAGTAGTTGTTGATGTTCTCTCTATAAAATCAGTCTGGTAATAAAACATCACATGCATTATTGTCTATGGAAAATGGTTGAAACTGACGCCTTTAAAAAAGCGCCCTCTCGTGATCAAAATGGCTCTTTTTGAATGATAACATGCTTTTTACTTAGTCATTTTGCAAGTTTGTATACTTTTCGAGCATAGTGGAGTTATTACTATTAGTTTTGAAGGTTATTGTCCCGGTTTGGTTACTAAAGTTCAGCCTTACCAAAACTAAACTACCCCTTTAACTCGTCTATGCACTTTAGATGTCATTTCAAACGTTCATGTCAATTAGGTTGATGGTTAAAACAGACAAAGTTTAATGCTTATTTAAAGTGCCATTCATTCTGAAATATTAGTATTGAACTTATCTTTTTAATAGGTTTGTGTTTCTTATGTATTAATTAGCAAGTACACATATCATAATGAAGATAAGCTGAAGTATTGAACTCTTTACTTAGGAAACAATTCAGAGATACATGCAACTAAATTTATTTGAGTAGTAGAATTATGAAATCATTTCTTAATTAGAAAAAAGGAGAACATGCCATTAAAAAAGGATGTTGACAAATTGTCAGTAAACATTAATGACTTATTGTTATCTATATTTACCCCAGAACCAGATGAGAGGGTTTGTGACAACCTCCAGAGGTAGTGACCCTTTTGTTCCACCCGCGTCCCTCCGAGCATCAGGCGTCTCTGCCCCCGCTGACACCAATGGAACTTCCCACTCCGATTCAGCAGACAATGAGGATGGGACCAATGTGGAGGACATAGAGGGTGGTGATGATGAGGAGGAAGAGGAGGAGGAGGAGGATAAGGATGATGATGCACAGGATAAGATCATCTTCTACCCTCAAGAGGAAGACCAGTCTTCATCTCCAGAAGGGTGGGGCAAATTTATAGGAATACATGTATATAGAAATTCAAAGTGCTTTGACACATGTAAATGAAAGAATATTAAACCAAAATTGATTCTTGCACGTATACTGACAAGTACAGTAATTTGTTTACATTCTGAGGGTAACCAGTGTGCCCCTTGTTTTTTTTGTTTTTTTTAAGGCCTGACAAAATAAAAAAAATAAAAACTCATTGCCTGACCATTTAGGACCATTGCACTTCACTTTGAATTGTTTTCAATTCTATAATTTTGTTTGTGTGTTTACTTGTATCTTTGGCTATTAAGCTATACAAGCCAGCACAGACATACAAACAAACGCAAACAAGCAGGTACACAAACACACATATTTGGTGGCTCATTAAAAAAAGATATATTATAAATTAATTTATCTGTTGTTTGTATCTCGTATGCTAGCTTGAAGTTCCAAGTTACGGCTTCCACCAAGAGCCATGAGCAGTTGGCCAAGAGGAACAGCATGAGGCAGAAGGTTAGAGACAACAGCAAGGAGAACCTGACGGCTCCTGACCCCTCACCAAAGCCCACCCCATCCCAGGAGACATCTACCGGTGAGTAGTACCATAAACCATCTATCATATAACTCTGTTCCTGATGTCTGGTGAGTAGTACCAGAAACCATCTATGATATAACTCTGTTCCTGATGTCTCACCTCTAGTTAAATGCACCCACAGCCTTGTTCTACTAGCCTTACCAAAAAGCATTTAAATCATTGTATATCTTTTCTGCCCAGTTGGTCAATTGAAATAAAACATTAGTTTAAAAAAAAATAATAATGTTCTGGTGTGTAGCTAATTTTTGATGGCCCTGGACCAGTGGTCTAGTGATAATTTGAGGAATGGCAGGATTTTGATTTAAGTGCATACAATTTTATCTTTAAAAAACAAAAACAAACATGCTGTAAAAATAAAATTCAAATTATTTCCAGAACTTGAATAAAACATACACATTTTAGAAGTATATATGGTAAAACAGTGCATACAATGTCACGTAAAATACATCAAATATAAAAAGAGGCAATACAGGAAGTAAATTAACAGTGTGGAGGGGGGAACTAAGGCCATTGACCTATCTGGACACCTAACTCCATTTGAAAAAGTCCAAGAGATAGACATTATGCAAACTGCATGCCATAATATTTTGAAGCTCACTATTTTGATATATGTGTGCTCTCACATTGTCAACCAGATGACAATGATGAAGATGATGGGGATGAAAGTGATGCGGATGATGAAGATGAGGAGGAGGAGGAGGAGGGAGAGGGGGGTAACAAGACACCCACGGCATCACCCAGGCGTAAGCCCACACCCATCGAGCCCCCATCACCAAGCTCGTCCCCTGACGAAGAGAAGTTTCTGCATACAAACTTCAGGTAAAGTTAGGAAATTATTATGAACGGAAATATCTCACAAATTTGTGAGAAATATATTTTATTACTTTTGCAAAAATTCTTGATTTTCCTGATGTATTATGGCATTTTGGAAGCACATTTATATGGAATGACTCATTACCATCGTTTTCTGGTATGTCAAATGATATATATACATCATTAATTATAATACTGATTGCCAATCAAAAATATGCGAATGTGCTATACCGACATCCTTACCTTTTTCATAAGAATTATATGGTACTTTATTAAAGTAACCATATTGTGTTTATTTATGTAGCGTCTAAATTGATTGATAATTATCTTGCAGCTTTAAAATGGCATTATAATCATTATGTCTCTGTGTGTTACAGATGTGTTTATATGGTATGGAAAATAATTATTGTGTTGAAATAAAAATATTGAATAGTTAAAATTCAGGAATTGCACATATGAACAAAAGAAGAAAGAATATAGGTGTGTGTTTGTTATTGTTAGAATAAATGAGTATGTGATTTGGAAACTGTGTTTGTGTGTTTGTGTATGTATGTATGGCATGAATGTCATAACTAATCCAGCATCGTATGTCCATTGATGATTAACTCATTTTGAAGTTCGTTCATTCTTATTACGCAAAGATGCTGCATGCCCTACATACATACATGCGCACACATTAAAAATAATTCTTATCAAATCTGATGGCATGATTTTCCATACTCAATATACTCATTGTTTAAATAACATCATGGAATCCCCTACATTTTGCATTTTATAATTTTCCTTTTCTGCAGTTAAAATTATCAAAAGAAAAATTACCATTCCGTTGAAAAATTACCATTCCGTTTATTTAAGTTTTCAAAGAGTATGAATTATTGAATTAGTTAATTGTAAGATGTTGCCAATTACAAATTAATTTGGTATATTTTGTCATTTATCAAATTTCCTCCTGAATTCAAATTCTTGCGTTAATATTTTGGTCTTCAAGAATAACAAATAGATGCATAATTTATGCTCAAATAATGTTTGTCCTTTTTGTTTTACTAAAGTGAGTTAAATAGTTGCATTTTAATTTGCCTCCACCCCTCCCTTTACCATCTTTCCCAACATTTTCTTACTATTTCTCTGAAAAATTCTATAAACGTATGTTAATCTACATTTCGGGACTTCTCCTATCCCTCTCTGTTCCTTTATCATACTACTCTGTTTGTCCCAACCCCAATTAAATTGTATGATAATTCCCTTTTTAATCTAAATCTATGGTCTGCTCTACCCTACAATTGCTTCAATCCCACCTCACTCCTGTGCCCCCTTTTTATTTCCGTACCCACCCTATCCCACCCCACCCCACCCCACCCTACCCCGCTCCCACCCACACTTGTGCATGTAGTTTTGCCGAAAAGGAGAAGGATGAGGATGAGGATGGGGAGGAGGAGGGGAGGGAGGAGAAGGAGAAGAAGGAGATTGATGATGGTTTTGTGGAGCAGGAGAAGTTTGGTCTTTGTCTGGAGCAGCTGCAGTCCGGGTTCGCCTCGGACGAGGTCAGCTCGGGCCGTCTCAGCATCTCCTCCCGATTCCTCTCGCGATCCCAACACTCCCACGCCAGGTGAATACCGCCCTCTCTTGCTCACGCACTCTTTTTGATATTTTGTGGTTGATCGCACAATGATTATGAGGACTAGAACATGATGATGATAATAATAAATGGTGGCCCTAATACGGGGCACGTGTCGAGGCTTGTGGCCTATCATGATTATTACCCCTGTCATCAGATACAGATTCCAATCAAACCAGCACACAAAGTGCACATTTTCCACTCCCTGGGAAGCATTCCAGCCAGACATCTCGTAGATGCACACAGTGCTCACAAAGTGTGCATGCACCCCGCATCTCTCAGTTCTTCTGGCTAATTAGCATTTATGATTTTGAAAATACTCTTGAGTAGAGCAATGGCTTTCTGCTTACACGCCAGCTTATTATCATCATTATGTTTCCAACATAGTCGCTGTGCGATTGAAAATAATATACAACAATTTGTATGTTTTGTGTTGGCACAGGTTTTCTAATAACAAATATAGAAGTGTGGTGTTATACATTTTAGATCTTTAGAGTGCTCTTTGTAATGTTAGCCATAGAAGTTAGTCCATAGATTGTTTATATATATTAGATTTTGTCCAGTCAAGTTGATTTATGATTTATGTTTTAATATAACACACAAGTGTTTAGCTTGGACTTTCTTTGTTTTTATTTGATTCCATATTATGTTCTCATAGCATGTGATGTATATGATCATTATTTTAATATGAAATGGTACTGGAAGTTTGACTGGTTTCAGAGAAACATTTTATATGTGTCTTTGAATAAAAGTCCATGTTCATGTGGATATTTTGAATCGTCGTTCCTGATATGAACAAATTAATTTTGATAAAAGAAAGCAGTTGCCAGCAATTATTTTGCTAACCATGACACTTTTGTTTTAGCTTTCTATTGTTTGGTTCTTTTTTATTTGATGAATGATATATTATTCTCAGCAAAAAAACATTGTTTTATTTCACCCATATATTCATTCAAATCTGATATGATTTTGTATATGTGATTGTTTGAATGTGTCTATTGAAATCTGTTAAAAACTTTGATGAGATATTTAACCGGATTATACAGTCATTTTGTAATTATTTATTATTTTTTTACATTTTTTTTATTGTGGTAAGCAGTTCAATTATTCCCCGTGCAAGAAGTAGCAACCAATATTCCTTGAAAATGACCATGAAAATGAAGGCAGATATTTTCTTTTTGCTATTTTTACACTTTTCAATATTCATTATCTGAAGGATCCTTTAAAACCTTGACTATAGTAGCAATATAGATGTAAACAGTAATAGTGATATAAATAGTAATATTTAATTGTGTAAAAATAACATTTTTTTATCAAATCTAAGAATAGCAATATAGTTTCCAAATAGACAGCCAGATATAAATATTCTGTCTTTGCTAATTCAATTATTACTCACGCACCTAAATTAAATTCATTATAAGTTGTGTTCTTAAATTGGCTGTCAGTCATTACAAGCCCAGTAAATGAGTCTCATCCTGCTCAAAATGTTGCCTGGAGACGTCTACAGTCACATTCAAAATAGTATGCCTTATTATACCAACTCGCAACTAGCATTGTGAGAACATTTTACACTAGTTCGCATCTACATCTTCAATGTTCTCGCATTTACAGTCTCTCCAATGTAAGTCCTCGACGGAAGCTTTTTCTTCCAACACAATTATCTTTTATCAGTTGCGCCGTAGTGCTACATTGCACATATTTTAAACCTAACTTCAAGGGAAATATTTTCACTGTTGATACTAAGAAGCACGGGCCAACTTAGTCACATAATTGATTGATCACGTTTGCTCGTCGAAGAGAAGCAGGCACTCATACACAGCTGAAATTTAAATGAACCGTGTCTTGTTTTGTGTGGAATTCACTTCATTCACTCCATTATCCTACTCAGGGCTGGTCCTGAAAATACCTGGCTTGAATCTGTGGTGAATAAAGTGTGAGAGTTTGCTTCCAACAATCCCCTTTTTTTAGGAAATCACATTTGTAGAGATGGACGTTCTTGTTTCAGTTTGAGATGCATGGTGATGGTGCTTTGAAAGATTAGGTCGTCATTTTTATATATTGTCCATCTTTGTCCATCGCAGAGCTCCCATTCTAGCATCACAGAATGCGGCCCCAGTTTCTGCGAGTATGAATGCGGAAGAGGTAGGAAACATATTGTTTATTTTTTGTTCTCTATTTCTTGTGTCATATTACTTTCTTTCATTATCTTTACTCTTTTCTACTGAATTGTTCTTTCAATCTGAAATATTTTCTTTTATCATTTCTTCTTGTTGTGGTTTTCTTGTAATTTTTCTTTCCTTTCATTATTATACTCCCCTTTTTTTTCTTTTCCTGCTGCCTGTTCAAGCATTTCTTTTGTAGTTTTGTTTTAAAGGAATTAGTAAAATATGAGGAAATCATTTCAATATCGCAGTAATTATTTTTAGCATTTATGCTCTTATAGTAGTATAATGTACCAGATGTAGTATTTCATATTGGCTATCATGTAACTGATACAAAATGATCCCATTGTAAAAAAAGATAAAGCTTTTAAAAAATTATTCACAAAAGTTGAATTTCTTCATTTTGAATTGCTTCTTCTTAAAAGTTAACTATTCATATTCATTCACTTGTCATTAATTCTGCCTCGATATTAAAAAGGATCTGCTAGGCTCAACCTGACTTCCATTATTCTTGTGGTCATTAGAGGATATTACTGTGACTTTAGTCGGTGGCTGTGCTAGAATGCATTATAATTAGGGTTGGAGTTAGGATTATAGGTGGTATATGAGGATGGTGCTCTAACCTTGCTCCAACATTTGCGTTAGTATGGAACTAGTGGTCCATTTACATGTAGTAACCACCCTGGGATAGAAGGGTTTTTAATGACTAAATAGCAATAACTAGTTGGTTACTGCTATAACTCATCTGGGCCATGTTACAAAAAACTTGTGAAATTGTAGTGAGTGTCTAATTAATTATTGTAAATAAATGTACCAATGCAACAGCTATAATGCTCCATGCTGATTGGCCTTTGACAAGTAGTTACAATAATTAAACATTTGCAACGATTGGACAAGTTTTCTGAAACAGGGCCCTGGTGTAGTAATGCACGTGGACTACTTGTAGTTGGTGACTGTGTCAGTATGATGCGCTATCATATGGTTGTGGTTATAGTAATATTAGAGAATCATGCTTTCACCCTGCTCCATTGGTGTCTTGCTTTGCAGTATCTTAGAAGGCGCAAAGAAGAGGTTGCTCGGGCCGTCGAAGAGACTAGAAAGAGACTATCATCAGTAAGAAACTTCTAGCATTTTGTATTAGCCCCCCCCCCCCCTTTATTTTCATTTAGCCCCCATTTTCAAGCTTCGGCATGCAGGAATGTATGTGCTGTTTGCAGTTTTATAATTGTGTAAATTCATTATGTTAGGGAACTAGAAAGAGATAATCATGAGTGAGGAACTCAACATTCTAGAATACGCAATTATAATCTTTGTTTTAAAAGAGGTAGAGCTTTCACCATGCAAAAATATGCCCTAGAATACAAAATTAGTTATGCAATATTTTATTAGTTTTCTTCTCTCTTTTTTGTTATACCATTTTCTTTTTAATTGCTTTTAAATAAGTATCTTTGGTTTAGTGAAGATATTTTTTTGTTTCATGGTAATATGATGAGACAGTTCAATCAATGAAATATATAATACAACATTTATGTTTCTCAAATTCATCACTTTATCATGAGAACATTAGTTATTCATAATGTACAGGAAATGAGCGATACATTTTAAAAAAAATTTATAGTCATAAATATATTGGATTATTTCATTTTTACAAATATATATTTACCAAAATGCATATGATAGCAATGTTAAGATGGATATTTATATCATATCAAAGATGAATAATGAAGCTTGTTATATAATCATGATTTTGTGAATAACTAACATCCTCTTGTCTTGCATTTTGCATATTGGGCACCACCGGGAATGGATCCTAAGACCTCCAGATTGATAGACATGTGTTTGACCATGGATCTATATAAAAGCACTAATGATGGAATTTATTAGAAATGCCATCAGTCTAGCAATCTGAAGGTCTCAAGTTCGATTTTCAAATTTCTTTGCCCATTTTCACTGATTAATATATATTTCTGGTCAGTTTCCCCTTTTGTTAAAATTTGTTTCTTTATTACTCATTTTGTATTTCTAGCTTGGCTGGGCCATGGGGGATAAGAAGGCAGGGCAGGAGGCACCAAACAAGGCATCGGCTGCCCCAGTCAGTGGGGGGAAGGTGAAGCCAGCCATCCCTCCTCGGATGAACAAGCCCACTCCTCAAGCAGCCAAGAGGACAGATACGCCCCCTAAGCCAGACCCTGCTGAGAGGATGGATACATCCCTCTCAACCGGGACAGAAAAGTCGCCCGCAACTGACCCGGCTTCAATCAACAATAACAACAAGCAGTCCTCACCCCCACCTCTACCACCCAAGCCCGATCTGTCAGACTTGGATTTGAGACGTCGTGTTGTTACAGACCAGAGCAAAGATGCAAAAGACTCATCAACCAAAGATAATGTGAGAACAAACTCAGGAGGAGCCGGCGTTAATGACAGCAAGAACAATGTTGCTATGGATACAAACAAGTTTGCCAGCAAGGAGAGCTCGCAGGACTCGAGCCCAGATGGGTCAAAGACAAGTAGCAAAGTCAGGGACAACAACGAGAATTCAAGACAAGAAGTTGTTGCGAACGTTGACAGCAATACTAAGAGCCCCAAGGGTTCGATCCTTGACGAGACATACCATGTGGAAAGCTTCACCAGCAACAAAACTCCAAACAGGCTTATCAAGCAGGCTGCAGTTTCACCCGAGGTCACAGGTCAGGGGTCACCAGAGGTCAACGGCGACATCCAGATGGAGACGGCAGACGCAAACAAGGAGAACGTGAGCAGCGTGTCCTTGCTGAACAGGAAGACGGCCGAGGGCAGCGGTGGCGCTAGGTCAGACAACCCTGAGGGACGTGGAAGGTCGGAGAAACCCAAGAGTGGAGGTGAGAGGTCAAAGGTGGTGGGAAGAAAGTCCAATATGAGGAGAGTAGCTTCCCTTAATGACCTCAGACAAGAGACCAGTAAGTTATACTTTACCATTTTTACCCCCTCTCTGCTTTGTCTTCACCAAACTGCTTCTGTCACCTGACTATCACCTGACTTTTAACCCACTTGTGTGCTGGTCGACTTGAGGTAATCACTACTAGTGTGACCTTTGACCTTTGTGAGTATAATATCCATACTGACCCACATCATCATCGGGACCAACCATATTTTAGTAACTTTTTTTTTTCTTTAATAAATCTGACGTCCTATGGGTTGAATTTGGAAAGATTTTAAAGGGGAATTGCCCTAAGGATTGATTATCAGTGTAAAATTCCAGATACTTATAGTTATTTCATCTGAAATGTTGGCATTAGATAATTGGGTTGATTTTCTGTGATTGGGTTGGTTGTCCTAATAATCACAAGACCTGTGCAACAGCGACAAACTAAATTAAAGAGTGAATCAATTACATCTTAATCATAATCATGATAATTGTCTCATTCAATCTAACCATTTCATAAATAATGTTTTAAAAAAAATAATGTTTCACATTACGCATTATCATCTGTCACATAAATTTTATTTCACAATCTCATACAAGCATAATAATATGACAGTTAGTTGATTCATCTTGACATTATCATAGGTTTTGTTCCTCCCGTTAGTTCACTATTTGTAACTTCTAAATTTAGTTATCCAAATTTGAGTCAAATTACACTTCTTTTAGGTTCAAAATGAACGAATATAATAATTAACAATCACAATCGCATACTCATTGTATTATATATGTTCAGTGTTCATATTAAACTCTACATTGGGTTTAAATAAGGTCAGAGTTAAACGGATATATTAGCTGTCCTAACCTGTTAAGACTAATTTCCGATATGATTTTTGTATGTGTGTTTTATTTAATTTTCCTCTATTCTACTCTCCACCACAAATATTTCTGACTTTGGAAAAGGTTTACTATTTTTGGCAAATTCAATTCAGCTGAATGTAATTTTCTTCTAAAAAGTTCTTGTTATGTTTGCTATTTTAACATTCTATTTTGCAATTTCAGCTGTGTGTAATTGTCTTCTTAAAAAGATCTCATCATGTCTGTCACGTTCAATGTTGCAATTTCAAAGTTTACTTTTGGATATTTTAAAAATATTTATATATAAATGTTCAAGGATGGATAAAATATCAAACTCTTATTTCAATCAATTGTTATTTTCTCTACGGAAGATTCTTGAACACTAGAAAGAAAGCACCACATTTAATTCTCCTTTAGCTTGTATATTTATTCCAGAGCTATATTATATACAGAAAGATTTCAACAATACTGATTAAGTACAAAATAAAAATGCTTTTCATTAAATATTTGTTTTTATGATCTATTCTTTAACAATTGTGCACTGTGTTATGTACTTATATTAATATTCAGTAGTATTGAAATTGAGGCAAAATACAGAAAAAACTGCAATGGACATGAAAGTTAATTGTTGTGATGATTAATATGTATATATTTAGGTGTCATAATGATTTTTTTTAAATGTGTGCCACCACGTGTCTAAATGGACAGATGTGTGCTTGATATAGATGTAAAATGATTATTATTATTTATCTAACATATGTTTATTGATGAATCCCTTTGTGAAACAGAAGACAAGAATGAGTCATCACCATCCCTGAACCCTCCCAGCCAGTCGCCCCACGCCCGTAGCGCCAGCATTGATAGAGACCCCCAGAACTCGAGGAATAGCCCTGCCAGGCAACGCAGGAGAGAAGGGGCTATGCTACCCCTCCTGCCAACACCAAAGACACGGTCCTATGAAAGTAAGAATATTGATAATGATAAAATAATGAGATAATGAGTTTTCAATATTGTTGTGTGGAATAATTTTCCTAGCCATGCAGGCATAGGCAAGGAGGGGCTATGCTACCCCTTCTAGTTAGAATTTTTCCTTTTTCTGAAAGGCCAAAATCTGTGTTCTTCTGGGGTTTTTTTCTTCAAATTTCATGTTTGGTATCAAAACCAAATACTTATGTTTAAAAAAAATTGACATACGTTTTGTATAGTCATTAATTGCACCTTTGAACCATATTTTCAGAGGTAGATTTGCATTATGGAAAAAGGTCCTTTGGTTTTTACAGATTAAATTTACTTTGTTATATATCTTCCCTCATTTGTCAAAACATTTATTTTTAGCTCCTAAAAATTATGTTTTAGGTAAGACGCAGAGCTCCAAGGCAAAGGTCGTGAGGCGGATCAGCGAGTCATCGCCACCACCGTCTCCTAACACCCTACGCAGGAAAAAGAGGAGTATAGCTGGTAGCGGAGTCGGTAACCCATCAACGATAACCAAGCCTGGTCCGATGAAAGCCATCGATCCATCGCATCTCGCCGACGGGAAGCCCGACCCAGATGCGAATCAGGATACGAATAGCGAGGCGTCAGTCGACAGCGTGCGGACAGAGGATAGTTGTGCGAGCACGGGAAGCAAGGGCCCCCTCGGCTCTGACAGGCTTGCCATGCCACCCCCGTCCACCACCCACGTGAGCAAAGCGAAGGGGAAGAAGAACTCCTCGCTGAGCAAGATGTCAGAGAGGGGGAGGAAGCGTAGCGCCTCAATGACAAATTCGACAGCCGCTTCCCGAGCACGGCGAGCGTCGACCTCCTCCCTTCCTCCCTCATCAGACAATAGGACTAAGATCCCATCCCCTACTCCTGACGCAAGGTCAAAGAGCCCCCAACCGGCTGTCAAAGCCGACGAGGCATTTCAGAACAAAACAACGTGTAACCTTGACAACACAGACACTTCACCTAAACCATTTCCAATGCCATCTGAAATGGTTAATAACTCTGATGCAACCGAGGATAGATTAGGATGTGCTGGTGAGCTAGCGGGGACAATGGTGATCAAACAGGAACCCAGTGGGGATACGGAGCAAGAGCAAAGGATGGATGAGGAGGAGAGGAAGAAAGAGAAAGAGGAGGAAGAGAAGAAAGATAAGAAGGAGGAGAGGAAAAGAAAGAAGGACAAGGAACGAAGAAGGAAAGCAGAGGAGGAGAAAGAGAGGGAGGAAGACAAGAGTAGTAGCGATGATACAATGGTATCAGAAGCCCCTAAGGAGGTGCTGAGCAGTCGTCCTGGTGCGGTGGAGACGGTTGCCATGGAAGCTGGAGGAGAAACGACTCCAGATGATGTCAGAGCCATGAGAGCCAATCTCAGGATAGACCTGTCTGATATCTCAGGTGGGCCTCAAGAAAGTATGATTTTGTATTTCTTTTCCAAAAGAAATTTTCAGTGTATGCGGTTAAATATCTTGTACATCTCAGATAATATCCCATACAGGACTGGTCCTGAAAAAACTCGGGCTGAAGTCTATGGAGAATACATGTTATAGCAAAATCAAGCAGTTTTGAATAGGTTAGAGTACCAAGTACTGTGTTTCATCTTTTCCTTAAAGAATCTACAAAGTAGTGAACAAAATATTGACCAAGCAAGAAATGTTTAGGAATATAATTGTCTTTATAGTTACTTTTACTTCCTGCGAGCGAAATCAATTTTTAGATTTCTTCCTAATGTGTTTAGCCAAATACAAGGTAAAACAAAAATGGGAAAGGGGGATATGTTATATAGAAGAACATTTGTCATTTTATCACTTGGAAAGACTTTGAATTTGTTTTACTGCATGGCTTATGTTGATTGGACAACTTCTTTGCCTTACATTTATCAAACTTTATAATTTTTTTTTCCTCTTGGTCATTTCTTATTAATTAAAACTTGTTTCTCTTTTTTGTTGCAGTTGATGAGCCTGATGAGGACCTAGGTGCGAGCCTGAGACAGAGTGTGGACGTGATGAAGCAAGCCTTTGAGCAGTGCGTCCAGTGTGTCGCAAAGGTATGATTTATATGCTTCTGTACAATTTCTGTACAAGATTTTGCAATCCCCATAGAGTTAATACAGGTCCTACCCAGTTCTCTTAGGCAATGGGTTAAGTTGGGGATCTAATCAGGAAAAATTTTGCATATTAATTGAAAATAATATGTAGATAAGAGATAAGGTATAAGACTTTCTTAAACAAATGAATCAGGACTTCTAAGAATCATTGTGTGAACACTACCTTATACTTTTTTTGTCTTGTTTAATGACACATTTAGACCGCGGGCCGAACCGTGAAAATCGCCTTATTTCTTGACTTTCGTGCTTCAAATCTCGTATCTACCTGAATTTTGGCATGTGGGTAGTGAAAAATTCACTGAACACAAATTCATAACTCGTCAAGCTCAAAAAGTGCACATTTTTTCAAAAAGTAGAAAAAACTTGGAATTTTGTTTTGTAACACTCTCTGAAAAATAATCCAATCCCAGTGCATCTCTCATTAGAACGTAACAGTGTCCCATAAGCTAGGGCCAATCAGATCGCTTGTTTTATCTTTGTGCTAAAAGTTTGTTTTGACGCGATGTAATGACACGTACTTTATCTTTATTTTGTTGTTTACATGGAAACTAAACTCACAGTAAATTAATTCATTTAGAGGAATTAATTCCGAAATAGATAAGGAATGAACACCACCTTGAAAATTTACCAAAAACACATTAGAAGTTGATAAATAATTTAACGAAAAGAGACCGATACGGCACTAGCACTTCGGCTAACGAAGATCATCAGGCTAGTGTCGCCTGAGCTGCGGGGCACTGGTCGGCTACAAAAGGGGTCATGGAGGCATAATGCAATATCGCCCTCAGCATGAATCTAGTTTCATTTTTACCCCGGGAAAAAGCTATTCTCCTAGTTACTGTATGTCTGGGAATGGATTGGAATATATTTGTCTTTATCTAAAGGGAAAGTCCACCCTAAATCTAAGTTAGTTAAGATAATGGCATAACAATTAAAAGAGAGGAACGTGACAGTGACAAATTTCTTCTTGTAAATATATTGCCTATTTTTTTATAATTTATTAATTTTCCATGATGAAACATTTTCTGCTTCTATTAAAACCAACTTATTTTCAGGGTGGACTTTTCCTTTGAGGAAATAAATAAAGGAGATAAATAGAGGGTAGACGGAGAGATTGTGAAATTTGGTAGTCTGGTATTCATTTATTTATATACATTTGTTAACAATTTTATTTTGCTTTTTTTTTGCATCAGGACTAATGGTATTCGATTCATCACACAGCACACTCCCCAACTTAAATCATCCTTCAGCATCCCATTGGCAATAAATATTATAATAATTTAAATAATAATACAATAAATAAAAAATAAATTAAAAAAACCATGTATACACCGACAACTTATCTCTCTTATACACACATACACACCCACACCAAAACATACATGTACACAAAGATACAAACAATCCAGTCCAGACAATGCACTAATTTATCACGCCAAATTAATTGATATTAGAGCACGCTAAGAACAGTTGTAAAAAAAATGAGATAAGTCAAATTTTCCATATTTAGTAAAATCTTTATGATCTTCTTTTATCTATCTCAATGCAATGAAAATCACTGGAAATTCTGGTAATTAGGCAAAATACAAAACAGTAGAAGTAATGCATAGATTAGGTAGACTCATAAAGAACAAACATTGTTATAAATGAGGTAAAATTTTCTGGCTATTGAAAATAATCTTGGTTAACTTATAGCAAGATTCCGGTTATAACGAGGTAAAATCGACTACCTTGTTATAATGAGGTTTCCCCAGTTAGCAATACAAAATTATCATAATTCATACAACAAATATTCATATATTTAATATCATGTTGTACTGTTTCATTGATTCATACAAAGCATGTAAACCAGACATACAATCAACTTCCCTATTACTTGCCTCTGATGATTTGTTTTCTTTGTTTTTAATCATAACATAGACAAACATAATATTTGTCTTAATTTCATTAGTTTGTAAGGCAAATAAAACTAAAAATAATATGAGCATTTATGGAAACGTTTTACATGTACATCAAAATTCTTCCTGAGCTGAAGCAAACCTATTCATAAAACAATTCATGCTTTCACTAGTCCGTTTCTTAACTCACTACAAAGTGCAAATATTTAAAACAGCTTCTATACATTGTATACTACATGTAGTGTGTTAATGTTAATCTTAACAGCAAAATACTATATACAGTAGTTAAAAGAAGGCAGACATGGAAGAAAGATTACTTGCACAAATTGATAAATAACCACATTGTACACCATAAGACATAAGCTTATATATGAATAGTATCATGATCATTAAAATGTGTAACCTATTCATCTTATACAATTGATATACTTGTCATAATGGAACAAAATACTAAATGCACAAGAGTACACTCCCAGTCCAAATATATACATACACTGGTACAGTGTATCTATTCATAAGCAGTGAATACAAGTCGAGAAACCTCAATCTTCCAACATCTATTTTCTTCCAATTATTTTGGGTAAAATATTACAGGTATGATAGAAAACAACTTACAAGTGTCATGTTAGAACAACAACATAATAAATAGATAGATAAATAAACTTTAACAAATCAAATTACTTGGTCATGGAAATTAAAATTAGTCAAAATGTATCAGAATCAGATTTGTCGAAACAAAACATTGGTTCATGTTAATACGGTAAGCATAAATTATGCATAACTTTATGACACTTCTTGTACCTACATGTAGCACTCTGGCTAGATAGGTACCATTTACACATGGGTGGAACATGGTAACCATAGATTAATATCTGCCTAAAGGACTATAGGTGTACCATCCATCTTAAAATGTTTGTTTACCAGTAGACTTTTTAAGGATATACTTAGCTCCATTGCAGATAATGCAATGCACTGGCAATATATTCAGTTTATAAGTCATGGCTGGTAGAGGGTTGATGTCCGTGTGAAAAACTTGACCAAAGCAGTCTCTTTGGTTCAGGGGAATCCTCACTTGCTGACACTTACTTGATACTTGATGAGGTAATCCCTTGATGCAGCTGCAAAGCTACGTATACTTGGATGATGTGCTGGTGTGTCATCAGGAGGTGCCATAAGCCCATAATACAATTTTCACTTTGCACATGTGTACAGATGCAAGAGTGAATGTGCAAGCAAAACAATCAAGTATAGTGACATTTAAACAATGTGGGAGCCCATGGGAGACTGCACTTCTCTAATGGTGGGTAATGCAGCCATTTGAAAGGTAGTCAGTCCTGTTATTTTGATGACCGGCCCAGGTAGATGGTTCCAGACTCGTATGGTCCGTGGATACAAAAATGACACCTTGTCAATAGTAGATAATGGAACGGTGAACTTCAGGTTGTGATTGTGTCTTGAATAACAGTTGGCTTGGCGGACTTCTGGTGGGAAAGGCACGTGGCTTGGCCTAGCTGGTGATGGATCTTGTAAAAGAGTGTGCACTGTGCAAGGAGTCACCGGACGTGTAGTCGGTCCCACCCACATCTACAATGTATTGTAAATGGTCCTGATAGGACGGTCCCACCCACGAGCGAGGAAGATGTGGTGGATCTTGAATTGCTGATCAAGTCTTGCTGGCTCTTCTTGGGGCTATTCTGTAAATAGCTGTGTCTTCTCAGCAGCTGTGGGTTTTAACAAGGAGAAGGGAGAAAAGAAAATTAAAACCAATTTCATCAAAGTCATTCTAAATATGAAAATCTATTACTAGTCATTAGGTGATTTCAGGTAGATAGTTGAAGTCGGTGTTGGTGTTGAGAACGTGGTTCAAGCTACTGAACCGAGTTCCAACACCGATGGTAATAATAGAAAGATGATACTGTTCACCTTGATCATGTCATGGATAGCTCAACACCGATTGGACGTCATGCCTTTATATGATCCTCTCACAATTTTTACGTGAAAAGGTTAGTTACAAACAAAAGTGAAATCAGTGAGAAAAGGCATTTAAATTTCAACAGATAGGATATAAAATTTTAAATCATACATGTACTGTCGAACCAAAATAGAATATATAAATCATATCCAAGGATTTTCAGTAATTTTTGATGTTGTCATTTGGTTCGTGACCTTGAGATTACCAACACTAACATCGAGCTCGAAATCACAAATTTCACTAGGGATTAGTCATTAGAATTAGGATTAGGAAGTTCTTCTTTTTGTTCGAGTGCAATTTTATTTCGGGAAAATGGGAATACTTTTCAAGTTCCATTTGATGAAGTCGTAGAGCTAGATATGTTCATATTATAACGGGAACTTACCTGCCAGTTCCGGATGTCTAAGTAACATTACAGTCATCTTCTTCTTCTTCGGGTTAATCTGCCTTCTTCGATCTGGACTCTGGAGATTCGTGTACAGTATAGCCATGAATGACTTGTCCCACACATTCACTTCCGTGTAATGTACATCGTTGCAACCTCACTTTCCAACTTCTTTTCCAAAGTTATCAATTTAGCTGCACACTCCTTGCACTTTTCATAGTTTTTATCACTTGATGATATAGACTTGTTTAGAGTGTCGATGACATGTATGGGACAGAAGTCGGATTTACTGGCCTCGAAACTTTCCGTCGCACTCGACTCGAACGCAATAGTAGCAGCCAGTGATTGTTGCTTGGGTTTGTTTACATATTAGCGCATGATGAAACAAAGAGCGTGATTGGTCAGTCCACAAATCACGTTATGAGCAACGTACTGTGATTGGTCATTCTTACCGTCGAAACTGAAAAATAGTTGCAATTTTTTTTTGGTTTTTT
Source organism: Echinarachnius parma (assembly GCA_037951105.1). Taxonomy (NCBI): domain Eukaryota; kingdom Metazoa; phylum Echinodermata; class Echinoidea; order Clypeasteroida; family Echinarachniidae; genus Echinarachnius; species Echinarachnius parma. Next base: position 11,035 of record JBAMJV010000907.1, on the reverse strand, counting down.
CCATATTTTGAGAAAATGCGCAGGTTTTGTTCTTGACGAGTTTCAGGTATGATTTCAATACTATTTTTACACAAGTCGACAAAAAACTAGCTAGATACAAGATTTGAAGCACGAGATGAAACGATAATGGACCTCGGCCCGCGGTCTAATTCCAGGCCTGATGGTGCCATCTTAAAAGATGAAAAGCGAGCTTAAATGCACATCACAAATTAGTTAATCTTAAAAGATTTAGTACACTTCACTACACTTTAGAATTGGTTCAGCAGGTACTAATTCACTGCAGACTTAAATGCATCCATGTTAGAAACAGAATTCCAGACGCGACTTGTCCTAGGTATATATGAAAAAAGATGAAGGTTGGTGCTGGACTTTGGTATGTTCACAGCATATGGGTGAGCATTTGCAGTAGATCGTGTAATACTATTACAGATTAAGGAAGAATTTGTTCTAAAGACACTATTTGGAATATTGCTCCTTAAATGTAAATGTTTGTATTTATTTCTTATTTTTTCCTCCAAATGAATTGAATCAACCTTTATTGGGCATAGATACATGAAGTGTTCACATCTTTAAAATATGTTACACCTTAGTCCATGTGGGTTATTAATAGAATGCCTCTTTCGTAATCCATATCATCCTCTTCACAACCGGTCCTTGATGTTTAAAAGGGTTGTCTTGTTCGAAAAAATCAGACTTTGATTTTGTCTTTATTGCTTGTTTGTTGTAGATCGAGATGAAGGGTAACCACAAGACTGACCTCTCCTACCTCGGCTCAGCATTCACCGACATGGGCAACTCCTACAAGTCCAGGGTGTTGCCTGTTGTCCACCGCGCCACCAACCAGTCTTCCGATAACATGCTCTCCGACGCCAGTGAGGACCCTAACAGCATGGATGTCTTCTCTGCCACTGCTTCATCCATCTCCATGGATACCGGGCGTAGCCTGCCCTCGCTGTCCGACCTGCTGACAGGCGGGAGCAGAGATATAGTGGGTGGGGTGGGTAGGGGAGAGGCGAAAGGGAAGGGTGCGGAGTCGCTGGATGCTGGGTCACCTCAGGCGTTGATGATGCTCCAGCACTATTCCGAGATGCTGGTCAACATGGTACGGGTAAAGATGGAGGACGAAACTGCGATGAGTGGACGTAGCAGGGTCTCCTCGATCGATCTGGAGACGGAAGATTAAAACTTGCCAGTGATGGAACTTTGCCGACACATCACCCCAGGCACTTGCAGCACTATTCCAAAATGCTAGTTAACGTGGTGGGTTCCGATATAGAGAACAAAAGCTCTCCGAGTGGACGCTGCAGAGTTACCTCTATTGATCTAGAGACAGAGGATTGAACTTAGTCATTGACTACACCCCAAGAACACATCTTCACCTCAGGTTCTAGTCCTGTTACAGCATAACTCTGTCATCCTGGTCCACATGGTATGGTCCAGGGACCAGGATGGAGGATGGTAGTGCTCTGAGTGAACAAAGCAGGGTTTCCTCTATCGATATAGAGACAGAGGAGTGAACTTAGTCATTGACTGAACCCACAGACAAATTGTCACCCCAGGTTCAAATCCTGTTACAGCGTCACTTTGATGTGCTAGTCAACATTGTATGATGAAATATGGAGATTGCACTGAGTGGCCATAGCAGGGTCTCCTCAATCGGTCTAGAGACATAGGATTTAAACTTGCCATTTGATCCATGTGCCATCAGGACACAAACTAGTTGGATGAATAGTTCCATACTCCATAAAAACTAACCTGCCGTAATGAGGAGTGAGGCAATATCTTGGAATGATAAAGGAGATATTTATTTTTTATATTTCTGAAAAGAAATCCCATGTGATTTGATTTGTTTTCTTCTTGTCATACATTGAAATGCAAGAGTAGAATTTCACTTGCAAACCATTTTCGTTAATGAGACAAGTATTTATATGTTGCTTTTGCCTTATTATTTAAGCCTTGGTTAGCATATCAAAGTAATGATTCAATATTTGGAATGTATCCAATTGTGTCATATTGCAATTTATTTTATCAGGGAAATGTGTTAATTTGCTGAGTAAATTGAGCATTAACACCAATTGTAAGTAAAAAATACTTGCTGTTTAGTTTGCTTCCAGCTGTAAATGTACTTTCATTGTAGAATCTTGGGTACAAATGAGATAATTATAACCTGATTTGCAAATCGAAAGTGCGTGATTTGATTTCTATACAACTTACATGTTGACTTTTGTTGAGTAATTGCAATATTGTTTGCTTTTTTTTTATACATGTATGTTTGACATTCCACCTGTTCACGCACTGTGTACATATCTATGAAAAGTCTGTAAATTATGTAGATAATACGGATGGGAAAATATTTTGGCTGGTACTTACCCTCACTATTGTCGCTGAAATTTCCCTTTTGTGTATGATATATGATGAATAATGACTATATTTGCTATTATATTTTTAGACTTAGTGATATTAGTATTCCTCTACCATTTTTATATTGTTTTCATTGAGAAATGATAATGAGTCAGAAACTGCAACCCTGGTATCCAGGGAAAGTAAACATTTATTTTTGTTCTCAAATTTCATATTTCAATGGTTCACTGCCACATAAATTAATCAACACGTATTCATGCATGCATATCATGTGTATGTTGTGAACATGTATGTGTATAAATGATTCTCAAACAAATTCATATATTTATATGCAAGACTACAAGTCTGTACAAAAATACAATATTTCGTTTGAGGATTTGCATGTTGTATTTTTTTTTTTTTCTTGAAAGTTCCACTCACTAATGTGGTCCATTTTGGGGGGCAATATATGCCAAAAAAGCATATTTACTGAACTGCATTTGCATCATTTTGATTAAGTCATATTTTTAAGGGCTTATTTTTATGATGTATTACTCTGCAACATTTTGTATTTATAAATATGGTCACTTATTTTGCTGGGTAGAGTACGCTTATTGTGCTTCCAAATTTTCTACTGCAAAATAGGATTTACAAGGTCATAATTGTGTTCTTTTTATGCCTCCGCAACGAAGTAGCCGGAGGCATTATGTTTTCGGGTTGTCCGTCCGTCCGTCCGTCCGTACGTACGTACGTCCGTACGTACGTCCCGTTCTCGTGATCGCGTTATCTCAAGAACCGATTGACGGATTTTCACCAAACTTGGGTCATGTATGTATCTTGGGGGGCTAATGATCTGATTAGATTTTGGGGTCATGAGGTCAAAGGTCACAGAGCTCATTATATATGCAAAAATAGCTTGTGATCGCGTTATCTCAAGAACGGATGGACGGATTCTGACCAAACGTGGTACATGTATGCATCTTGGGGGGACGATGATCTGATTAGATTTTGGGGTCATGAGGTCAAAGGTCAAAGGTCACAGAGCTCATTATATATGCAAAAATAGCTCGTGATCGCGTTATATCTCAAGAACGGATTGACGGATTCTGACCAAACTTGGTACATGTATGTATCTTGGGGGAACGGTGATCTGATTAAATTTTGGGGTCATGAGGTCAAAGGTCACAGAGCTCATTATATATGCAAAAATAGCTTGTGATCGCGTTATCTCAAGAACGGATTGATGGATTCTGACCAAACTTGGTACATGTATGTATCTTGGGGGGATGATGATCTGATACAATTTTGGGGTCATGAGGTCAAAGGTCAAAGGTCACAGAGCTCATTATATATGCAAAAATAGCTTGTGATCGCGTTATCTCAAGAACGGATTGACGGATTCTGACCAAACTTGGTACATGTATGTATCTTTGGGGGACGATGATCTGATTAGATTTTGGGGTCATGAGGTCAAAGGTCACAGAGCTCATTATATATGCGAAAATAGCTTGTGATCGCATTATCTCAAGAACGGATTGACAGATTCTGACCAAACTTGGTACATGTATGTATCTTGGAGAGCCAATGAACTGATTAGATTTTGGGGGTCATGAGGTCAAAGGTCAAGGTCACTAATAACTCATAATTGTGATACGTCAAGATCTAAAAGACAGTACCATCAGAATTGAGTTGACAGAATTAATTCAGTGTACATGTTGATTTGGGCTTGATATAAATAAATCGCGTAATGGCGGAGGCATCATTTTCGACTGCGCGCAGTCGAAGATCCATCTAGTTTTAATTTTGCATTTGTGTCTGTGTTTGTTTGTCCATAGGTCAGTTGTTATGTTACGTAAATGTAAGTTTTTAAAGACACTGTTGTCGGGTCATAGGGGGCTTCTCAAAGACTAAAGAGCTTGATTTTAAAGGAGTATAGAATTTCCAAATGATTGGCTTGGTGTGATGAAAGACTTTAATGCATCTTTGCTACCGATATTTAAACAAGCTCTGTGTAAATAATTTAGCTCATGTACAAGCAGCCTTGACAAATCATGTTAAACTTTTTTTGTTTGCTAATGTGAATTTACAATTTTATGCAGAAATTTTTAATCAGCAAAATAAAATAAGACTATTAAAAAAGGACTTAATTCTTGTAAGATAAAATTAAATTGTAGCATACATGTATGTCTTCTATGCAAAAAAACTACATGTATTAACTTTGGATTTATGATCACACTTTCCACATGTCTCCATTCGGGCTTGCCCATTCCCACTGGTATGTTCCTCCTAAAAATGAGCTTCGCACTAAGATAATCTTCCCAGTTATAAAATGCCTCATATTTTATATGCTAAATCCAGTTCAATTTGGATTTTATTTTCTGTTGAATATTTGATTTGTGTATTGTTGTTGTTATTATTATTGTTGTTGTTGTTGTTCGTATTGATTTTGTTTTCAATCACGTTGCCTGCAAGAGTTTGTAAAATTATTTTTTGTTTATCTGTATATTTGCTCAGAATGAATATGTAAATAAATGAAGAAACTTCCATTCCAAACATATCTTGTTTAAAGCTATCCGTGTATTGAGGGTGGTAGTAAACTATGTAATTTTCATCCGAGATGGTACAAGGGCTCAATTTAAAGGGAAATTTTCCCCATCATCTACAGTATTTACCTTTGATTAATTTCTCTACACATTAAAAACATAATTTCAGGCAAATATGTCCAATGTTTGCCCTCTGAACAAAGGAGGGGCATCATTCAAAGTCAATAGCTGTATGGGCTAATGCCATTCATCGCGTATAGCATGGAGGCTGCCATTATATTGTTTGAAACCCGGATTTTGAATTGTTAGCGCCGAAATGCTACGTCAAACCCGAACAAACAAGCTTGGCCTCTTTTTGTTAGCTCTCGCAGCTCGCGGGGTTTGTGCAAAAACACAAGGCAAAACGTGAGCCAACAAAAAGAGTAGTTCGGGTTTGACGTCACATTTTAGAGCGATCCGAGTTTCATAAACATCAATGGCAGCCTCCTTGGTGTTCGCGATGAATGGGATTATCCCGTACAGCGAGTGACTTTGAATGATGCTCATCCCTTGCTCAAAAGGCCAATGTTGGTCGTATTTGCATGAAATTGTGTTTTAATGTTTACAGAACGTAATCAGAGGTGAATATATGTTGGGGAAAATGTCCCTTTAACTTGAGTTAAATGGATTTTATCTCAGATATTTAAAAAAGAGATTGGATAGATATGGGTGTTAAGTTATAAAATCACACACAGTAGTGTAGCTATTGGGTAAGGGTCACATCCCCCCTCCCATAATAAAGATAACAATAACAAAAATAGGGGGAAATCTGTGTAAAAATAAAATAATACACAAGGGCCCTGTTGCAGAAGGAGATACAATCGATTGTAAGTTACAATTGATTGTAAGTCAGATCATGTGCTCTGAATGCATAAATCTGATTGGTTGAAACGCGCACATTTTCTGACTTACAATTAATTGTAACTTACAATCGATTGTATCTCTTTCTGCAACATGGCCAAGGTGTGCCTCCCCAAACAGCTGGACGAAGCTGCGCCACATACTTAGTCTGACTGGAAGTGCATTATTTGATTGTGTGTGTGTGTGTGTGTGTGTGTGTGTGTGTGTGTATATATGTGTGTGTGTGTGTGTGTGCATGTGTGTGTTTGTGTGCATGTATGTATGCGTGCGTGTGTGTGTGTGTGTGTGTGTGTGTGTGTGTGTGTGTGTGTGTGTGTGTGTGCTTGCCCATGTGTGTTTGTGTATGTTAGTGTTTGTAATGGTGTGTGTGTGTGTGAGCCCTAGCACTTTGAATTAAATTCTTATGATTCTTTTAATTAAAACAAAAATAAAGTCATCATCTTTTATGATTAATTATGAATAGTTCGTACACATTGTTAGCATTCAAATATTTTGTCTGCATTAAGGTACATTCTTCATTACAACTAGCTTTTCCATCAACTCGTAAATATATCAACCTTCAACCAAAGTTTGTTCAAACAGCTAGCCAGAAAATTCCAAACAAAATCACCTGATATGTTTAATTTGTTCGGCTAATCTGTTTACAAAGGGTAAGTAATAGACCTGTGTTTACTAGGGAACTCCCAATCACTTAGTTACATCAACCATGCAATATCCCTGGTTACACGGAACACTATCTCCTAATTATATCTCGCCAACATAGTGAACTTTTGTGTTGCTATTTAAAGTACCAACATACCAAAATAGTGATGTCATATTCGTTTGTAATAGTGATGGTTCTAAACAACTTGTACCGAGTATGGTGGCTTAGCGGTTAGAGTGTCCGCCTCATGCACGGGAGGTCCCGGGTTCGAACCCAGACCGGGTCATACCAAAGACTTTAAAAATGGTACCTTCTGCCTTCTAGCCAGACACTCGGCATTTATAGAATGGAGAACGGAAAGTTAATCACACGAGCTACCAGAGGACTAGCCCCCTTCTGTAAATTTCGATACATTTAGTAGACGTGTGGCCTAGGGCTATTGAAACGGAGATAGGCGCCGCCTTATGTGCCAACATCCAACATTGGTACGGGAAAGACTTTAAACAACTTGTCGGTTTGTGCTTTTGGTAGTGGGTTGGAAATGGATGATTGGCTTTTGAGCAACCGCTAGGTCAGAAATGCCCGGCTTGCCTGACATTGTTTAGAACCATTATCCGTGAATATCTATGAATATATGCGACGTCGTAATTCGGTACTCATATGCGCATAAATGAATACAAATGTTGTAGAGGTTTTCAACTTTTGTTGTTAAAAGTCGCAGAATATCGAAACAGTCTTTTTTTCCTTCAAATTATCGGATATTTATTGCGGAAATCGTATTAGTAATTGAAATGAAACTAAAACTAATCCCATTTGAATTATCTGAGAGATAATTATAATGATTTTGGAAGACACTTGTTGAAACAACATGATCACAGCTTATCCTCATGTGCTTTATAACAAACAATTCGAGACAACGCGCTGAAGATTATTGTTAAAAAAAAACTATGTATGATTTATTGTTCAATAACAATTTTCTCGTCAGCGAGGGTAAAGTTCGAAACTCTAATCTGGAAATAATATTTTAATAGCGAGAACAATCATCAAACGATGGTATGTAGCAGTGGTAATTTGTTGGTGATATACTGCTAAATAAATACATACCACCTGTCAACTATTGGGAGCGGGGTTAAAGGTCTATATACATTTTCATGTTTGCGAATTCGCTACTGCACGATTTATCAACCAAAACGGTGGCGGATTCAATATTTTTTACAGAATAATTATGGTTGAGATGTGTGCAGGGAGGATAAGAAAGTGTGGCGTAGCGGTGGTTTTGACTGATTAGAGGGAAGGCGTCATGGGAGGGCACACTTTATGTATTTCTTTATTTTCTTTTGGATTTTCATTTATATTTGTATCTTTTTTTCTGAAATTATTTCAATATTTGGGGCATGTGCTCCCGTGCAGGCTCCCTCCCAGTAGATATGCCACTGATACGGGTGTGATATAATGCTAATAATATACCACCTGTCAATTATCTTTGGAGCGAGTGTAAAGTTTGGCACTGGAGTAGGCATATCTCGTGAAAACAATGATGTTCAAGTATTAGTCTTTATCTTATGTTGATATTTGGCATGTTTGGTCTTTGATAGGGAATGCCGGTTGCAAAGAGTTGAGGCACCGGGGGTATTACTAGATTATCATTGTTTCTATCTTATTTTTTTCTACCAACGACGGTACAGTCATTTCGACACAAAAGTCTGTAATGATTCTTATTAGCGCGAAATACTATCGTGGGAACAATTATCACAACATTAATGATGTAGACTAGTATCGTTCTTGACTTTGGTGCTGGGACTGAGGGAGTTGAAGAGACACATTGTTGGGGAATTACAAAATGTCAACTTCATCTTCTTTTTTGTCGTCAACGAGAGTGATTCAATAGCGTTAGCACTATTACTATGGAAACTTGAGTTACGAAGAGTTGAGACACCATGTATGAATATATCAAATTCATTCAACCCTTTGTCAACATTCACGTCTGCAATAATTGTCTCGAGTGTCCATTTATTGTTGCTCAAAATCTTGCGATTGTCAGTATCCTGAACTGGTGAACAGAGTTCAAATTGGAACTACACAAAATACTGCCAAAAGGTTTTTTTATCACCTCAAATTGGCACAATCAAACAAAAAGGCCGTGAATTACATGTGAGTGCATGGGAATATAATGGACTAGTGGACCCAGTTGATCAAACATTACACGTATTCCTGAAACTCGTCTACAAAAGCTCTCCATAGTATAGTTGTGATTCATACAACAAAACAGTGTCTTCTTTCTATATATACCTATTGACTTTATGCCTCCTTTTAACTCTCACTGCATGATTGTAGAAGTAGGGGACATAAAAGTGAATTGTTACCAATCGTTTTCGACTATATATAAACGCCAAAGGTTTTAACAATCCCGTGAGGAATGTGATGGGCTTTATATTGAGGCAATGTGAAAGCATATAAATGGGTTTTCTTAGTTCCACTTCCAGAATGGAATTCTGCTAGTTGGAGGGCAAAATATAGATTATGATGGTGGCATCGAATCTTCGCGCAACTAATTTCTAAATCACGCCAAATTGGACAGAAAACCCGGGCCGGATTATCACAATGAATCTCACATTATCATGTTGATTCAGAATACTATGTAATTAATGATGAACATGTTTCTGTTTTGAGATTCCTGAATAAAAACATCGTGCGTATATATATCATAGGCCTATGCGGCGTATTTAATTAGGCAATATTCCAAGTCTCAGTCTCCACTGGGGTATATCAAACGAGGAAAGTGGATTGGAATTGGAATATCAAAAGCTGGACAAGAATCGGAGAATAATAATAAATTGGATTATAATATTGAAGTGGATACCACGCGGCACAGAACACACCAATGCATCAATTTATTCACCGTTCGAGAGTTCGAGAATTTGAGAGAAAAACATGAGTTTTTGTTCGAGGCCCATCCACCGACTGATTACAGTGGTTTTGGGCAGATCTATTCCACTACCAAAGGATTACAAAAATCTCTGCACGACACCTTCATGGCCATAATATAGAGAGTTCAATAGTTTGGGAATAAAACATAATTATATAGTCGACGTTGAATGTACTTCCATAAACTGGATAGAAAAGTTGTTTGGAAGGTAAATGATTGCTTTATGACAGGATCCAAACAATCACTATTATTTAACTGGATATACTCGTCCTTTTTGCACCAGTGTGGCCAGTCATCCGGGACGAACGCGTTGTGTAATATCCATCCAGACAATCTTGTATCGCTGTTAATGGGATTAGTTGAGGATGGATTGTATTAATAATTCATACTTACCATCATAATTATAAACATTTTACAGTATTCACTCGTGATAGCATATTACGATTCTGTTGTTTTAGAGGGAGATGGGTGAGATACGCGTAACACGGTAATTATTCTAATTAACTGAAGCAGGGGATTTAAGGGTAGGCCTATACTAAATTGCCCCGCTGAATTATTAAACAGCGGACTGGACCGTGGACATTGCCCTGTATACTGAAACACATCACTCACTTGCATGCTTGGTTGGAATGATTTGAATAGTCAGAAATACCGACAGACTCTAAATGGGGTTTTCTTTTATAAATCTGACTTCCCAGCTATATATATTATATGGTCAGCATTTGCAGTGGAGCCGGACGCAGTCTCGGTGGAACAACCATCGGAAGAGAGAGTCATTGTCCGTCCTGATTTGAATATTTATTATGGTTATTGAGACAATAATTATCGAGATTAATTCTGGATTCACGACTGAACTTCGTACTTTTATATCACATACCTTTACCCAGCTCTTGTTGTAACATCGAAATACATTACTAAAAACTTGGCGAACAAAATAGATGTTTTTGATGTATTTATTTTTGTACCAAATATTCGGACGTGCTTGATTCATATGAATAAACCCGGATTAACAATCTCTCCTTGGAGGGATCAGCAGATAACGTGGATTGATGAACTACAATAAGAAGCAGGGGAATAGGTATATATTACGTAATACTCTAAAGGTGCTTCTTTGCCGCCCATGACACGGTCTTGCAGTACAACGTATCGGTCATACAGTTGAATTCATGGTCGATTGCGCTTATATACATTTAAATAAGAACAAAGTTATGAATATACATTCATATTTTAAAAGGAATACTACAACTATACAGTGGCTATACATGATTAATATGCTGAAGGCGTGATCTTCAACTGGTGGCAAATTGAGACAATCATTGTTTTAGAGCATGGCTCAAAGTGCTTGGCAGACGAGAACCCAGCTATTGTCCGTCCTGGTCGTATTCTGGCTCTACCTCGTGGTCGGTGCCTTCGTCTTCTCCGCCATCGAGCAGCCCAACGCAGAAGCTCTCCACGACGAGTTCGTGGTCGCCGTGAATGGGTTCCTGGCAAACCACTCGTGCGTATCGCCCGACAGTCTGCTCAACTACTCCACCGTGCTCGTTGATGTCTATTCGGGAGGGCTAAGGTGATTGGATTTGTTTGTAATAATTTTATTTTGGGGAGAATAATTATCATGATACAACTTATACAAAATCACAGGGGGGGGGGGGGTGAAATAGCGTGTTAATCAAATAAAATAGT